>JAOSBL010000005.1:28337116-28365480 GCA_027568915.1 Erythroxylum roraimae | reverse complement strand
CTTTTTAAATTTCATGAATTCTCTTTTCTTTATACCTGAATAATCATGAACAATTCCTCAATTACTCAAAATGGTTCGGGGCCCAACACCAAAAGTCTAAAATATCACTCTAAAAGTCACATTTTAGAAGTCGGTCCGTGTCTGCTGTAGCGGAGGCCACGATTGTGGCACTCAATTTTTGCTCTCTATCACGATCGTGGCAGATGGTGCCACGATCATGGCAGATGACTAGGCTTTTGTCAAGATCGCTTCCCGAGCCTTGCTTTGAGTTCCTCTGAATTCTCTACGTTCTTCAATATTTGATCTGAAACAATAACAAACACATCAAGGCACCTCAAATACATAAAATTTAAGCTCAATAGCATGCTTTAACCCATAAAGCACTCAAAACACAAATATCTAACTAAATAATATAATCCTAACCTAAACATGAACTAATCCTTCAATTTAACAACTAAACACATACTATACTATCCACTAAAATATTATGCAACCTACAACTATCAGTTATGAACGCTGGGGAGGTTAATTACATTGATGAAGATCATATGAGATTATTTAGGTACAATTAGGAGAATAATAAGTAAGTAAATCCACACTAATAATCCAATTTAAGAGGCAAAGATAAATGATGATGATAAAGATCCAAAGGGTTAAGGAGAGGATATGGTGATAGCTACCAGGATGCCAAGGGTTACAATGCAATACGTGGCATCATCCATTGATAAACTATATGGAGAGCTTAGAGGTGTGTAAACTAATTTGGATTGGATGATGGCTTACCTTCAGTAGTTATATGGAGAGCTTAGAGGTGTGTAAACTAATTTGGATTGGATGATGGCTTACCTTCAGTAGTTTCCATCGCTTCCAACACCCTAGTGTCTTAAGGCTTCTTATCATTTGATGCATACATATAGTTTTGTTTAGGATGTTTTCATTTTTCTTTATCTTATTATATATTGTTTGATGTTTATGTTTATGATTTTATTAAATTGAGAATATTAGAAGTCTTGTCTATAAGCCTCCATAGTTTTCTTTTGAATTTTATTCAGATTTTGAGTAAGGTTACCTACTTTAGGATAGGAAATTTCCATTTCAGTTGTGAATTCTTAAGAGATTTCTTAGATCTTTATTTTCTTACTCTTAATGCATAATATTAAAGATAATATTGTTTTAAGTATAGGATTTTTTTAGAATGACAAATCAATATAATTACATGAAAATTTTTAAAATGTTTGTGCTTTTAGTTTTCATTTTTGGGGGTGTTAGGTTCTCATTGTTAGCTTTAAGTTGATAGTATGAGTTTATGCATAACTTTATGTGAAGATTGACTAAAAAATTAGATGTGTAATATGATTAAGTCAGTGTTATGCAAATATTAACTTTGTGAACACCCCAAAACTAAATTTATTAATTGAAGATGCTTTGATTGAGTAATCTGGTAAAGAATTTGAGCCTTCATGCTATAGCTCTTCATTTTTTTATGTGGATGCATTCTCTAATTTTTTATCTTTAGTTTGACTTTCATCTTTTTAGATTACATGCAATATTTTTGTAAGCATTAAAATAATAAAGGAACTTAAGGATTTAAGTTTGAACTAAAAATGTCAATCTTTTATACACTAATTTGTTAGTGGACCCCTTTGAGCCTAATTCAAAATTCTAGCTTGTCCTTTGTGACCCTTTTCGAAAAAACCTTAAACCAAAAAGAAAAAAAAATTGCTTCCTAATTCATGTTTAGTTTGTGCTTTTACTTTTTTTCTCTGTTTTTGGAAATGGGATGTAAGAAAATAAGTATGGAAAAATTAGTAAAACATATGAAAATAAGTAATGTATAACGGAGAATATCATACCAATCTGAAAAAAAGAAAAAAAGAAGAAAATGTGAAGAAAAAAGAGATAAAGTGTTGAAATTCGATTGGCTTATATTCTTTTTATTGAAAAGAATAAAGAAAAGGGGTAAGTGTAAGAAAATAAGTAGTTAACAGAAAGAGGATTTATGTTTCTTTTAATTTATTTGTTATTTCTATACTAGTTGTGAATATTTTTGTTTCCCTTATTCCGTTTCCTTAATTAACATGTTTAACGCTTTGGCCCTATTACAACCATAATCAAAGTCCTTTTGATTTTTTCTTATCTATTTTACATACTAGATATTGTATGGCTTACAAGCTTATGGTAAGTTTACTTTCAATAGAAGATGATGAGAGTACCTCACCTAAATTTATAAAACTTGTGTGAATGAGTAATATCTTACGAACAAATGTCAATTCATAGTATTTGATCTTGATGGATGTGAAATAGAGTTTTTATTTTGTCTTAATTGTACTGTAATTTGCTTATGAAATAGTGTGTGTTTAAGTTTTGATAATTGATTGAAACTTAAGTTTATATATTTTGTATTGTTAATTATGAAGCAAACTAATTAGATTATATCAATGTTTATGGGTAGCATTTAAGCAAAACCTTCAAGGGACTATAACTCCTCCACTAGAGATACTTAAGGTTTAAAGGCTTTTGTCATCTGCTAAATGTCACTGTATGCCTATGAAAGTGGAATTATTTTGCTTTTTTTAGTTGCATCTAGGTTAGTAGTTAGGTTTTATTTTCTTTAGTTAGTTACATCTAAGTTAGTCGTTAAATGTTGGGGAATTTGATAAGTTTATATTTTACATGTTATTTAGGGTTAATTTACCTAGTATTTGACACTTTTCTAGCAAGTTTGATATGGATTATAATTTTTTATATGTTTAGTTCAATGTCTTATAATTGATAATTTTTAAAAGTAAATAAAAAATATAGTGCAAATTTCTCCATAGTTATCTAATTAAGGACATTATAGAGATGTTTGGAAGATAAAAAGATGGACAGTAACTTTTCTAAAGACATAAGAAGCTAATTCTAGCTCAAAGATCTCAAGAAATGGAGAAGTTTGTGGAACAAAACAAAATAGATATCAAAATAATTATGATAACGGCACCTTTCTTCTACAAAGGTTTGAAAAGTTTAGAGATAAAATAAGATCAGAGTAAGAGTTGTTCATAGACTCAAGTTGGATTCATCATAAACTTATAACGAGAGAAATAGTTGAAAACTAGCATCAATTATAACTTCTTATTAGTTGATGATATCATATAGCTTCATAAAGGGTTAGAGTTTCAAAATAAGATCAGGGCTAGTGTTAATGTTGGTCCAATATTGATTCTTGGACACAAAATATAAGGAATTGTGATTTCTCATGTCAAGTAATCTAGACTTTACTTTTCTTACCCTAACTATAAATACTTGTAACTAACCTAAGAGACTTCGAGCAAAATTTTGTTAAACTTCTTTGTTTTCCAATAGTTTTGTTCTTCCTTAATATTGGAGGTAAATTGTGAGTAAGGATTGGAGGAGCTTGTGACATCTTCTCTTATTCTTTTATTCTATTATTTTCTTTAATGTTGAGATTTATTTTTTGGTACATTGTTTTCATTATTTTTAGTGGCTAAAAACTCTATTTAAGATTAGGGGTGTAACTTATAAGGATTATTAAATTATTTATACATTATTTGATTATTTGATTGGTTGAAGATATTCTTTTTATTATTAATATTGGATTTATGATTAGCAACCATGGATTCAATCTTAGGGACTGTACAAAGGACTGATAGTTGAAGTAGAATTTATGGACTAGGAGAATAGACAATTTAGAACTAGAGAATGATAGTATCCTAGACTTTACTTATAACTATATAAGTTAACTATACTTAATGAGTTTGATTAGTTTCAATTACAAATTGAGAGGTAGTAGTTTCCTAATTAGATATAAATATGTGTTTCAATAGAGGGCATAGACACCTTAAGTTAATTGTTATTTTAATATAAATAATTAATCTTTATTGATAATTATAATTTTATATAAGTGAACCCCGAATTCCACAACGTTTAACTTATTAATGTATTCTCGTAGTTTATTTCTCTTATTTTCATTAGCCTAGTTATTAATTCCTTTTTATAAATTCTTTACTTTATTTAGTTTTTAAAACTAAGATTAATAGATATACTGGTGTTCTTTGTGGGATTGACTATCTCCCTACTTATGGGCTTAATAACTTTTAGATATTCCATATACTCCATTAGAATATGGTTATCTATCTCCCTTTCTTCTCCTAGCATTATATAAGTCTTTAATGGATCTTATTTAATTATTTATTTTATAAGATAATTAACTTCAACATCAATCACATTTATAGAAAAATAAGTATCACCTTTAGTATCATCTGTGTACAGATGTTTCATGACTTTAGATATCTCAGAATCTATTTCTCATTCTCTACCCTTAGGTTTAACTTTTCATCACATACATCCATTATAGCCTTAGTAGTAGTTAGGAAAGATTGTCCTAAGGTTAAAGGAACCTTTACATCATCCCTTAGGATACTTAATTGACCTATCAACTAATTGAGTGCTCATCCTAGTTGGTTTAGGTTAACTAAATCATAAACTTTTTAAACTTGTTATAAGGCATCAAATTATTATTGGCACATAAATCATCTAATTTCATTTTAATTTATGAACTACTAATATTACTAGATCCTTGATTTTATAAGGTAGCTTATTTTTTTTAAGATGGCAGAGCACTCCTTACTTGATTTCACCATCGATAATTCCTTAAGTTTCTTCTTGTTAGAAAAAATATTGTTTAAGTGATTAGCATAGTTTTTCTTCTTTTCTATCTTTCTCAATCCTACTTAGTATGAAATTCTTAGTGTACTCTTTGACCACCTCCTTCTTGTCTTTCTCCTTCTCCTCATTCTTCTTTTCTTGTACAATAACCTTTTCCTTCTCTTCAACTCTTATCTTCTTTATGCTCCTCAAAGTCATTTGTTCCCTTAGGTTTAGCTTAGTGTTACTAAGAAAGGTACTTGCCTTATAGAGAGAAACTTAGAAAGCTATGCATTTGAATTTTTAAATTATGGATGGAGGTTTGTTGATTTTAAACAAGTGCTTCAGTACTTTGGGAGTGAGCCTTAATTGTAGTAATAATTTTTTTTCAAAAGCTCCTTAAGGCTTAACTTCCTTTCTTAATAATGTTATTGTTAAAATTTGGTTAAATCTTGCTTATTCCATGAAGCATTTAGATGGTTCCTTCACCCTAGATTGTAAATACTAAAATAGGGTTATTACAAACTAGTTCCCTATATTAAAAAAAAAAAACTTGCTCAATCAAGTGTATTGTATTATAAAGATCCTAAATTTCATGATTGGAATGTCCCCTACCATAAATATTGGATCTTATCACTAATGTCAGTTGAGCTGCCAATCTTATTTTGTTGATCTTCCTGCTTAAAGTTTCAATTTTTCCTCTAATGTTATCACTGTATTAACATTATAAATGTCACCTAATTTTTACTTCAATCTCAGATTCTTATACCAGTAATTATTTGTAGTAATATTTTCAGTGAGCATTTACAGTTCCTTAGGAGCTTTAAAGCTTATGGTCCCATCCAAAGATGCATCAATCAACAACTTAGTTGGCTAACATAATTCACTATTAAATATTTTGATCTAGAGTCCTAAATCGAGTCCATGGTGTGGGCACTTTCTTAATAACTCAACCCATCTCTCCCACATTGCATGCAATATTTCACTCTTTAATTATTGAAAGGAGAAGATTTCATTCCTTAGTTTTGTTGTTTATATTAAAGGGGAATGCCTGGTTAAAAACTTTTGAGCAAGACCATTTCAGGTGGTAATAAATCTAAGAGGTAAATAATTTATCCACTATTTTGCTTTATCCCTTAATGTAAAGTGGAATAACCTTAAACAAATTGCATCATTAGAAAATCCATTAATCTTAATTGTGCCACATATCTCTAGAAATTTTACAATGAACATATCTAAATCCTTATTTATTAGCCCATCAAATTACACCAACTATTAAACCATCAAAATCATATTTCTTGATCTCAAAATTATTGACTGCCACTTTTGGCCTAATAATGCTAGACTATGTCCCTATAGGTCATGGTCTAGTGTAATCCCTTATAGTATAATATGCATTGTATTTGGTAGTTGTAACTTTAATTACCTAAACCCTGAAATTCAGCCAATAATCACAAGACCAAGAAAGATCGTCCTAAAATAAATGAATTCAAAAAATGAAAAATGATTAGATTAATATTTTAGTCCGTAACAACATCACCAAAGTCAATGCACCTTTCAAAAACCAAACTAAAGATCACTAAAGTAAATGCACCTATCTCTCTCATAGTCTAGGTTAATATGAGTGTCAACTCCATAAAGACTATAATTACTAGTACTAACAAACTAAAATAACTAATATAAGGTAACAAACCAAAGTAATGAAAAAAATGAAACAACCAATAGATAAACAAGATCCAGATAAGAATCCCCTTTTAAAAAATTTGTACTTAGATTTACCTTGATTCAACGATTAACCATAGTTTCCTAGACTAGTAGAAATTATAAAGTTACAACTATATTCTTTCTCAAGACACATAGGCCCTATCCTTCAGTTGATTGATTGAAATCTCTTTTAAAGTAAAACCTCTAAAAGCATATTTAATTGTTATATGAATACGCATGTTCAACTTGACTATAACCAAAAACATTTATATAGACCTATCTCTAAAATTCCATATAACTCTTATTATTAATGTTTTGATCTATCTGTAGATATGATTTCTTAATCCCTATATATGAAATTCTAAATTAACAAAATGCTAGTGTGTCTCAATTCAATCATAATAAGTAATCTTGAATAATTCACAATGAACTTGGGTTTTCCATTAATCAAAAAAGTAGGACAATAGCTCTAAATATTAAACAATTTACATTTATATCCCAATTTAGTTAATGTTATAGTAAATTAAACAAGAAATCAAGAAATTTTATCCACTATGGGTCTAATATATACCTATATTGGGCCTATGTTCTTAAAAAGTGCAAAAAAAACCCTAATTTATGTAAAAATCGTTACCAACATAACTTAAAAACATAGTTTCATATTATGTTAGTTTAACTTGCAACTCCTCTATCACATACCCAACGATTCATTTTAGGAACATAGTTCTCAAGGCTATGAACACGATTCTTATTTTGTTTATATTCCTTTATATAGAAAGTTCTTAAAGAAGCTAAAAATATCAATATTTAAAGTAAGGCTGAATAAGTTGTAATGTTTGATCCTTGTAAAATATTGGTCCATTTAGCTTCTTAAGAAACTTACCACATAATGGAACATGGTATTCTATATGGGGTTCAAAATGGTATTGACCTATGTTGTAAACATGGGTCTATGTTCAAATCGTGTTCAAAAATCATATCAAAACTTTTTTGACTTGGATCCAATTTGCGAAAATTCATTCCTCCTTCATTAGGGAGCTGAAACAAAGCTTGGAAACAAAATAAAGCACTTAGGAACCAAATCCTGTAGAAATAATCTAAACATAAATCAAATTCTCTTAAAATCGTGTTAAAATATAACATAATTACAATTATCATAATACAAGTAAAATAAAGGTGTGTGAATCTTTTCTCCATTGTGTGAAACTAATTACTTGAGAAATGAAATTTTAATATCAACTTATATATGTTAATTTTTCGCAACTAAATTTTAAGTCAAAACTTCGATCAAGATTATGTTCATTTTAAATATATGATTCTATTTAATGATGCACACAATTAGGTTTAATCTTTAGAGTGTATGAAGCCAAATAAAAAGAGCAAAATAAATCGTTATCAATAGAAAACAAAATTAATAGTTGCTAAGACTTGTCTTGATGTGATCATATTACATAAATTTAGTGATTATGGAGAACATCCTATAGTTTGAACAAATATATAATAATCAATATTTAGGATTAGAGACTTACAAATCCTTCAACTTTACTCCAACTACAACTAAAACCAAAAGTTTGTTCTTTTTAAATAGTTGGATCAATTACGTGACCACATCTTTAACTGAAGCAAGTCCAGAAAAAGAAAGAGACAAAGTCGGAATGGTGAAATGCATACCTTAAAGTTAAAATGACAAACTAAAGTGTAATAAGTGTCACGTAAAAAATTCATAATAAACCCATCATCTAAATAATGTGTTTTCAAAAATACAATTCTGTTATAAAGTTAAAAAAGAATCCAAGGAGTAATAAGGTGAGTGGCCTCTTTCCTGATGACTAAGCGACCTGCCCGACACCCCACAAAAACCCTCAAGTCGATATCGAGTCCAACTGGAAAGTTCCCCTGGAGCTAAGTCTTTTCCCTTTTGTTCAAAACATTTTTAAATCTATATAAAGAAAAGAAAAAGGAATAATAGTGGAAGTTTATAAAAGTAACCTTCATTAAAAATTTTGGTAGCATAACAGCTATTATTTAATAAAACCAAAAGTTTTAGGTTCCTGAAAAGCAATTCAAAGCACTTCTATCCACTTAACCAAAGCACCACTACTACTTTTGGACTTCAAGTCCATTCAGAAACAATCTCAAAGGGTCAATCACATTCATGAATTTAGTTAAAGAAAAGAACATTTATAAATAACTGTATTTTCACAAAACCAAGATCAAGATATATTTACGAAGATGATGAAATATACGTAGTAAAACATTTACAATCTATCTTTACACAAAAGATGTTCAAAACATGTTCATAATTATGCAATACATGTAAAACAAATGCACAATCAAAATTGCCTACACAGCTGCACGTGACAAAGGTAACTACTCAAATGGTGGAGTCTCGAGTACTGAAATCCCTGAACGTGCACTTGGGAGGTTAATATTTAAAAAAAAGAACGAAAAATAAAGGGTGAGCTAAACGAGCTTAGTGAGTGTTATGGTTTCCATTCAAACATTTATACAAACAATAACCTCCACAAAGACCAAAGATAATTTCCTTTTCTTTTCAAGCAATAGCCAATGTTTTGACATAATAAATTCATATAATCAATGCATATGTAAAACACAATTTCAATTTTTTTGAAAAACTATTTCAAAATGCTTTTCAAAATTAAACTCATCATATAAAAGTTTCCATTTCCCATTTTCCTTAATCAATAAATAGTGGTGGCAATAAGTTTTCTGAAACTTTAATATTGAAAAATAAGCCAATCACTAGCATTGGTACCATACAGTACATCTCAAATCACTTTTAAGGTTTCTCCCAGTAGTCTCAATTCCCTCTATAATGATTACCTTTAGAAGTCCCATTTGAAAGCATATATTGTATTAAGACTTATAGTAGAATGATCAACCAACCTTGTTAGCTTATAATGTAGGAATTAAGTTGAATAATTCCAACTATTATGCATAAAATAGTGAGGATCAAAAGTAACAATGATACGCTTATTTAATCATGGCTAGTTAAAATAGTCCAACAACCATAAGCATCTTTCCATCTACTTTTTTTATTTTGGTCTCTACTAGGCCAACAAAATATGGCTTCTTAAGACCTATAAGGTCCTTGATTCCTAACTATTTATTGAGGATATTTAAGCCTCTCATGTTCCAAACTATTATATCCATTACTGAATTAAGTTTCCTTACTTTTTTCCTGTTAGATTCCATATTTGGTGTTACCCAAACTTAGATTAAATAGGGACAGTGGAGCACTATCTATGGAGTTGGTCATCAAATTAGTTGGAATTTTAGAATTTGGAGCTTCTATAACTTCTATAATGTCTGAGGAGTTTTTCATCAGATGTGTTGGAATATCAAAACATGGAGCTTTTACAAATTCTAAAATGTTCTTCCTTGTGTCCTTTCTCCATTTAACCTCCTTTATTTATGTTGATCTAGGTGAGTATTAGATGTTTTATTATTTTTAGAGTGTTTTACGCTAGTAGCAATTTTTTTGGAAATTCTATGTTGTTCTCCAGTTGAAGGGAGCATGATACTTGTATTTGGCTAGTTACTTCTGTATTACTAATGTCTGCTAATTCTCCTATAGGAGCTTGATTTTTTACCATCCATTTCAGTTTCTTCTCTCCCATTGAAGGCTTCTACAAATAATTCACCTTAGTGAAATCTTCCAGTAGGGATCCTTCTTCATCTAGCTTAAGGATTTTGATGACTTCTAGAAGGGAATTTCTAAGATTTTTTTCAATATAGATTCACACAAAACTAATCCTTTTGAGCCTCATAGTATTCTTATTATGACAAATTGGCTTATCAATCTTGTAAGCTATATAACTAAGACCCTATGGTGACCAGTATTCTAATGGTACTTTATAAAAGTTCACCCATATAGGAATTATGTTTCAATAGCTTCTTGTCCAAAGTCATACATATACTCCATTTCTTGATGGAAAATGGTTGTCCTTAATATTCCATAGTCTAACATCGATAATTCTTTATGCCTGTGCTCATGTGATGAATTTGAAAAAACAAATTCATCCTCACTCACCATCACACTCTCTAGAACTCCATTTTTCTAGTTTAAATTCTACTATCTTTGAAATATTATAAACACCATTCTTTTTTCCAATAAATAACCTACTATTGAGGAGCTCCATTTCCTAGCTCCCTAATTTCACACATCTAATGAGGGAGCAACTTGCTCATCTCAGCTTGTTTGGGGAACATAACGTGCTTTCTAAAGCTTACAGAGTCACCTACCACTTTGTTCCAAGCTATCTTTTTTAGGCTAGCATCATTCTCTTTGTTTTTTAAGTAGCTGTTAGGATTAGTTTTGGAGCTTAGAAAAGGAGGAAAATCCTTCTACAAATATGTGGAAGAAAGGTTAGATTGGTTAGGAGGGTTAAAGGGAGGTTCAGTATTTACATCCATTAATGGTGAAGAAACAAAAGATTGGTTGGGTAGGAAGAAGCTGTGGGGAGGCAGATTACCGGGAAAGGAATGATGGATTCAACAAAGACAGTAGTAGTTTAGGGGGTTTTAGTAAGAGAAGGGAGCATCTCTCACTAAAAATCCAATTTGTATAAGGTTATTTATCTATAATGGAAAGATAATTTCTTTTACAACTTGGTCAAAATTTTGTTTAATTAACCAATACCCATAATAAATCATCAATAGTAATTAGTTAACCACAATAAACCTTTTAGATATTTAAATGTTATAAACACGAATCACTGTTGGACAACTACTATCATCTTTAGGTTCATTAATATTCATTTGACATCAATTAAACATCCTCAAATACTCCAATTGATAAGCTCTAAAATTGTATGTACTAGGCTTTATAACTAATAACATTGTCTCAAAAATTGAAGAACCATTCTAAGGTATTTTCTATGCTATTCCAAATTAGAACTATATACCAAAATATCATCAAAGAACACCATTATAAACTTTTCAAAAGGTTGAAGAATAAAGTTTACTAAACTCTAAAATTTTATTATCGAAATTGATTACTATGAAAATTTTCAAAAAAATTAGTTATTGTGAACTATGTATCAAGAATTTAAAAAATTAAAGAAGATAGCATGTTATATATTAGCTATTTCGGACATATCAAAGTCTTCTCCTTCAACAACTTTGCCCTAAGGTTGAATTCACTTAATTTTATTCTTTTAAAACAATATCAAAGCATTATCTTTCTTTTATATACATCTTAAAGAGCTTATAATGATGGCTCCTTTTATTTTAAACCACTCTAATAATTTTCTGTTCCAATTTATAATGCCACCTTGATAAAAAATAGACTATTTATATTAAAATTGTTATTATTCTTATTAAATCCATAAAATATAACATTATTATATTTTTGGTTCTCCTACTATATTTAATTTCCTAATCAAGTACTAGTGTGTATTTTTGAAACTATGCTAAAGATCACTAAGGAAGTGCACCTATCATTCTTATAACATAGTCTAGCCAATATAAGTATGGATCCTATAAAGATGACTAGTATTGGCACTAGCTATCTTTATATTATCTAATATAACAAAATGAACTGATTGAAATAAAAGAAAAGATTAATGAAACTAAAGTTACTAATCTAAGATAACAAACTAAAGTGATGGACAAGAATGAACCAATCGATTGATAATAAAGATCTAGATGAAGAATCCACCTAAAACCTTTTTTTTGCCTAAACTTAGCTCGATTTAACAACTAACCCTAGTTTCTTAGATCAGTAGAAAATTTAAAAGTTACAACCATATTCTTTCTCAAAAAACATCATATCTTTAATTTGATTAATTGAAATCTCTTTCTAATGTAAGATTCCATCCAACTCTTGTTATGCATCAATTATCTATTTATACATATGATTTTTCAATCCTTATATATGAAATCTAAAAATAAATCAAAATACTAGCATATTTCAATTCAACATAAGATATAGTCATAAAAAATTACAAGGAAAATTGGATCTTTTGTTAAGCTAAAGAATCGATCCAAACATATAGTTATATGATTCCCATCTAGATCTATCCCGATTTAGTTTCTACTAAGGTAAACAAATCCAAAAATAATCAACAAAGAAAATAAGATAGAAGAAGTCATTCTCATATATTCTTAAAATATTTAAGTTCTTTAATTTAATCTTAATGAAATCCCCTTTTTTATGTTTGAAGTTGTTCATTTCTTATCCCAAGATGTTTTAGTTTCAATCCTTATAATTTCTCTTTCTTTCCATGTCCCTCTTTATCTTCTATATATAAAACCCTAGAATTTTTGTATATAAGTTGCCACCAATATAGGTTCATGTTGCACCTATATTGGCTTAGTAACTTGCCTAAATCGCATATATGATTATTTATCTTAAGAACACAAATTTAAAGGCATAAAACAATCTATATTTGGGTTACTTTTATTTTATATGGAAAATTCTCAGAAAAAGACTGAATGAACTAGTAACTTAAACAAGTTGAACATCGATTTATATTTAACTCGTATTCCAAGTCCTTCCTCTAAAATTATGCAAAAATTGCTCCATCTTGACTCAAACAAATCAAAATTGATTCCTTCTTCATTAAGGGACTAAAACACTACCTAAAAACATAATATAAACCATATTGAGTACCAAATCATATAAAAAATTAAAGTTAAACACTCTCAAATTCATACTAAAAACATAGTTCAATTAGCACTTATCAAGTACCTCTACTTTTTTCAACTAAGGTTTCCAATGTTAGTGATTTTCCTAAATCAAATCCTTTTCCATAAATGCGAATATGAATACCACATTAGTGTGATGATGGCATGATATTAATATGTAAGATATGTCAATATGTCACATTAATATGTAATGATACAGATGGCATTATTGGTCAAACAAATGTCATATAGTTATATCATGTAATCATCAACATAACAACAACACTCATTATAAATTCCGCTAATATGTAGGATCTGGAGAGGTCCAGCAGTACGTAGCCTCACCCTTATCTAGTAGGAGGCTGTTTTCAAATAAATCATATGAAGAGGAGAAGAAGAAGAAGAAGATGCCTAATTAGCTTAAGTCAATACACTCATATTGCTATTTATACTATTAATTAGTCCTCTTAGTTTAATTTAAAGGACTTAATTAAAAAATTATTAATGTTAGTTCCTAAAGGCACCCAAGAAGGGTTGAATTGAGTGTTTATAACATACTAAAAATTTTCTAATCAATAAACTCAATTTAACAACATTCAATATAAATATGAATAAATGGATTGCTTAAAATAAATCAATCAAATAATTGAATAATAATTTAAAGAGGATAGGAAAGACAAGATGTAAATTGATTTATAATGTTTCGACAAACAAGCCTTGCTTATGTTCACTCTTAAGACTCTTCTTGGAATTCCACTATAATTCAAATTTGAAGTTGAAAAATAACCTTTATATAATCTTTCATGACAAAGAGAAACCCTCTATAATCTTCTTCCAAGTTGACGAAGAGCCTCAATCTCACTTTGATCTATCCTAAGTACAATAATATAGTTCCCCAAACAAAATATTACTACTTAAAATAACTCTCTTTATCACTTAATAACTCCAAAGAGGCTCATTCACACAAATATAAGACAATGATGCTCAAAAGATTAAAAAAAATACTTTAAAATGTGTGTAAATTACACCAAATTGCTTCTTAATGAAAAAAATCAATGAGAAAATGATAGAGGTAGATTGCATAATGTTTTAGTGGGTAGTTTAATATGTGTTTAATTGTTAAATTGAACGATTAGTGCAAATTTAGGCTAGGATTATATTAGTTAGTTATATATTTTTGTTTCGTTTGTTTTATGGGTTAGAGCATGCGATTGAGCTTCAATTTTATGTGTTTGAGGTGCCTTGATGTATTTGCATATTTTAAGGAAAATATTGAAGAACGGAGAAAATTTAGAGAAGGCCTTGAGCCAAACCCGAGGTCATAGATCGTGACAGAACGAAATAGAGGGCACCATGATCATGGCTTAGTCTACCACGATCATGGAAGAAAGGAAAATCAAGTGCCACGATCGTCGCTTACGCAAGGACAGACGCAGACAACCTTCCAAATTTAAGTTTTCGAGGGACTTTTCGGACCCCAAAAAAACCCTAGGGTTGCCTAGAATAGAAAAGAGTATAAAAAGGATAAAGAAGAAACCCTAATGGAGCTCTCTAATTTGCCACTTTTGGGAAAACTCCAAGAAGAGAGAAGAGGAAGAGAGAGAAGAGGAAGAAGAGGAGAGAGGAGCTGGCTTCTACTGCTGCTGCTTTCCTAAAGCATCCCGATCCCCTTCCAAAGTGTATTTCATTTATCTTTGTGTTCTTTTTTCTTTGAATGTTGAAATGGATATGAATATGTTGATGGATTTAGGTTTGATCATGATGTTCTAATTTTCTTTAGGGATTTTGACTTGATTTAATGTTAATCTAGTTATTATTGTATTTAATCATTTGGTTTTTGTGATTAATTATTGTAACTTCATGCTTCAGTAATAAACCGAGAGAGTGAATCGGATGCAAAATGATTGGGTTAGGTTAATGAGAGTTAAACGATCCAATAGACCGCACAACTAATCAAAGTGGTTATTATACAGAGAGAGATCTTATGTGAGACCCAGTTGTTTTTTAGAAGCTTAAGAAATGATTAGCGTTAAGGTTGTTCATAATTGAAAGATTACATGTTCGATATTTAACCTAATTAGGAATTATTAATTAAGGTTTGTGATTATAGCTTGAGAGAGTAATCCTCCCTTCGATAGTCTAGAACTGGCACCTCTTTAGCACATAAATGTCTAGGTTAGCATTAATGATAGGAGAAATCCCCCTTTCTCATAATTTGGAACTTCTTCTTGTGTGATTTCTCATTGTGAATTTGGTATAGCTCAATTCAATTTCTTTTCCCGTTAATTTACAAATTAATTTTTTGCCAATTATCTTCAAGTGTTTACTTTTCTATCTACTTTGTATTTTCATTTTCATAATTCTTAGGGCCTTAGATAACTTAGAATTGAATTAGTTCACCACTCCTCGAGGGATCGACACCTCACATACTACACCCACGACCTGTGCGTGTACAGTATTTTGAGGGCTTATAAATTGTAAAACTTGCCTTTCACTAAGTTTTGACGTCATTATTTGGGAGTTAGGATGATTAGTTTAATTCTTTTAGTCATAGGAATTATTACCCTTTCTTGTGATTGTGGTACCCAATGATAAGAAATTAAAAAGAGAAAAAGAAAGAAGAGAACGAAGTTTAGGTACAAAGTAGAAAACACATCAATTTGGACATCACAAAGCAACAATGAGGAATTCGCAAAATTAAATGCCAAGAAGAGATAGAGAGAAAGGTGGTGGAGGAAATACATCAAAGAGAGCAAAGTACCCTTGTGGACTTCAATGAAGCACAATTTGGTAATGGAATTGATCATCCTTATTTGAACATGTACTATCTGGGGTGGCAGAACCACCCAGATTTCTGTTGATCTAACAATGTAAATACTCACATAGGAAATCAAGACCTATAAGGATTTCAGCAAAAAGAGTCTAGTTCATGGGATTCTAAATTGGAAAAGATCATGGATAAGCTCATGAACACAAAAGAGGCCCATAAGAGACTAGAAGAGAAGTTTGAGCAAGTAACGGAAGACTGTACCTCTTCTATTCATAACCTATAGCTTCAACTGAGACAACTTTCCCGTGAATTTTGTAAAAGAAATGTGGACAAATTTCTAAGCAAAATAGAAGTACATCCAAGAGAGTAATGTAAGGTTATCACACTCAGGAATAAGAAAGAGCTAGAAGCACAAGTTAAAAAACAAGTTGAATCCCACATTGTAGAAGACCAAGAGAGGAAGAAAGAGGGTGACTCATTCAGGAAAATTGATGTGGTTGAATCTTTAAAGGAGCAAGAAGGAAAAAAATAGATGACAACGGACATAGAGCTTGAAGCAGATATGAAGGTCTCTGTTCATGAAGTGAAAGAAGAAGAAGAGACGAGGGTGACTGAAGAAGAAAAAGAATAGATCACTCTCTTATAGGACAAATTGCTGGATTCATTAGAAGATTCAGGGAGTTTTGTTATTCCTTATTTTATTAACAGTTTGCTAGTAAGAAGGACATTGTTGAACTTAATTAGGTATCTTAAATTTATCAACACTGTTCTTCTGATTATCTTCCAACATGTAGCTTATTTACAAGCTACAAAGCTGAAATTTGGTAACACAGGTAGAAGCAAGCCACTCATAATTGATCCCACTGAGTTTTGAAAGATGTAAGGTCAAGCTAATGACCATAACCTAGCACATTTTGTAGTTAGATTTAAATTGTTGTGTAGTTAGAATTGTTTTAAATTCTATTAATAAGTCTTTATGATTTAGAATGGGTTAGATTACTGATTCTCTTACTCTCTTAAATCAATTATAAGAAAGGAAAGCAATCTCGATGTCAAGCGGATTTAATCTCAACACCAACACCAACACCATCACCACCTCAATCACCATAACAGGTTCTATACTCTAACCCTTGTCTTTTATTTTATTGTTATTTTCAATTGTTCTCATGTTTCTCTTGTTTCATTATTTTTATTCCCACCTTATGTATTGTTTGTTTGTTCTTCTCACATTGAGGACAATGAGTTGTCCAACTGTGGGGAGAGTTTTGTGCGTTATATTTTTTTATTTGAATGTGAATTTTGCATGCTATATGTTATTTTTGTTTAGGATTGCATTATGTGATTCATATGAATGTGTCAATGGCTAGGACTTAACATAATCGATTTAGCTTTAATCATAGTCTTTTAGGTTGCTAATTTATTAGCTTGTGAAATTAGTATTCTAGATTGCTTCGGTTAAATACGTATGATAATTAGGATACAATGTTAGTTCATTCACTCTAGGAATTTACCATATTCACTTATAATTTTAGGCCAATCAAATAAATAGCATCGTTAGTATCTTGTCATGGAAATGATTAGTTTAAGAAACGAGATAGCCAAGAAATATATTTTAAAAAGTGTTGTGTAAATCTTAAATTAATAACTATTATTTTGGCCCTTTTTGAAACAAATCAGGTCATGAATAGAGCTAGTAGCTAGTTGAAAATGTGATGTAACTGAATAACTGGGAAACATTCATCACAAATGTTTGCCTACGCGTCAAAAGGCTATAATGACAATCCAACTAAGCTGCTTAATAAAAACATGGCCTAGTTAAGTATTCGGGAGACATTCATCACAAATGTATGTCTTCGCGTTAAAAGGCTAGGTTCATGTCAATTAAAAGAAATAAAAATAGCACATTGTTTAATAAATCCTATCGATCATAGTGAATAGCTTGAATTTCATGAAAAGCTACTTAAGGATAGTTACAATTTTGATTGACCAAATAATTATCAATGTGTGTAATTGATAAGAGTGAATGAGTTTGACATTGAGGTCTTGATTAGTATGTATATTTGGTCTGAAATACTTAGACACAGATTTCACAATTTAATAAGTTGGAACAACTTGAGGGATCATGTTTGTTGTTAAATTTTTTTTGTGCAGTTTAATGTCATTGACCCATTATTGCATATGTGTGTGTTTTTTTGTTAATTGTGCTTGGTGTGTTTTTTGTTTTGCTTGTTTGTCTTTGCTTGAGGACAAGTAAAATCTAAAGTGTGGGGATGTTGATAGAGGTAGATTTCATAAAGTTTTAGTGGGTATTTTAGTATGTGTATAGTTATTAAATTGAAAGATCAGTGCATGTTTAGGTTAGGATTATAGTAGTTAGTTAGATATTTGTGTTTTGTGAGTTTTGTGGGTTAGAGCATGCGATTGAGCTTCAATTTTATGTATTTGAGGTGCCTTGATGTGTTTACTAATATTTCAGGAAACATATCGAATAACAGAGGAAATTCAGAGAAGGTCCGAAGCCAAACCTAGGGCCACGATCGTGGATCGTGACAAAACCAAATAGAAGACGCCACAATCGTGGCTTGGTTTGCCACGATCGTGACAGAAAGGAAAATCAAGTGCCACAATCATGGCACAAACATGGACAACCTTCTGGATTTAAGTTTCAAGGGACTTTTTAAACTTTTCCGACCCGAAAAGACCCTAGGGTTGCCCAGAATAAAAAAGAGTATAAAAAGGATAAAGAAGAAACCCTAATGGAGCTCTCCAATATGCCACTTTTGGGAAAACTCCAAGAAGAGAGAAGAGGAAGAGGAGGAGAGAGGAGCCGACTTCTACTGTTGTTGCTTTCCTGAGGCATCCTAATCCCCTTCCAAAATGTATTTCATTTATATTTATGTTCTTTTTTCTTTGAATGTTGAGATGGATATGAATATGTTGATGGATTTGGGTTTGATCATGATGTTCTAATTTTCTTTAGAGATTTTGACTTAATTTAATGTTAATCTAGTTATTCTTGTATTTAATCATTTAGGTGTTGTGATTAATTGTTGTAACTTCATGGTTTGGTAATAAATCGAAAGAGTGAATCGAATGCAAAATGATTGGGTTAGGTTAATGAGAGTTAAGCGATCCAATAGACCACACAATTAATCAAATCGGTTATTATACCGAGAGAGATCTCATGTGAGACCCAATTATTTTCTAGAAAGCTTAAGAAATGATTAGGGTTAGAATTGTTCGTAATTGAGAGATTACATGCTCGGTATTTAACTTAATTAGGGATTATTATATAGAGTTTGTGATTATAACTTGAGAGAAAGTAATCCTCCCTTTGTTAGTTTAGAACCGACACCTCTTTAACACATAAATGACTAGGTTAGCATTAATGATAGGAAAAATCCCCCTTTCTCATAATTTGGAACTTCTTCTTGTGTGATTTCATTGTGAACTTGGTATAACTCAATTTAATTTCTTTTCGTATTAATTTACAAATTAATTTTCTGATAATTATCTTCACGTGTTTACTTTTTTGTCTACTTTTTATTTTCATTTTTATAATTCTTAGGGCCTTATATAACTTAGAATTGAATTAGTTCACCACTCCTCGAGGGATCGATACCTCACATACTACACCCATGACCTATGCGAGGGCTTATTTTGAGGGCTTATAAACTGTAAAACTTGCCCATCAATAGAAAACACCTATTTGTAGTGTTTGAGAACCCTACTAGTCATTAAAGCCAAGAACTAGTCATTATAATGGCTATTTGGAGTGTACTAGTTGACCATTATGCCTTAAAATCATCAGATTCACTAATCGATGGGATATTGGTCAACTAATTGGCATATTAGTTGACCAATAAGTCACATTGGTCTACTAATACATCAACCAATCATACAATAAACTCATGATATATTAAATTTAACAACTTTAACCTATATTGGTCAACCACTAACCCATATAGGTCGACAAATCCCCTAAAAACATGATTTTTAACACCTTTGAATTCTCAAAACTATTTGTTTAACCCAATTATTATTTAAACACATCCCAAAATGTTCCCTAAAGTTTTTTTGAAAGATTAAGAGGTTTTTATATTAAAACCAAAAACTTCAATGCCTCTTAATGAATGGAAAGACTATGTAATAAAGTGAAATAAAATATATATGCATAGTGAGCCTTTTAGAACATCAAAGGATTAAATAAGATTACAATTAACATTAAACACTAAAAAGTGACCTTGGTAAGCCTTGATCTTCTGGTGTTCTTTGTTTGATCTTCATTTTGACAGTTTTAAGGTTCAAATTATCTTTATCAACTTTATAAGCTATCTTCTTAAGTTTATGACTTCATTTTCTTCTTATATTGCTTTTCATCAAATAATAAACTTAGTAGTAGTAATTATGTTTTGTTATCATCAAAACACCGATTGGAAGCTCCTTTGGTTCAACAATCTCCCCTTTTGTATGATGAAAAAACATTTGTGATATTAGAGAACAATAATAAAATTAAGCACACAAATAACTATCAAGAAAGTGATAAGATCCCCCCCAATTCATGCATAAAACATAATACAATATCAATAATATAGTTCAATATTAAGAACAAAAGGGATATTTAATATCAAAGAAATATCCATACATGTAGATAACATAAATTTGGTTAAGCATATCATAAAACATGCAAGAAATACAAAAAATAACAAAACAATACTCACCCTAAAATTCATCACTCCCCCTCAATCTAATATCACTACTATTTCTCCCTCTTTTTGGAATCATCTAAAAGAAATCACTTATCTGTAAATGCATAATATAAAGTATGATGCGTCTAGTTAAACTAGTTAAAAGATTAAGATGAATTTGATTGAGATTGGTAAGCTTATTCAAGAAAGAATGTTATTAAATATTTAAAGAGCCAACGCACTTGCTCAATTTTGAAAGAAACATCCATAATTATGTCTAATTTTGAAAAATCCATAATTTTGGTATTGGTCCTCAAAAATGCAGTTAAAGCAACAAACGTAACTTTTGACATAATTAGGATTTCTAATTGTAACAAATATAAACATAATTGTAATATCCAACAATTAATTAAAAATGTATAATTTTGAATATATCAAAATTGAACAAAATTAAAATGTATCAATATAACTAAAAAGGAGACAATCTTAACTCGCTTTACTATTTTACTATAAAAGTGTCAGTTTGAAACATAACTCTTAACAAAGAGAAATTTTGAAAATCCCTAAATTTGAAACCCAAGAATGATAATTTTTTAATTTGATGCAATTACACTTGATTCTAAAAAGAAACTTGAAGAAATCATGTAATTTATAGAGATAATTTTATTTGTACCTTAGTTCTTACCCTTGGATGTCAAATCAAAAATAATCTAAGGATTGCAATATAGGGTGCAACCTCGGGTCGTTTTACTGAATTGGAAGCTAAATGAAAGGACCTAAGTTAACCTATATGTCATACTATGCGAACTAATTGGGAAAAGGAGGGTTTGATCTTTGAAAAAATTAATTGAACTAAAATGAATTGTAAAAAGTATGTAAAATGTATTTTTGGATTTTTTGGAATAGAAAAACAGAAAGATTAAAACAAATGATCGACAAGTGATAGAATCCTCTTAAAAATGAGCTTTGGCCATCATAGTGCGAAGTTGATTTTTATGGAGTAGAAATCACTAAGCTTAAAAATGAAAACCTTAACGGACTCTTTAAGTCCAGGATCTTGATCAATGGGACTCCATTTCTCAAGATCCCGTTAACCGCTCTTAGTCTGTGTGGTAGGATTTGTCAATGCAATGGGTCAAATGAAATCCAGTGTCAACTCAATATCAAACACAACCATGCAAGATAATAGAGAATCAACAAGATCACAAGTAAATATATACGAGACTTCATATATTTAAGCTTAAAGTTCTACATCAACCAATCCAACTACACAATGAATATCCAACATTTGATTAAACTATAATCAAGTATGTTCAACTACAAATCACAAATCCTAAACCTAGGAATTTATAAACTCATAGCTGAACATGGATTAACTACTCCCCTCTTAAGCTCATGGAACTCCAGCCGTTGCTACATCTTCAAGAGGAAGGAAAAATGCCTAGCTATGCATTGCAACCGGAAGCTTCACAACTAGGAAAGAATCCAAGCCACCCATGGTGGAAGTCGACAGTGAAAAATGCAGGAAAAATCAGAGATATGAGAGAAGACGATCGTGTAAGATGATGGATCCTATGATGATGATAAGGAATCAATATATATTTGTCAGCTCTCTCCAACTTATCCCAAAATAGGTTTTCTCCAAAACGGGTTACCAAGTCGGGTGTGTACAGTTAGTAAATTTTTCAAAAATGGTTCGAGTCTGACGCTAATTTGGCTGCTTAGTCAAGGCAAAAGGATCAGTTCGCCACGGCGAACTTTTCCCGAAAGGTATTCCATGTAGATTATTGTGACTTCGCCGTGGCAAAATTTACCTTAAAGGTTTTGCTGGAATTTTTGTGGTTCCGCAGCGACGGCGTCAGGTCTTCCCTGCGGCGAATTCTTCCCGAAAGGTTTTTGCTTGAATTTTCTGATTTTTCCACGACGAAAGGTCATCCTCGCCGCGACGAACTTTGCCTGTTGGTGGTGTTAACTTGTGTTCTTGACTTTTTTAGTTTGCACTCTTGACTCTACTTCTTGAGTGTCCTGCAATAAAAAATAATAATTTGTAGTGTCAATTGTCCTAAAAATCAATTGAGTGCAATTACTAACTATTTGTGATAATTTACCTTCAAACTACATTAATTCAAAGCAAGCAATCATAAACTAAATTAAGCACAGTATTCGATAATAAGAGCCAAAAAGTATAACAAAAATCATGAAATTGTCACCTCATAATATAGAAAACTTGGGTTCAATCAAATTCCCCCACACTTAGACCTTTGTACTCCTGGACAAAGCTTATAAAAGTCAAAAAGACATAAGTGTAAAAGAAAATACCAACCATGCTTAAAAATGAGAGCATAAAATTAGTTAAATCACTTTCTCATAAATCAACCCAAGCGGACTGAAAGAGAGCTAAGAAAATAAACACTATAAGCATTTAATCCAAGAGATCGAGTAAAAGAGATTTCTCTCTCAAGGGGTGGTGTTTAACACTCAACTCACTTGTCTTGGGATAAGTTCACTCTAAAATCTGCTTAGTCCATTTCCTACCATAAGCTTGTAGTAATTCTACCTCTCCACCACAAGAACTATAATTTCGAAAATCAAGAGGACTTTCAGGGTTGTAATGTACGGAAGGCTAAATGAAATGGATTGAATAAAAGAAGAAAAATGAGTACATGCATCAAAATTATTTTCCACATGAAACAAACGCCAACTATGCGTAAGAAAATATTTAAACAAACAACAAACATAATCTAATATTTTTTTATAACTTTTCTCTTTTGAGAAAGCTTTCTGTTTTTTTTCTTTTCTTGTTGAGAAAGCCTTTTTATAATTTTTTTTTACTTTCTTTTCTTCCTTGGCTTTTTTCAATAACTATTCTCTTTTGAGGAAGCTTTCTGAACTTTTTTTAAATTTTTAACTAGAGATCAAATATTTACAAAAATTGAGGAAATATACATGAACTCAAAAAGATGGCTCAAAGGAGCTAGCAATGGTTAAGTGTTTGGGGTTTGTGTTTGGGTAACTAGGGTTTTTGAAAAAAATGCCTCTATCATATTAACAAAATTTTAGTTCATCAAGGTTTTATCAAGAATTAAAACAAGTTCTAGAGAGATATGAAATTAAGCAGATACACACAGAAATGAAAGAATTCAGGGCCAAATGTCCTTCCAATAAGGTTAATATCTCAATTAAGCAATCTCAAGGTTTTAAAAACGCATAGTGCAACTCTCTCAGCGTACCCTCACTTGCCTCTCGTTAAAACATTGAAAATGGAATTAACCAGAATCAACTATCATTTAAAAACAAAGATGGCTTTTCAAAAACACATGGACAGCTTTGAATTTAAAAAATCTTCAAGACACAGAAATGAGAAGAATCTAATTTGGAAGAAATGTTCAATTGAGGGAATGAAAACCTTTGCTTGGCTGAGAAGAGATGAGGAGGGGTGAAGTATATGAAAAACGGGGCTTTGCCACGGTGAAAACAAAGGTGTCCGCAACAAAGTATGCCCAAAAAGAGCTTCGCCGCAGCGAACTTAACCTGAAAGGAACAGAGAGGAGCAATGGGGAGTTCGCCACGGCGACGTAGAATACACGTCACAGCGAACTCATCCCGCAAGGAACATGAAGCAAGACAGAAATAAACGTTCAACAAAAAATTAGCAACATGACAAACAAACAAACAAACAAACAAACATAGGACATCGGCTGGATACTCAGAAAACCTTGAAATGCATATCAATGGTCAGATTGGAATGGATATCATGCATCAAACAATTACGTGCAGCAAAAGGGAGTCAAGAGACTGAGCTAAAAAGGGAAATCATTGAATTGAAAGGCTACTGATTGAACTAAAAACTAAGCTATTCTCCTACTGGGGTTGTTTCTCCCCCACACTTATTTAACCAACTAATGCACCAACATGTCAAAAGTATTCGCAGGGTAAAAGTAGGCAACAAGTGAAGGAAAGAAACCACCTGGTGGTTATGGAGGTTTCTGATTCTCCTGGTGAACCTTCGACAGATAACTATGTTATGGTAAAACAACTTAACCACTTGCCACGTAGGTGTCGGCCTCCATAATACCAAATTCACTTGAAACGTTAACAGAAAACCTTTCTCCCAAAGGGGCATCATTGACAATAGAAGAATCCAATGAATACAGTGCAGAGCTAAAGTAAGCATTTTGGAATTCAAATTCAGAGCAGGCATCATTAGCAACAATATCAAGCATGTTAACTCCCAAAAGCGAATAATCCTCATGAGGATGTTTCATTGCTTCGTACATGTTAAAGCACACTTTTTAATCTCCTACCTCTATGGTGATGGCACCTTCTTTCATGCTAATCATAGTGTTAGCAGTCCTTAAGAAGGGTCTACCAAGAGTCAATGTAGTGTCCTGCATAACTTCAAAAAACATGTCAAGCACATAAAAGTCAGCGGGAAAGACCAATCCCTTAACCTGGACCAAAATGTCCTCTATAATGCCCACCGAATGCCTAAGAGACCTATCATCCAATTGAAGAACTACAGATGTAGACTTAAGATTCTTGACTCCCAGTGATATGTAGACGGACTTAGGCATAACATTAATGGTTGTCCCTAGATCTAACAAGGCTCCCCCTATGGTAACTTTACCTATAGTGCAGGGATAGTGAAAGATTCAGGGTCTTGGCATTTTACAGGAATTTGGGGTTTAAACAAAGCAGACACATTTGAGTTGATTTGCACTCTTTCATTTGGTCTGAACTTCCTTTTATTGGTGCACAGGTCTTTAAGGTACTTAGCGTACGTAGGAACCCTTCTGACAAGATCAAGCAAGGGAATATTGACTTCTATTCTACCAAACAAATCAATGATATCTTTCTCATGTTTAGTTTCAGTCATCCTTTTGCTTAGCAGATACGAATTAGGAAAAGGAAGGTCTTTAAGATTTACCTCCTTATCATTGGCTTTATGGGCTCCTTACTTGCTTGATTCCTGGTTGCTTGCAGAATTCGCTCCCTTGCTCTTTGATGGTGTGGACTCCTTGTTAGTTAAAAGTGTTTTTGTCTTGGAGCTTTCAGACTTCTTGACTCTTGCAGATGTTGAAGGCATTTCTTCACATTCAATCTCCTCTTCATCTACTTCCTCATCTTGATTGCTGAACCTCACTTGCTTCCCATTTCGAAGAGTTATGGCATTCAAACTCTTGGGGTTCATAACAGTATTGGAGGGAATAGTTCCACTGCTCCTAGCTTGGTTCTCACTCATGGTGTTGGATAGTTGAGTGACATAGGAGTTGATATTCTCAACCTTCATCTCCCATTGCTCCATTCTCTTCTCGAGAGCATTGAACCGAGCAGCATTTTTAGAAGAGTCCTGTTGAATCAGAGAGGCTATGGCGTTGAATTGGTTGTTATTAAAAGTCCTCTCCTCCTTCATCAACGTCGTCATGTTATGCAAAAGTTAGTTGGTATCCTCCTTTTGTGGAATAGTCAAAGCTTGTTGTTGATTGGGAAATTAGGTTGCAGATGAACCAACCCCTCTGCCTTGCTGAAATTTGTTTGGGCCTCTACCTTCTTCATTTCTCCAACAAAGTCTAGGATTTTCTTTCCATCCCTCGTTATAGGTGTTGGAATAGGGATCCCATTTCTGATTAGGCTGACCCTGATAAACAGCACACACCTCTTCATAACAACTCGGGCAGACACTAGAGATATGCATTATTGAACCAAAAGTGTCGCAGCTAGGTGTAGTGAGATCCATAGGAATTGGTAGACGATGCACACACATATTCTTTAACTCTGCAGTAATAAACGATAGCTGCGAAGTCACTTTCCTTTCCAAAGAGTCAACCTTAGACTCCAGATTCTCCATTCTTCTGGATTGAGCTATTTAAGCTCCCAACTCATAGATGCCTCTAGTGTCTCTAATTGTGTTGTTTGTGATTTAAAGCCATTTTCTTGATTAGATCCCATGCTTCTGAAGCTGTGAGGTCAATCAGAGAACCTCCTGAAGCAGCATCCAACATACCCTTGTCTTGACTTTTCAATCCATCATAAAAAATATTGCACTAATTGTTCATCAGGTATCTGGTGGTGAGGGCATGTGGACAGGAGATCTTGAAAACGGTTCCAATAGTTGTAGAGGGACTCAACATAATCTTGACATGCCGAGTAAACCTCCTTCCTCATTAATGAAGTACGGGAGGCTGAAAAATACTTCTCCAAGAATGCCTTTTACAGATTGGCCTAACTGTGGTAGGCATTCGCCACATGTCTTGGAAGGCTCATATACCACTCCCATGCTTTCCCCTCTAAGGATAGATGAAAAACTTTTCATAACACTTGATCAAGATAGGTGATTATCAGTTTCATGCTTTGGTAAACCATGGACAACGATTGCAATTGGATGTAAGGATCTTCTCCTGTCAAGCCATTAAATTATAGAAGAGAGTTAATAAGCAATCCTTTAACTTCAAAGTTCACATCAAAATTAGGGCATGCAATAGTAAAAGGATCATAATTAACATCAGAAGTAGTGGCTTCCTTAATAGTCCTCCTTCCATAATTTCCATTATTCTCACCCACTCGCTCTTGCTCCCCATTGCCTCCATTATCACCATTCCTAGGCTGGTTAGCATTAAGGTTACGGTTTTGCAGAATAGCTGGGTTTTTAGCCATTGTCACTCCTTCTAATGATTCACTCTCACTGCTTGGCTGACTAGACTCCACTGAGTTATTTTCCTCTTCAACAACTACATTGCTTCTCTCTTTTTCTCTCCTCTCCTTTTTGATTTTTCTCAAATGTCTCTCAATTTCAAGGTAGAAAGCTAGAAGTTTGGTTTTACAAGCATGCAAGGGAAAATTCAAACAAGAATAAAGATAACAAAATTGACTTGTAAGCGCTCAAAGTCAAATAAAAAAATGAGATGTGATGGGTGCAAGTGTATGGTATACAAAAGTAAGTTTGAAAGTATGTATGCAAGTATATATGCACAGATCAAAAAGCAATCAAGAGAAATGTTCAAAACTATGTAGGTGCAAAAAATGTATAGTATGACAAAGGCAGAAAATTCAATATCCTTTTGTTTGTATTTTCAAAATTTTTGATGTTATGTAAGAATGAAATCCTATACTATTGACAAGTATGAAGCTAAACTATCTAAAATGAAAACTAAAAGAAAAGGCTTCTAACCTCACTTAGCAGCAAAATGAAAAAAGTTAACCCAGAGAACCAATTACTTGGTTCCCTGGCAACAGCGCCATTTGATTCAGACCTTAGTTCTTACCCTTGGAGGTTAAATCAAAAATAATCCAAGGATTGCAATACAGGGTGCAACCTCAAGTCGTTTCACTTACACTACAAAAAAATAACACAAAAAAATTGTGAAGACTTTTCGCGACAATTAAGAAACGTCACGAAAAGTTCAATTTTTTCGCAATATTTTAGTAAAACGTCACGAATTTGTTATATTTTGTACGACGTTTTATTAATAAAACTTCATTGTTGGCCAGAACCAAAATTATACCCACAGATAATTAATAACCACACAACTAATAACCCAACCCATCCTCTCCTAAACTACCTAGCCTTTTTGGTTTTTCCCCAATTCTTCTGTTCGTTTATGCAAAATCCCTAAAACCACAACTAGAGAAGGTGAAGCAGGCAACGACAGGCAGGCAAACGAAGGAGCAAGCAGTGGGAAGTAAATAAGCTCTGTACCAAGATATTGACAACGCCTTAGTGGCCAGAGATCCGTCGGTGGCGAAGAATTGGTGGGTAATTTAGGAGATAGAGACAGACCCAGCGAGCGTAGACAACGAGAAGGAAGACGAGGAGAACAACACCGATGGGGACGGCTAGGAAGAACAGAGAACGTCCTCTGATTACAAAGTCGTTGCCTTTGCGTTCTGCGTACTGCCAGTGAAAT
>JAOSBL010000005.1:28306897-28319232 GCA_027568915.1 Erythroxylum roraimae | reverse complement strand
GGAAATTTAAGCATACACACATCCACAAGGCATTTTGCCCATTTCACACAACAACTATAAATAAATTACCCACCTTGTACTCTTGAAATATCCAACTTCAATGGTGTCCTTCCTCTTGCTCTTGGGTAGGCTCTTGATTCCCTAACACAACCAACATTTCTATTCAATTCCAATTCAATTGGAAATTTCCCCCAAATTTCCATCACCACAACAAAATGAAATTAACCCTAATCAAGCTCCAATTTAACCTACCCATGGTTCATTTAGGTTAGAAAACTCAAAATCTAGCTTAGAAACCCAAAAACCCTATGGCTCTCACCATCTTCTTTTTCCCCCAAGCATTCACAACACAAACCCCTTTCTCTCTCTAGGATTTCTTCATCACAACAAAACCACAACCTATTTCTCAACTAAAGTAAGAAGAAGATGAAGAACTTACCTTGAAAGCCTTGATTCTTCCTCTTTCCACGAAAATCTCCTCCTTTTCCCTAGCTTTTCGATTTTTCCTTCTTCTTCTCTCCTCCCTCACGTTTTTCTCTTCTTCCTTTCTAAGCTTCCACAACAACTCTCTCTTCTTTTCCTTTAATTCATTTATTTCTAACACACTTTACTCCTTGTCTTCCAAAATTGCCCCCCACTTACAATGCCTTTCCAACTTTGCCCTTGGTTTTGTCTTTTATGGCTCTAACCTCCTTCTTCATTTAATACAAACCTACTTAATTCTAACACTTCCTTCTAACTTCCAATTTCTAATTAATGACCCAATTCTAAAATAAAAAAAAATTAAACCACCAAAGAAACATAAATAACTATTTAAGAAATTAAAAAAAATTCAAGATCCAACAATTAATGCATGTTATTCAAAACCATTAACTTCCTATAACTTCCCATTAGTGATGGGGTTATGAAAGGACAAAATGGTGCAAAAACTATAGATCATTTTCATGCATCTTGTGTAAGATACAAGTAAGAAAAAGAAAGGTTATTTCTTACACACACACTCTTTTCTCTCTAACTCTTACAAGAGTTCTTGTCTTTGCTAGCACAAAGAAAGAATTCTAGCCATCTCCTAGTAAGGTTTCATACTTTTATCTTTGTGTGGACTTTCATTAGAGACGGTTTACGTTGATCATTGTGGTTTATGACAACTCCACGCGGAGAAGATTAAAGAACAAAGGAGATCGTCGGAAAGGTATGTAAACATCTTACATTTCATATTTTTGTTTTCTATACCTATATGCATGAGTAGATCTGGTTTTTAAGGTCCCATTTTATTTTCCGCTACATATATTTGATATATATTATGTATGAGATGCATGATCAGAACCTTACAGAGTTTCGTGTCACACTTTTAGGTACATCTTGTTTAAGTTTATGAAGTCCATACATATTTTCCAATCCCTATATGACTTTGTAACCATGAACTTAGTAGCAAGCTAGAATGGATAATCAACTTCTTTAATGAATCATTTTTAAAATAATTTTGTCATCCCCTTTTCTATAACATGTTGCCTTTCTATTGTGAAATTCTTTTTCTTTCTTTTTATTATTCTTAAAGGAGAGTTTATATTTAACTTATAAGAAATTACTTATCTATTTTCCCCTAATATATTAGCCATACCCTATGCAAGAATTTTTAAGTGTTAAAGTATGAATTTTTAGAGCTTCCGTTGTGTTTTTTTTAATCCTTTCCACAATTTAGATAATTGAATTATAACTTATTTGATTTCTTCATATCGCTCTCTCTCTCTCTTTTGTAATCCTTGACCTTCGATTCTTCTACCTTTATCATGTATGCAATATTATTTTCTTTTAAGGTTACGATGAATCACTATTTTACCATACTTTGGTCTTTATGTATTTCATCTGCTTCACTCAAGATTGAGAATTCCATTAGCAATTGATACAATGATATGATTACTAAAGTCATACAAAGGATGACCAAACAATTATAGTATTATACATAGATGGTCTTTTTACTATAAAGAACTATATAATGTTGGTAAGTATATTGATCATATCCCTACTATTATAAGAATATATATCGTTTCTTTTATGTATATTTGACCTCCCATAAAATCAATGAGGGGTGAGGTCATAAGTTTCAATCTATCCATTGAGATGTCCATATCTTGAAAGGCATTATTAAATAAAATTTTGATGGCTCTTCCTTTATTTACTAATATTGTTTTGTCCAATAAGTTGGTTATTAATAGAGTTACAAACATATTGTTTTCATAAGACCTATTATCCATTTCTTAGATAGTGACCTTAAAGACCATTATTCTTTTTCTAGGTTTATTTGGATAAGGTTCTTTTTCATGACTCTCTCCTCGTGATGACTTCTTTAAATGTAATTTTAACTCTTTACGATCCCTCCTTGTAATTATGTGGATCACCCTTTAAGTAGGATGTGGTTGCCTATTTAGTTTCCTAGTTGTTGACCTTCATAAAGTACATCTTCTTTAATCTTCCCTAACTTGATCATCCATATTATTTTCCTCTAATAAACAACTTAACCTTCCTTGCTTGATAAAGTCATTAGCTATTCTTTTGAATTATTGCAACCATCAACTTTGTGTATAATATCATAATGGAAGTGATGTTATAGGCTTTTTATTCCTTTTAATAGGGTTGAGGGCATTCTTTTTTATTTTGCAACTAAGTCATTACTGAGGACATAGTTAACCATTATATTGAACCTAGGGAGTTCTTCTTTAATCTTTCTTTCATTTTCAACTTTAGCATGTCTAGTCTGCAACTTCTTTTACTTAGTTTTATTGATCAAAGATGTACCCATCTCCCTTTTTGTGTTATTTTTATTAGTCAGGTTTCGTATGTTTTGCTTAACATTCTCCCAATCTATATATACCCTAATGTATGCCTTCTTAAATCTTTATGTTCGCTTTTTTCCATATAAAGTTTCATAAAGGTTAGCAAGGTTTTAATCAATTTTTGAAGGCCACTACTACTACTACCTTATACAATAAGGTTAGGGATTTAGACTGCTTCAAAACTAAAGCAATATAGGTAATCCCTTAAGCTTTCTTTATACGTTTGAGATATAGATATCGAGTAGACAAAATCTCTAATTTTATAATTGTTTTACATGTTTTACTTAACATTCTCCAAATATATTTATACCCCAATATATACCTTCTTAATACTTTATGTTCCCTTTTTTCTATATAAAGTTCTATAAAGGTATGAGTTCCCTAGATTAATTTACATCATAGATGGCAATGGGTAAAGGCCCAAGCCTGGCTCAGAAACTTTAGCCTGAGTCCAGAGCTCGACCAAAGCTTGATCGAGTTCGGGACACACAACTTAAACTTGAGTTTGATCAAGCTTGGACAGTTTGAAGCCTAATTGAGCTTGGCCAGACCTGATTGTGTTTTCAATTAAAATTTAAAAAATAATGTTATTTTTCCTAAAATTTTTAAACTTCAGATCAGGCAGTCCAAGCTTGACCGGACTTTAAGCCTATTAACTCTAGGTCAAGCCATACCCGGATTTATTTGCCTTACCTAATTCATATGATCAACAAGGTCATGTATGTCTTTTTAAGAGTTTAATATTGGAATCTTAAATATGATCAATAATGACTCTATTAAGACATTAGGTATTAATGGGCTATCTACTATCATACTTATCCCCTATATGTTAGATTCTAGTGGCATTGGTTCCAGGAGTATGGATAGGGATCCTTTTAAATATGGCTATGGGGTGTCAGTTTGTTGTCTTTTATGCATATGATTCCTTTATTACATCAAATGGTTGATTTATTATTTTAATATCTAAATTTAGTAGTTTGGTTCTCAAAGTCCTTATTTGCTCAAAGAGCTTTAAAGGATATCATTTTTCTAGTGAGGTTAATAGATGGATCACTTCCATGAGTATCTATTGTTCATTCGCATGGTAAGAGTAATCTAGCTAATTTAAGATTTTTCAAGTAAAAATATAGAAAGATCTCTAAAGGATTCCTACAAACCATAACAAATTATTTAAATTCAAATTTGGGTGGGCCTACTAAAATGATCTTAGTTCCACAAACTTGCAACTATAACTGGTCAAAGTGCTAGGGTGTTCCTAATAAAGACGCTTTGAAGCTCAAATAGTGAGGGTTGATGATGCTAAGTATGCAAAAAATAATCCTCTAATTGAACTTAAGGATAATGATTATGAGAACTTATCTTAGAGTGCAATCTTTTTATAAGTAATCCTTCAAGAAGTATAATTGGATTCCAACTTTTTTTTATATAAAATTAGAATTCAACTCAACTAGCAAGCTTAATTAATCTTTGGTTAAGACTCCACTTCCATATGTGGATGAACCCTATATTAATTTGAATTTATCCTTTTTTGAATCATCGGGGCTCACATATGAGCTTGAAACCCATAGACTTAAAGAAAGAAATGAATCATACTGAATAAATCAAACTCATTTCATACATAGTTAAGAGTGTATTGCTTATATGATAAAATCAACATTCCTATTAATATACTCCTTAAGCCACTTAATAAGAATCATTGAATCATTAATAATTGTGATCAATATTTAAAAATTTTGATAAACTAGACGTTTTGAATGAGTTTGATTTGAATACATAAAAATCAAATCTCAAAAACAAATAAAAATTTGCTTATCAAATAATCAATTAGGTGAATAAATTGATTCAACTTCAAAAAAGAAACCATTGAATACTGTCTTCCCAAATTCATGTCCATTATCATTGCAATGGACAGCTACATTATTGACATTGTTCTGTTGATGGAATGTAAGCTTGTTTAAGGTGCCATCATAGATTCATTGTTATTGCTTCCTTTTTCACTCCACCGAACTAGCTCTCACAATAAGTCACTAGCCATTGTAGCAAAGCCATCTTAGACTCTTCCTTAAAAACCTAATTTCTTTTCTCCTCTTGCCACAATACTAACATCAGTAACATGGATTCTAATAACAGAGAGATACTGATGTGTAAAGAAAACATGATTCTTATAAGTTAGGTATTGCTGATTTCACTGTCCAAAATATCTCATTACCAAAGTGGTTTCAATTATGCATAAATTGTTTGCAAATATAATTAAATAAAAGATTTTTTTTGACTAAGAATGGGATTTCCAATCTGGTTCAACTCAACCTAATCTGAAGTCAACGAGTTAGATTTAGATTGATCGAGTTTCAAACTGGGCTCAAACATGAGGGTTAGATCAAAATATCTGTCTAGCCTGAAATTCTTTACCAAAACAACATTATTTTGGCCATACATCATTTTTAGTATAATTGACCAAAACGAGATTGTTTTAATATATAGACTTAAGAAACATATTATTTTAATAGTAACTTGAGCCTACTTGAGTTAGATTTAGAGAACTATTGAATCGAGTTTCTTCATAATACTATCAATTATAAATGATTTTTCTATCATTTGACTTCGTTTTGTCAAAGATTTTGTTGCACATCTTAGGTCCTATCTCTCTAGTCTATTAACATCCCTAAATTTAATTAGAAAACACTTTTTTTATAATATTAACTTATATCCTCTTTAGATCATTCTATTACTTTTTGTTAAGATAAACATGTACCAATTATTGTGAAATTATTTAGTTAACCCAAAAATTACTCAAGTTACATAGATAATAAATTTTGAAAAAGGATTAAAAAACTTCGACCTTTTTTTGAGAATGTCACTTTTTTATTGAATTAGATTATACAAAAAAAATTATAAAAGAAAATACTAATAATTAATAAAATATAAAATATTTGTCACATTTAAATTATTATTTTAAATGCATTTGATTAGATTAAATTAATTTCAATATTTTTTATTTTACTAAATATTTATCTTTTAATTAAATTATTGTGGAATATTTAGCCGCTGAGGTTGGGTTAGGTTGGGTCCTAAAGAAAAGGAAGGTGCCGGGAGAAAAGAGAGGGGGAAGCCCATAACATACGGCTAAATAATAAATAAAGTCTACTCTTTGTTGACTTGGCCCTGTCGCGTCGCGTTAGATCATATGACATGACCAATTAGCAAGTGGAAAAGAAAATGAAAAATAAATAAACTTTACATAACTCCAAATATTTTAACACTCCCTCCAATTTTCACACACTCTCGGCGCTTCATCCCATCTCTCTCTAGGGTTTCATTTCCTTTTGAAATTCCAAATTCCCCATCCATTTAGGCTTTTCTTCCTGATCCAACGGCCTGATTGCACCCACCGTCATGTCCGCTTCCACCGTCTCGATCACAGCCGCCAACACCACCACTCGACGGAGACCCGTGGTGGTTGGCGAGAAGAAACCTAACAAAATCGAATTGTTTCCTAATGAAGGACAGGTCAATGGCGGAGAAGCCAACAATACCCTCAATTTCGCGAATGATAAAGGAGGAACCGCTACCTCTCATAGTAGGGATCTAAGCCACCACTCCATAAGAGGAGACGTGGTTTTAGAAAGAAATTCCAAAGATGCCATCCAACTCAAGAAGAATGATTCCGCGGTTTCGCCACGTCGGACCAGAAGGAGCGTCTCCAAACCAGATAGACCTCGTTGGTTGACGATTATGAGTATTTTGACCAAGAATTTATTGCTGATGCTTGTGTTGATAGGTTTAGTGCAAATGGTTCGGAGAATGGTTTTGAAATCAGGCGATTATCCGACCCAGATGGGTTTGTCGTCCGAATTTGAGGGGAGTATTGCGGAAGTTGAGTCATTGTTGAAAACAACCACCAAAATGATTCAGGTGCAAGTGGAGGTTGTCGATAAGAAGATTGAAAATGAGATTGGAGGGTTGAGAAGAGAAATGAGCAAGAAGATTGATGAGAAAGGAGCGGTTTTGGATAGTGGGTTGAGGAAACTAGAAGCTAAAAGTGAGGAGTTGGAGAAGTCAATAGGAGAGTTGAGGGCAGTACAGTCGTTGTCAAAAGAGGAATTCGAAAAAGCTTATCAGGAGTTAGTAAAGGGAAAAGATAGCAACGGTGGTCGAAATGATGTGAATTTGGAGGAGATAATGGCATATGCAAAGGAAGTAGTAGAGAAGGAGATGGAAAAGCATGCGGCGGATGGACTTGGGAGGGTCGATTATGCGTTGGCGTCTGGTGGGGCAACGGTTGTGAAGCACTCAGAGCCATTTGTTCCAGGAAAGGTGAATCACTGGTTTTCCATATATAATCATGATGTTCATCCTTATTCTTCTAAGATGTTGAAACCAAGTTTTGGAGAGCCTGGAGCCTGCTTTGCCCTTGAAGGTAGTACCGGATTTGTTCAGATTAGACTAAGAGCGGCAATTATTCCCGAGGCTATCACTTTGGAGCATGTTTCTAAGGTTTGCTTTTGCGTTACTCTGTTGTGGTCCATTATTTGCTGTTTTACTGTGGAATGCTTGTTGACTTGATCATAGGTTACTTTTTTTTGTCTCTGTCCAATTTTAGATCCAGAAGATCTTTTAATAAGGTCCCTTTATTGATATAATATGAGATGTTGCGTTTGAATTATCACTCATTATTTGGCATTTGGCCTTTTATTAATTGGCAATGCTAGAGTTTTTGTGCTAGTGTTTAGGTTCTAATTATTTTATGGTTTTGACTTTTGAGTGTGAAAGATTTAGCTCCCCAAGCACAGCATTCTGCTAAAACTTCTCCATAGACATGTAAAATTTTGGAAATGGTGTAGTTGAATTTAAGGAAATTTCAAGTGCTTGCTGTCTTTAAAGGTGCCGTTGGAAAGAAATAATATTAGAACATGTTAATGACTTTAGAAAAATTTTTAAAATAAGATATTTAAGATCCTGAAGGAATTGATATTTAGCATATAATTTCCTGCCGTGTTATTTAGATTAGAATTTTAAGTAAAAGGGGGGTTACAAAATGCTTTTGATGGAATGCTTATGTTTGGTAGGTTAATCACATTCCTACAAGAAACCCAACAACCTAGTTGACGCAAATCTGATCTGCTTGTCTTGTTGACTAATTAATTATTTGTTGCTGATCAAGAAATTTCTTTGAAGTTACTAAGCTTTAGATGTGTTGTTGATCATGATATTGATTCGTTTAAAGACAATCCGTGTAGATCAGTTATTTTGTTTGTCTCAGAGGTATGTGTCTCTTTTAAAAGTTTAATTTCTTACTCAGTAGTGTTCACCTTTGAAAGGTATCTGCTGACAGTATCTATGAAAGGGACCCATACGGGATGGAGTAGGACCTTGTCTAATAATTAAAATGGAGGAGAGAAGAAAACAAATTAGAACGAGTGTTATTGCAGCATTCCAAGTTTATCATTCAGCATTCTTGTAGTGTAGATATGCTTGTATAAAGTGATATTCCAAATTCCTCTATTCCTTGAATCAAGAAGCCAACTCAAAGTCTGGCTGTGTGCGTGGCCAGACCAATGTAGAATTATATCATACTTTATATTTAGATCAAGGAATTTCAACTATTTTTCAGCTACATCAATTAAATCAAATCATGAACAAGTCCAAATAGGTGTGGGAGATTAGAAGAAATTGGTAAAGGTTGTTGCTTTTTATATGGCCCTTGGTAATAATGATGTTCTCAGTTCTCTGTAGTTTCTTTCCCTATCATCTTTCACTTCTCTACTTTTCCATGGTTTGCTTTATCTAATTTTTAGTACCTTAGCATTGACTACAGACCTAGGTTTCTACTGTGGGCATTACGGTTTCTTTGAGTGGTATTGAGTTCAATTTTCCATCCATTTTCAACCAACTTGAGTTCTTTGATTGCTCTTTCAGATGAAAAGAACTCTCACTGTCTGGAAGAAATACTATGCTTGGTTTCGTTGCACCTTACTATACTACTTTTCTAGAATTGCTAATAATTTGCTAAACCGACCTTCAAAATTTTCCTTGTCTCACTTTTTTCATCTTTCATGGCAACATATTTTCATTTTCACTCAAAATATCTCTGCTTTAACAAAAGTTTCCTTGTCTCACTTTTCTTATCTTTGATGGATAGATATTTTTTCACATAAAATAACTCTGCTGTGATAAAAATTTCCTTGTCTCACTTTTCTTATCTTTCATGGTTACATTGTTTCCCTTTCACAAAAAATAACTATTCTGTGACAAATTATGTGCTAAAATATGATTTATTTTGGTTGCATGGGCAGAGTGTTGCTTATGACCGGTCAAGTGCTCCCAAGGATTGTAGAGTATCTGGCTGGTTGCAAGGTAGTAATAGGAATTTCAAGGTTGAGGATGATAAGATGTTCCTTCTAAGAGAGTTTACTTATGACCTTGAGAAGAGTAATGCTCAGACTTTTGACGTGTTTGACTCAGCGGCTTCTGGCATTATTGACACAGTTAGGCTGGATTTCATATCCAACCATGGAAGCCCTACTCACACTTGCATTTATCGCTTAAGAGTGCATGGTTATGAACCTGAGTCTGTTTCAGTAATGACAATGCAGTCTTGACGTTGTACTCTAGCTGTTTGGCATTGTATTCTAAAATTGATTTTTGTGTTTAGTGCATCAAACACACCTGGATTCTATATGAGCTTAGGTTTACTAGCTCAATTGTCACATATCTGTTGTCTTCGATATTAGTATCAACTCATTGTAAAAAATTTATGAGTTCTTATTGTTCAGGACAGTCCAATTTTTATGCTCGCAGCAGATCAAATATAATTGCCCTTGATGCATTTTGGATGCTACTCACATTTTTCTGGCAAAAGGTTGTTCCTTTGCTGGATGAAGATGCAGTTGTAAAACGACCTTTTGTTTTTCTTTTGTTGTCCTCACTAGACATAATAACTGCTCTCTTCTTTGTTTTCAGTCAAAACATGATACGATAATGTAACTGCGTTAAGCTGCATCTTTGGAACCTTATTGGTATGTGCTGATATCGCTAGGATCATATGCTCCATGCTAGAGCATGAAACAAAAATTTTGTTTGTGTTTTTACCTTTTGATTCTGGGGTGGGCGCAAATAACAAGAGCACCTAGCTAAGAATTATACTATCTTATCTATAAACACGTGTCCTTTACGTTTATTTTTTTTGGGTCTTAAATGCCTCGTGAAGCAAATTTATGCGGTGCGTTTATCATCGCAGTCAAATCTAATGTGCTGAAGGTGAAGAAGTAATTAGCTGTCTTTCGCTTATTGTCTTTCTCACAAAACTCCTAGTTAACCACACGTTTTAACGCTATAACAACTGAAGTTAAAGATTAACAAGTTTAACTTATGTTGCAGATAATGATGGTCTATTCTATTCGGTACTAAACATATTAGTTTTCTACTATTAATGATTTATTTTTTAATAAATTTGAAAACTATTATAAAAAAATTATTAACCACAGATTTCTCTATAAATAATGCTAATTGAAAATAGTAAAATATTCTCCGTAATTACTTTAAAGTAAATAATCATATATTGATTGTCCAACTACTTATATAATACATGTTATATCCATTACCTATTGAATTCTCTTGATTATGATAGGTCCTAAGTAATATTAAATCATAACCGTCCTTGTATGAAATACTTTAGAGATATTAAGTCTAAAAGTCACTATACAATCATCTCAACAAACATTTTCATAGACACATAAGTAATGTTTAACATAGAATTTTCATATAAGTCAAGTTAGTAAATTTGTTCTCTAACCATTACCTATTTATTTATGTATTTTCATATCTATGAGATGAACTGCTTCTTTTATAAAAAAGAAATATAACATGTGTTGGTCATTTTACTAAATCTTAGTAAAGCAAAGAATAATCTTATCAGACTTTCATTTGCAAAGTATATTTATTTCATGAATTTACCTTATAGGTTAGTTAATTAAAAATCATGTAAAATATAAAGATTCCCTTTAATTATTTATTTTATAAATATACAACCAATTAATTAATTATAAAGCATAAGCGAATAATATCTCACTTTCACTTAACCAATTGCTTAAGTATCTTATACAATATTACTAAATGATGATCGTGCTACTGATGGGCACACAAACACAACATAAACATAAACATAACATATTATAACAAGTTAAAGTCAAATTTTTGCACACAAATACAACGTAAACATGACAAGGTAAAATCAAAATTTTGCAACATAAAATCACCAATTCAACAAAATATCAAACACAAATATCTTAATCATGAGAAGAAATAAAAGAGTTATCAAACCTAAGCTTCTCATAATATAAAAGATTAAGGAAATTCGAAACAAGCCTCCATCCCCTATGTTATCATTATTTGTTACATATCTAACTTAGTCTTTTTGCCACTTAATAAAAGTATCTCTTCATATAATACATGCAAACTATTTATATAAACTTGGGTTAAGTATTTTTACTCAACAATCTATTTCTTGTCATGTCTTGCACATTGTGGTAATCTCAAATCTAAATTCATTATCAAATACTTGAAGCAGAAATTAGAAATATATATAATCTCTATTATATCTAGCTTCAACAAGAAAAGTCAATAAAACTATTGTCTTCTAAAGATAACAATTATCATATCTAAGCAAATGTCTTAAATTATAGTTCTTATTTATGTTTTTAAATTGAGGAGAACAATTCTTTTAATTACTATACCTTTCAGTTATACTTTATACAACCATTTACATTATGTTATTAGAATCCATCTTACTTATTTTAATCAATTATAAAATATCCCCACATTTTACCATCTATATTATATTAACATATCTCTCAAACTGTATCACCTATATCTTCTATAGAGTTTAATAGTATAATTACATAATGAATGTACAACTTTTAGGAGAAATCTTGTCAAACTTAATATATATCAAAGAAATTTGATTCACTAATACTTATTATCAATTATACTAAATAAATATAATTTACTACTCAAAACAATATAAACGTAACCAGTTCAACTTCATAACAATCGAATAAGATTACGAATTTTAATTATATATTTACTTACTACTACTATTTTACTCAAAATAATAATCCTTACTACTATTTTGTAAAGATTACTTTAATCTCTCTGGTCAACTAGAATCTCATCCAAATTTAGTTAATTTTGAGTTTGTTCAATAAACTAACTAAACTTAAATTAGGTGGATAGCATCTTTTTTAATTGCATCTCATGTGACTCCTAGATCTTTCTTATCAAAACATAATAACATACGTTATTTCTAATTTAAATTTATATGATCATGAGTTTGAAAATCCAACTCATACAAATTTAGGTAAATAAAACTCATTATTAAAAGAATAAACATATTCAAATTAAAGCTACTTAAGTTTTCTCAATAAACATTACTCTAGGTTAGTCTTATAACAATAGAAAGCAACAATCATTTTCTAAACATGCAGTAATATTTTAATAAGAGAT
>JAOSBL010000005.1:28263096-28278165 GCA_027568915.1 Erythroxylum roraimae | reverse complement strand
GAAAAAAATTTCGGGTAATTCGGGCCGTACCCGAACAGTGCAAATTTGGCCCGAATTACCCGAATGCTCACCCCTACGATAAATAATACTAGTATGGAAGGTTGAAGAATCTTGAAAAATATGTACTCGTGAACTTGAAGAGGCACATCAAATTACTACTTAGATTTTCATTGTGAAATGCTCAAGTTGGATACTTGGGGACTGGACGTAGGCTTGAGTTGTAAGTCAAATGTAACATCTCATTCTCATACTAAGGGTTAGAACTCGAAAATTCGATACAAGTGAGCTCAAAGACAGATTAAGGAAATGCATTTTCTAGCTCATGCATAATGTTAGCATATATGCACATAAATATTGAATCTTTGCACATAAAAATAATGATACATGCATTCATTGACAAATTTCGGGTATAATTGATTTTAAAATTGATTCTATTGAAAATGAAAAGTAGAGGGAGTAGAAAGAGTGATCTTGGTATGAGTTGTGATAAGGAAAGATTTGGAAACAAAATTGGTAGTTGATCTGGAAAATGTTTATTAAGTGTGCTTCGGTTTGTTAGCCATAATTTTATTCTCTAGTTATCCAAATGAGATGATTCTTCATTTGGATTAGACTAAAGACATATGACTACATTTCTTATGAAGACATTGAATTTAAATTCTGTCTCTAAGAGTCTCAAAATTTTCATGAAGTTGAGAACTGAGTGCAGTACATTGATGGATGAATGTAAAATTTATATTCAGATTTAGGGGAAATTCGGGATTGATCTAGATAGATTTTGAAAAAGTTTCCTTATTAAGAGTTGTAGATCTTTCTTTTATCTTTCCAACGGTATATAGTATGAGAATTTTGGACATTGGAGTCGAAAGTTATGATCTTTATAAGTAGAGATGCTCAGGAGTATAGATTGTATCGTCTGATGATGTCATATCGTCTGGTGATGATGTCATATCATCTGGTGATGAAGTATCGTCTAATGACATCATATTGTCTATGATGAAGTATTGTTTGATGACGTCATATCGTCTGGTGCACTGTTCATCTGATCCTATCTTCTGATCCACTGTAGACTGAATTATCTACCCTATCGTCTGATCCAATTTTGACCCCCTAAAAGATAGAATCTGTCTTTGAGGTCTTCATTAAAGTTGTAGATCTTGAAGTTCTCTTTCGAAATGTCCAAAGAACACCTTAATCAAACATCTTGAGAGAAAGTTATGGCATTTTTCTGATTCATCTGACCCTTCATCTGGTTTTGTCTGACCCTATCGTCTGGTCCACTTTTGACCATGCAAATAATAGAGTTTGTCTTCAAGTTCATGAAATTTGTAGATCTTGAAGTTATCTTTCAAACTATCTAAACAACACCTTAATCCAATATCCATAGAGAAAGTTACAGCAATTGTCCCAAATCGTCTGGTTTCTCCTGACCTATCGTCTGGTCCAATTTTTGACCCTCAAGATGATAGAATCTGTCTTTTAAGTCCAATGTGGAATGAAATGAATTGATAAGAGTATAGGCCAATGTGGGAATTAAAAGAAGAAGAAGGACCAATATGCAATTTTCCTAAAGTCAACTCATGGACCAATACGATTAAAGCATATGTGTCTAATAGAATTGTAACACATGGTCCAATAGAATTGTAACACGTGGTTCAATATAATTTTAACACAAGGTCCAATAGAATTGTAAGATGTGGTCCAATGAGATTGTAACATATGGTCCAATGAGATTGAAACATGTGTCTAAAACTAGAAAATTCATGAAAAGGCATATGGAGAGGGAAGGTGGACGAAACTTTGATGGCTTAACTTTATATTTTTATCCTCTCCATTTCACCTTCTTCATCCCATCATTTTTCACTTGGTGATTCAAGCAAAGCCAAAAAGGAAGGGAAGGAAAAGCATTAGAAGAACCACTTTGCCAATTTTAAGGTTTGGGACTTCACTTAGTTAATTTCTATATTTGTGTATATTTGAATATGTGAAAAGATTCATTTGGATGTGGAATGGTTGCTAGGATGATGCGTTGGCGTTATTTTGGTGATATCTTATATAGAATTGGTTGAATATGATAAGAGAGTATCGTGTAGTAGGATTCTATGTAGGGTTTATTGAACCGATAATTTTTTTGAGACATAAATAAGCCTACAGACCTCTAAATTTGGTGATTTTAGTTGCATATGAAACTAAGACATAAAACTAGAAATCTCTAGAAGAGACTCAGACTTAATTTTGTATTTATGACATTGGAAACTGGGATCGAACATGTTGACTTGATGTTGACCCTGTTTTGGAGTAGCTTGTGATATTTTGCCTATATCTCATGATTTAGAAGTCTAAATGGTTTGATTGTTAGTGCTATAGAAACTATAGACATAGAGGAAAAAAATTTCTAGAAGACCTCGAAACCCAGTTCTGAATGCATATTAAGGAACAAGTAGTGGTATAAATAGAGAGAGTGTCTATCATGACCGTGACATTGTTTTTGTTTATGATTTCTATCGCATCTTATTTGAACCTTTATGAGTGTGCATGAAAATTTTCAAACACCTAGAAATAAATGAAATAGACTTACCGTATGTGAATTGGGAGATTGAACATTGGAACATAAGATTGAGCATATTGCATTCCAAAGAAAATTTACATGTACATAAATGATTTGTATGCCTATTCATTACTCATATGTGTATAGTATGATTATACAAGTCTGATTTTGATACCCTTCTAATGGTGGTAAGCCATGAATTGCATCTATGAATGCAAATATAGATCTTATGACTTGAAATGTATTTCATATGATTTGTTAATATATGAATTGTGAAATTTGCAAATGGTTAAAGAAGATGTTATAATGCCTGATTTATTGGCTTGGTTATGGATAGATAGGCATGCCTATAGGGTTACAAAGTAGTTGCTACAGCTTGACACCATCAGTGTCCACAGTTCGATACCTTCGGGTATCCACATTTTGATACCTTAGGGTATCCACAACTCGATACCTTTGGGTATTCACAGTTTGATATCTTCAGATATCCACACCACTCGTTATCCACACTCACAGAAAATGTGCAAGCTTAACACAGAAAGGAAACTTAACAGTCATAAATAAGAAATACAACATGAAAATATGAATAATTGGTATTGATGAGCATTTGTATTGGTTGTAAGGATGTGCAATTATATTGATAATTTTTATCAATGAGGGTTGAATATCAATACCTGGCTTATAAATGTGCATTTTCAGCATATGGATGATATGTTGAAGCATATTTGTATTATGTACTTTGCTTAAGTATGCCATCATTGTTTATATGAGCATTAAGTATCAATGTTTAGTTCATGAATGTGAATTTATGGCATATAAGTTGTGATATTTTTTAATGTGTGTGTTTGGCAAATGACTGCAGTGAGTGGTCATCCAAACTAAGTGTTCTCCCCACTAAGCTTTCAAGCTTAGCACTGGTATTAATTCGTGTAGGTCTAAGTTATAGGACTGAGGTACAAGGAACATCTGTAGGGACCAAGGCCAACAGATAGAAGAAAAAGTACTTTTGGATTATGTTTTTAGTTACAGATGATTGCATATATAATAAAAAAGGAAATTGTATGTTTTCTTTTGGATTACCATGTAAATGTAAAGATGTATTACTACTGTGAAATGATAATGTTAAGCATTGGAGAGTTTTGTAATGTGTATATATATAGCATTGAATAGAATTGTATACCTTGAATGCGTGTACAAGAATTTGATTGCTATGTGTGTGGATGGTTGTAAGTTTCGTATAGGGGTGTTATGTGTTTAGTTCTTTTCCCTATAATTTTTATAATAACAAAGGAGGAGAATTAAAGTGACAATATATTTTGCTGAAAGTCGATGATATTTACTTGCATGATTTGTGAGCATGATATGGGATATATTTTACTAACTGAATCTATGAAGTTTAAATATGTGATTTGTTAACAATAGTCTCCTTACTAAAAAAGGAAAGGCTCCTTCTATTCAATAAGGACTTATAAAGCTAACAGGTATATCTCGAACTCTTGTTTGAATTTTGAAAATATATCTGTTATTGGTTGTCACCATCAAAAAAGGGGAGATTGTTAGCTCAAGGCTTAATGATTTTGATGATGACCTTTCAAATTGGAATTTTTTCCTTCTATTACTAATAGGTTAATTCTCCGAAGGAAATAAAATCATATGATAAATGCTTCATTTCTTACAGAAACTTTCCTTATGAACTTACCTGATTTATTAGAAATGATTTCACAATATTTGGAAGGATCTTACAAATCACAATCAACTCCGTGATATGTTCAATTATCTTAACATCTAGATACTGGAAGATTTTTATCAAATATGGTATTGAAGATTCAAAGTCGATTCAAGATATAAGAGAAGCAACGAATAGTTTGAAGAAGATGTCTATTTAAAGAAGAGCCACTGCATTTTTAAACTGGGGAAAATAGCCAGAATCTTTGAAATACTTCAGACGCATCAATATTTCTAAAAGTCATATCTTGATCAAAATATCATGTGCCTTAGAAAGTGATAATTCTTTTTGTGAGAGATCATTGAAGCTTATATGGAGCAAATTACTTATTTATTTTTTGAGAGCTTGTAGAGGCTAGAAAAATACTACAAGCATGAAAGGTTGGAGAACCTTAAAAAATATGTACTCGTGAGCTTGTAAAGGCTCGATAAATACTACTAATGTGGAAGGTTAGAGAACCTTGAAAAATATATACTCGTGAGCTTGAAGAGGCTCGTCAAATTACTACTTGGATTTTCACAGTGAAATGCTCAAGTTGGATACTTGGGGACTAAATGTAGGCTTGAGTTGTAAGCTGAACTAGTATAAATCGACTACGTTCTTCTCTCTCTTCTCTTAACTTTTATATTTTTTAACATTATATTGTATGCGTGTCCATTTCAACAAAAGGCCCCTTCACTTTTATAATAGGCTCCTTCTGTCTTTCTTTTCATTTTAATAGGCACCTTCTGTTTTAAATTGTCTTAACTGGATTTATCCTTTAACAGACACCAGTCATTTAACAAGCTTCTATCACTTAACAGGGTCCTACCGCATAACAGGCTCCTCTTGCTTTGCAGTCTCCTTTTGTTGTTTTAAACTTCGACAAGCCCTTGTCGTTTTATTCGAATTAAAAGTATCTTTTGCGTGTGTTTGCTTTATCACAAACATATAGGAACTTATCAGTATACACAGTTACTTAACTGACCTTTTATGATAATTCCATTTGGAACATTACTTGTATGTCTATAGAGATTTTTATTGTGATGATTATATAAGTGATCCTTTAACTTGAGATCTTCAAAGTACCTCATACAATGATTGTTATATTTTGATACGTGATATATTCTAGTTAAGGGTAGCTTAATCAATAGTCATTGGATTTATAACATGAACGATATGGAGGTAGTTGAGTGATAAATATATGATTAATTACCTTAAGGCGATTAGGGAGAATGTTCCATTGTTCCTTTTTTTTTTTTTGAGAAAATAACATTTTGTTGTTCTTGATTAGTATTGATTTGAGAAATCCTTAGTCAAGGAAAAATAATACTTTGAAAATAATTTTCAAATATCATTAATGAAATCAATTATTAATGATAGAGAACTACATAATTGGACTCAAATAAAGTAGACATTAATTTCATGCTCTATGTAGAATCAGAATATTTTATAATAAAATAATTAAATTATACAGCAAAATTATGCACGAAAATGTCATTTAAAGCTACTTTGACATTCCTAAATATTTAGGTAGTTATGATGCGTTCTTAGGCATGAATCTTGATATATGAATATTAATTATTTAATTAGAAAATTACATATGTACAATTTAGCTAATCCTAACTTTAATGTAAGGTTATAATTTAGATCCATTATTATATATTTAGAAATTAAATAGGTCACACACAAAGAATGAGTTAAAAGAGAAAAGGTACTTCAATTAAGTTAAACTTTAATGTATAGTCTGAAAAACTTTAGAAGTAAATATAAAATATTTAATAAATTTGGACTAATATGAGATATTGGATCTTATTGGAGCCAATTGGTATTTAATTAGAAATATTTATAATTTTAATTAAAGTTTAATTGAAATTAAATTTTATTTCAATTAAATTACTAAAAGGTCCAAAATTTATTATAAATAGGTTTAGGCTCTAAGGGAGTCAACTCTTCTTGCCTAACCCTCTCTTCAATAGTTGTAGAGTTCTCTTAATACATCCTGTAGATACTATCAAAGGTTGTATACATCGCAGCTACAGTGGTTAAGATGAGTTAATTTTAAGAATAATTTGAAGGAAATGACTAAAAAATGATTAAGCTTCGAAATAATGCATAAATTATGACTTATGCATTATTTTATTTTATGTATTAATCATGTTATAAATTTGAAGTGGCTTTGATTTTTGAGAAATCAATCAAAAAACTTTCGTACTTATTTTGTTGTGTTTGGAATCGGACCTCACCCCAATTTTCTAAAAATTTTGTTGTACAAGATACAAAGGTATAACATATTATCTGAATTGGTAAAAATGAATATTTTTAAACTTCAAAGTAGTTGTACTAATTAAAAAGTTTATATTTGACAAGTATCTTATCATGTTACCTGTAAGCAATAGTATAGAGACGTTTAGGTTTAGTTCTATTTTGATGTTGTAGTTTTTAATTTTTATCTTTTAATTTTAGTTTTTTCTTTTTAAAAGTTTTTAACTGTTAGTATTAATATATTTAAAATTTTATTAATAAAAATATTAAATAATAAATAAAATTAAGATAAATAAATTTTATTAATGAATATTTATTTTATTTTAATCTCTTATATAAATTTATTAATAGATATTAATAACGACATCAAATTAAATTTTTTATGATATTAATAAATTATAAAAAAAGTCTGAAAATAAAAATTAAAGTAACAAATTCAACCAGATAAACTTTTTTTTTACAAAATTTAAAACAAAAATAAAAATAAAAAACAAATGGAAATATGCCCCAAGTTTATGTAACATCGTCTCATCGTAACAAGAGTACTAAATAATTCATATCTCGACCACAAACATAAACTGTGAGGTGGGCCATATCTTGACCATAAACATAAACTTGGGAGTTGAGGCTGTTGGCCCCACCTCACAGTTGCGACTGGTCCTTCTCTCCTAATTTTAACGTACCTGAATAAGCAGCCATTTATAAACGTTAATATGCTATTTCAGTTTAATAAAATCAACAAGAAAGCAGAAACTAATCTTTCTTTATTTTACCCAAAAAGAATCCCAAGTTAGGTTAACCAATGATCATGCCGGGGTCATGTGACCCATCACCTGACTTTGAGATATATTCTCACCAAATCTCTGAGATGTTTGAACTTTGGGACTTGAAATGAGCTGAACAGTCAAAGTTCAATCACATGACAGCTTTGCCATGAGCATTTTCAAAATTACCACAAAAAAAAAAAAAAAACCTTGATTGTGAGCCATTATATATATTTGAGAACAAGAAGTTGAATTATAGAGCATTAGGTAGGTAACTAAGATATCTCTGCAAATCAGATCATGGAAACCTTCTTCAGAAAACTGATCACCATCATTTCAGTGGTTGTAGTGATGATTCTTGCAAGTGGTATAAGTGTGACCATGGCTAGAGTACAACCGACTTCTTTCTCAGCCTCAAACAGGTCTCAGGTAATGGCAAGTTCAGAGTCAGCTGAGAAGGAAATGCATAACACAACAAAGACAGTACTGTTTGCCAGCCTTCGAGGAATACCTCCCAGCACTGCGAATCCTATCCAGAACAAGTGAAATGATGTCGATATCAATTAATATTCATGTTTCTGGTTAAGTCTTCTGTCTGAATTATATTGATCAATTACTGGTTACTAAGTAGGAAATCAAAAAAGGGTTTAGCACGCCCTAGCTTAATATGAACTTGCCATTAGATTAAAAGAGTCACTATAGGAAGTAGATAGTCTAGACTATCAGGTTCTTTTAAGGGATGGGATGCAGTTAATTTTGTTTTCGTACTGGTTTTCTTCTTTCAGCTTAGTTGAGGTTTGTGCATTATGTTTAGGTTCAACTCTCTAAAGTTTTAAAGTTTAAATAACAAGTTGGAACATTTGAAGATAGTATATATAGTTGGTATGCTTTTGAATGTAATTTTCGATGGTTCAAATGTTTGTCTGAATTGTGAGCGAATAGCTTTGATTTTTAATAGGTGAATGAAAATAAAGATTATTTGATTTGGATCGTCAACAAACAGATTTGTTGGATGTTCAAGTTTGGATTGCTTTCCCATCACGTCGTAGTTGTTTCCTTTTAGAATCTATTTTCTTTATAAATACCAAAAAGAAAAGGAAAGAGTTCTCTAACCTATTGTCACTTTGAATATACTGTAATACCTTTTAAATCAACTTGTATTATTATGATTTTTTTTATTTTGTATATATGCTCTAAAATATTTGGGTCCTTGAAAGAAATATTGGACTTTAATGTTGTTGAGTAACTTAGGTTCGAGATTGAGAAGAATGAAATTTAACTTTATATTATGATTTTGATTGGCTTATAATCTAATGTCGTTGAGTAACTTAGGTTAGAGAGTGAGAAGAATGAAATTTAGCTTTACATTATGATTTTGATTGGCATATAATCGAAGCAAACTCAATCTGATCATTATCACTTAAAATTAATATATTGTCCACTACGGCAAAAAGTGTTTTAGGCAACGACAAATTTACAACAGTTTAAAAATGTATTGCTAAAAATTAATATAATGCAATAGTTTTAAAAGTGTTACCTTTAATAATATTAAAGAGCAACAAAAATAACAATTTGTTGCTACATATAAGAAAAGGCAACAAAGTTAAAAAAATGTTGCAATAAAATCTTATATACGCAACATTTGAAATTGTTGCTCTAGTTCTATATTATATTATATCATTTAAGTGAAATCAACATCACATTACACATATACGTTTTCAAGTGGAACAAAAAAAACATAATTAATCACATTACACATATACCTGACTGGTTCTCAAGGCCCGAAGCCCAACATCATCAGACAACAAAACAACGTTTTGTTTTTAAGCAAAATGATGTCTTTTGACTTGGTTAACAATTAGAAAGTGTAATGTTGTTTTACTTAATCAAAACGACGTCGTTTTATTTAAATAAGAATTGGATAGTGCAATGCTGTTTTACTTAATCAAAACAACGTAGCTTTACTTCAATCAAGGAAACAAAATGACGTCGTTTTTCTTTCATTTAATTTCCACACATTAGTTCTTCTGTTCTTTACTCATCGCGTCTTCTCTCCCAGTCAATCTCCACTCTCCTAGCTCCCTCGTCGCACTTCAGTCTCCACTCCCCCACCACTGTCGATTTCGGCAACAAAATCCGACCTTATCGACTTTTCCACCACCAACGAGGAGGATCTTTGTAGTCACCTCAAGTCTATTAAACGGCAACTTGAGTTCATCGGCATCCAAGAAGAGTACATCAAAGACGAATAGAAGAATCTCGGGCAAGAACGTCATTACGCCTAAGGAGAGGTCAAGCAGATCCAGTCGATGCCTTTCATTATTGACCAGTTCATGGAGGTGGTTGATCAAAACAACAGGATTGTGGGTTCTATAATGGGTATTAGGGCGTAGATTACAATGGGTAGTGTTTGGAAAATTAAATTGTGGTTAGAAGTTTGAACTAGGTGAAAAATTCAAGTTTGAAGGATAAATTAACAAGTTAGGCTATATTTCTTTTCTTAGGGTTCTTTAATTGTCTAATTAGGGACTTAATTTAGGTTGAATCAGAATAGGGAAATGGACTTGTGGCTTAAGAATTTGTGATAGGAAAAAGAATAGTTATAAACTCTTCAGATAATGTTAATAGTTTGGATTTGTTATTCATATGAATGGCAACTCATGTTTTATTATGTTCTTGATCCTACTGTAAATCAAGCTCTGTCATCAATGCCCAGAGTATAGGAGCATCAGGTAAAGTTATTACTTGATAGTTGCTTTTCTTCTTCCCTTCTTGAGCTACTCTTGCTTCTTCATCCTTATTTATGTGTATGTTTTTATCATAGTTTTGCTTATGCTTTAATTCATGCATTATACGAAATCACCCTCATTGTATAGGTGAATAAGGGAAGTCAACTAATCATTAGGTTCTTTTCTTATTCCCTTCTTGATTATTTCCCAACAAATATTGTTTACTGTATCTTAAGATTTTCATTTACAAAGCCCATTGCCTATTTGACCATAATTTTTTGGTGAAATTATGCATTGTCTTGTTCAAGTATTGAGCTCTTTGATTGTGAATTGGCTTGTTTTTTTTTATATTATTATTTCACCATGTAATGGGGAAGTATTCATAGTATTGAAAATCCTGGTGAAATTGAGCATTGTTCTGTCACATGTATATTGCTCTTTACACTGTCACTTCAATTTTGTAAAGCTAAATTGTGATTTGACTTCATCATGTATAGAAACACTCTTTAATTTTATGAAGTTTCCCTTGTGTTTGAATTTATACCATATTGATATATGTGTTGAGAATTTATATACTTTGTTTAAGTATAACTTTATTGCAATTCATAACATATAGTGACAGAAAATGTTTACTGCAACCTTAGTTGTAGAAAATTTGAGATAAGTTTCTGCTTCAACCTTGTTATATCTTGTAATTCTAATTGTTTGATATTATGGAGTTGCCACCTTTGTTTTGCATACAAGTTGATGGCATTCTTGGAACAAAGCTAGAAAGGTAGTTTAAGCTTGTTATAGACAAAGGCACTTTAGATAAGAGTTTGCTTGCGTGGATCAAAACAATAGGATTATGGGTTCTAGAACAAGTATCAGGGTGTAGATTGCAATGGGTAGTGTTTGGAAAATTAAATTGTGGTTAGAAGTTAGAACTAGGTGAAAAATTCAAGCTTTCTATTAATGAATGTAAACAATGTGAGATTGTGGTTCTCTAGCCAAATGGCTATGACTTATCATTTTCAATATATGATTTTTGTAGTCTTAACTTGAATTTCGCTACCTAGTTTTCTAGCTCACTAGAACTTCTATGAACTAATTTTCCTGTGTGATTTTATAGACGTCTGTTCCTTATTTATGTGGATGTAGAGGGAATTCAACGTAACACAAAATTCCTAGCTTATCATCTCTTATTCTTATTAGTTTGTAGGAAATTTATCTTCAGAACCTCGTTGCTCCTTTAATTTTTGTTTTGTACATATAATATAAACTATTTATGTTCTATTTGTGAGCTGTGAGTTAGGTTCATGTTTTTAATTATGCTTGGTTTGCATTTCTGGCTCCATAGTGGCCTAGGGTTTAATCTGTTCTCATTTCAGCCTGCTCTTTAAAATATAAAGGTTATTGGAATTGTGCTTATCATAAGCATAAAAAAAGAAAGGCTATAAGAGATGATTCCTTTTTTCACTATCCTCTTTGTTTGCAGGGGAAGGCAATGGTATTAGCCGGAATGGTGAAAATTTGGTGATAAGCAATCGTAAGTGTTATTATAACTTGTGTATGTTAATGGTACAGTGATTCAACATTTAAATTTCGAGTTTAGTCATATGTAAAATATAACATTTTTCACCCTTAAAATGATGGATAAAATATGAAACTTAACCATATTTTCCATCCTTCTTGTTTTGCTATTTCTTCTTAGGTACTTTAGACATGCAACTGGTTTGCTTATTATACTATCTAAAAGTTTGGCTCAGCATATAAACATCAACAGGTAACTATTTTTAGTATAATTAGAAAACTTTGGAGATATCTTTTAAGTTATGGAGGAGAGTTCAAGTGCATGGAAAGCTAACATATTATTAAGTTGAGAAATCAACAATTGAAAAATATATAGCTTTTCATTGCGATGCGCACTTTGACTTGAGGAAAATGGAGTGAAGAAAATATGATGGCATTAATTCTGAAGTTTGTGAGAATAAGTACATTTGACGCAACAACCATAAATAAATTGGGTAAAATTATAGCAAGTGAGGTGCTTAGCTCATTGTACTATCTCAACAGATGTAGTTCTTGGATAACTTGATTCTACTATAATAAACTTTATTTGTTGCACAGTTTTACATCGTGGTTGACGAGTTTCAAAGAAACCAAGTTTTCTTGCATCTTAGTTTTACAATTATAATCTACTTTTTGTTTCTTTTTTATAAGATGGTGTTGATTAGGAGTGGACAATGAGGTACATTGTGAAGAATTTTAGAGTGCCTATACATATTGGTTTTGTTTAGTATTTAGATTATTTATATTCCATATAGAATGAAGGACGATATTGTAGATGCATATTTTAGCTGGTGATTTTTTGCTTTTATATTTTGATTATGTTAAAGGATTGAATTTTACAAGTCCTTATGGACTATATATTATATATAAATGCAAATTTTTTTGTCGTTTACATTTGATAGTATGTATGCAATCAAGACATACATTAATATCTATATATTTCTTTTAATGTATATATGGATGTTGCCTACGTAATGACAAGAGTTTGATTTTACCTTAAATAATATTGGTAATGAAATAATAAATTGTTGCTTTCATTGTTACAAATTTTTACATAAAATTTTTTCACTTTATTGTCTTATAAAGACTTAAAAGTGTTGTAATATCTATTTAACATTGTTGCCATAGTTTGAAACTAATGTATTGCCTTAGTTAGATCTTAAAGCACCATTTTTTATTTTGTTGCCTAATCAAAAAATTCTGTTGCCTTATACTTATTGCAACGTTACTTCTTGTAACGATATGAATTCTATTACTGTAATAAAAATGCAACGATAATTGTACTTATAGCTACAATTTCGTTTGTTGCCTAAAGCATTTTTTTTACCACAGTGGTCATTCAACCAAAAATCAATTTTAATTTAAAATATATCTTATCTCGAATATAATAATTTAAACAATTAAATGTAATACATACATACATACATACATACATATATATATATAGTTAAAAATGATAATGAGTCATTTGAATTTTAAAAAACGTGACTCGAGTTTGACTTGAAATTCGATTTGACTTTATTCATATTGCTTGAGTTCGAACTCAAAGATCCCAACTTGATTTCATTTTATCCATTTATCATTGTTTCATTGCATTATGCCTTTATAAGTTCATCGACAATTCACACACTCCAAGAAAAGAACTGAAAAAATCCACATTATTCATAATTGAGAATATATTTTAAGTTTAGGAATACACTTGGTAAATTATAGCAAAAGGAGCCGTTTAGGAATACACTTGCTAAATTATAGCAAAAGGAGCCGTTTAAAATAAAGAAGACTCTAATAAGAATTAGTTGATTAGGAGGGTATATTACCAAAAAAAGTGAAATCATTGATCATGTCCATAATGAGAATACAAGCAAGAGCATGACAAATGGTGTTTAATAGAGTTTGACAAGAAAAGCAGGGTGAGGGGTTTCGATAGTAAAATTCAAATATACATTTGACCCGAATCTAGAATAAAAATTAATTATTTTTATATTAATTTGAATGAGACGAATTTAAACTTAATTATCAAGCTTAATTTTACTTCTTGTTACATGTATAACTACTTAATTGTTTATATCCCTCCCATTCGCACCATTTGATAAGTTCATATTTGAATGTAAAAAGTATCAGTAACCAAAACATTTTAAATTGAAAAATTCTCGTACAAAACAAAACGCTAACTCTTCGATATTGTTACCACCAATCTTGTCAAATATACGAAATTACATTTATATAATATCAAGTTATACGTCGTTTGAACACGCTTCAGAGCATTAAAAGGAATCTAATCAACTAGTTGTTGGGAATGGAGGTGACGGTCACGCAGCGGCAACAAACCAGAACCAATAAACCTTTCCTTGTGTGAACAATCACAACCAATCCAAAAAAAAAACAGCAGCCAACAAACTCACCAATGCACGAAATTAAGCAGTAAGAAATAAATAACACAGGCAATTTTTATGTGGAAAACCTTCCTCAATGTGAGAAAGGAAAAAACACGGGACCTAGTCCAGTAAAGAAAAACTCCACTATCATCAATCAAATTACAAAGAGTTTTTCATCTCTAGATATAACTAGAGTCACCACCCAACTCAAAATACAACAATAATCATCAACAAGATGAAAAATCAAAGAGTTGAGAACAATATCACCCTTAAAATCTCAGCAACTTCGACTGAAGACCAGGGCACCTTGGAGACCTCCAAATCTAATCTCCACCGTTCAGAACGAAGAACAATGAGAGAGGAATCTCTTGTTAAAATTTCAGGTCGATTCGACAAGAAATCGCCATGTGATCGAAGGTTAGAAGATTACTGCGCAAAGTTGGAGAAAAACGAAAATTTTCTTCTTCCTCTCTTTTTCCCCTCTCCTTTCTCTTTCGGCTGACAACTCTTCTCTACTCTTCTGTAGGGTTTAAAACACCATTAAATATTTTAGGCTTTGGGATCCACTTAGAAGTGACCCAAACCCAATAAATCTCCCCCTCACGACTAAGTGGAGGATCTAGCCATACCGGCCATCAAGCAACAAATCTTAAGCTTCTCCTTCGGCAATGCTTTATTCATCATGTCAGCACCATTATCATCTGTATGAACCTTCTCTAGCTTTAGCAACTTGGAATTCACCATATCTCGTATCCAATGATACCTAACATCAATGTGTTTCGACCTTGATGGAAACTAGCATTCTTTCCAAGATGAATAGCACTCTGGTTGTCACAAAATAACACATACGGGTCCTGCTTGAAACCAAGCTCAAGAAGAAAGGTTTTCATCCACAGCAACTCCTTGCAAGCCTGTATAGCTGCAATAAACTCAGCCTTTGTGGTTGACAAAGCAACACACTTCTGCAACTTTGATTGCCATGCTATAGCTCCCCCTGCAAACTTGATTATGAAACCTGATGTACACTTTTGAGAATTAACATCTCCTGCCATGTATGCATCAGTAAAACCAACTAGCAAAGGCTTATCACCACCAAAACTAAGACTCAAGTCAGTTGTACCTCTGAGATACC
>JAOSBL010000005.1:28234487-28245548 GCA_027568915.1 Erythroxylum roraimae | reverse complement strand
TCGGATCAAAGTGAGCTGACCGGTTGAAAAAGTCTGAATACTGATCGATATTTTGGGGTTGCTCAGAAGGTGAGGATGGTGAATTTTTATGGAAGGATAAGATAGAAGGTGAGGTTTGGGATGATGGCAAGGAAATATGTTGAGGAAGTGAGGATGGTGATGGTTGCTGGGTCGAGGATGGGTGGATATGGAGGCGCAATGGTGGAAAATTAGAGTGCTAGAGGATAGGGTTGGTAGACATTTTACTGAAAAAGGAAGGAGGCATGATGTAGAAGGAAGGCTGACAAAAAAAAATTGGAGAAAAACAGTAAACAAAGTTGGCGGGAAAGAAATTTCAGAGAGGAAATACAATAATGCCCATGGACTGCCAAAGACAATGGGTGTGTATGAAGCAAAGTGGTGAGTTAATGCGGGAGGATGGAGAGTAAAGGGAAGGGAATAAGAAGTCGAGATCAGAGCAAAGAGGAAAGAAGAATCAAAACATACAAGATGAGTCCAACATTTCCTAGAGAGAAGAGATAGGAATTAATGGTAAGAGAGAAATTAAAGGTGGCTGATATTAATGACAAATTGAGATAGATAAGGCTTAAGTAGTTCTGACACATTAAGAGGAGGCACCCTGATGCTCTAGTGAGAAGATATGAGAAAATAATACTTAGAGACTGTAAGAGAAAAAAAGGAAGGCCTAAAAAGAACTGGGAGGAAGTGATAAAAAATGATATGCCTATGTTGGATCTTACCGAGGACTTAGCCCGCAATAGAAAAATTTTGCATACTAGAATACAGATAAAGAATTTCTCTTAAAGAGGCCATTTGTGTTCTTGTAGGTTATATTAAACCCTGTCCTTTGCATTTACTGCATAGTACTTACCTCCTAGTTAGTTTAGCCTAGTTAGTTTCCTACTTATCGTAATTAAGGTAGTGACAGGCATGATTGGAGTTACTCTTGTATGTGTTTTTTTTATATATATTTTTATCCTACCATTTATTTTTAATCATTGACATATTTTGTATATACGTTATTTTGTATTGGCTTATCTTTTTTTTCTCTTTATTATTTATTTGTATTATTGTATTATTTGCATTTTTGTATTTAATTATTTTTACTACTTTTTTTGTATGCACATCTATTTATAATTTTATAGTATTGTCATGATGCATTGCATGTGAGTCTATCAGAAACAGTCTTTCTACTAGGTAAGGATAAGGCTGCGTACTATCAGAACTTCCTAGATCCCGCGCCTCAACGAAACTTCAACTGAGTGTTGACGATGACGACGACGACGACGACGACGACGACTATAAGTCACCGTTAAAACATTAAGATATCCATCATATGAATATTAGTGAATTAAGAGCCTCTAGCTTATAGCTTTTAATTTCCTTTCTTTGGTGATAATTTTTGAATGGAAGCAATGAGGATATTATCCTCTATTGACCTACCTTTAATGAAAGCACCTCAATAGGGATTGACTACCCACTTTTAATGAAGGCACCTTGGCAGGATGAACTATGTTATATAGGATTTGCTTCAGCCTAAGAGTAAGAAGCTTAAAGACTATTTTATAAATCACATTATAATAGAATATTAGCCTATAGTTAGCCAAAGATGAAAGATTTGAAAATTTTAAAATAAGGCACACACATATTTTATTAAGTTTAGATAAAGAATGTCATTTGAAAAGAATTCTTAAATTATACTGATTAAAAAGGTACTTATACGAGGTTAAATTTTCTTAAAAAATAAATGTTAAATTCATTTGGTATTAGCACTTTGACAAGTATCAAGCTAAACCTTTATCATAAAAAAATTTAATTCACACAAAATTTTTTTCTAAAGTTTCCATATCACCGTCAAGCCCTCAAAGGTGATTAAAAAAAAGTGTACAAAGATAATTTTGATAAAAGAAAAGGAGTTTAACATGAATACCATTCCAAGTCAAAGTTTCCATATAGTTTAAAGAATGAATACAATTAATCAATATTTCGAAATTAAAGTATAATTATAAAGTATCAAACTTTTGGAAAAAAGAAAAAATAATTAATAGTAATAGTACAAGAACATGGTAATTACAAAGCCGAGAAAGAATGAAAAGGAAAGCCCCACGGTTGACACTCGGACAACCAAACAACGTAACCCATGACAATAACTCTGATGTCGGTTCCTTTCTAAATTTAAGAGCTCTCACATTTGACATTCATGCATATAAAAACAACCGACTCTTTCATCTTTTGCTCGTCTAACTCCTCAGCCCCATTCCTTTTCAGAGACCTCCACTTCTTCCCTCTCAATTATCATCTTTTCTATTTCCATCGGTACATTTTCTGTGAATCTTTCCATCTTCTCTGCAGTGTTTTCTTCGTCTTTCTTTTTTCTTTAATGTCTTCATTCATTCGTGAACTCTGTTTTTGTTTGGTTCCGTTTCTATTAGCTTCTTCTGTATACGTCTATATCCCCACCAAACACTTCACTCTATCCTCTACTTAAAAGCGTTTATCTGAATTTTCATTTAATTCATTTTACGTATGCACTTTGCTCTTGGGCTCTCGTTTGTTATGGTTCATCTGTATGTATCTGTTGAGCATTAGCTGTGTTGTCGCCTTTAATCTATTGTGTAGGATTTCCCTTTATGACTTGTTTTTCTCAACCTGGCATGAATTGCAGTTGCTCAATTATAATACTTCTTATGTTCCAAATTTAATTTCTGCGAGGTTTTCTTCTTTTCTTCTCTCTGTTGTGTGTTCTCGCACCTAGCTAGTAGAGCTTAGAATTAACGCACTATTGGAAAGAAGATTGTGGCAGGGATTTGTCATAGTAGGATAATATCTTGATTAGTAAACTAGTATTTTTTTTTCCTTCTGATGGAATTGCCTAATCAATCAACATTCAGGTTCTGGTAGTTTTCAATATTTGCTTCTTGTGCTATCTGTCCCTTTATCTAAACTATGATCCACTTGCGTTACCAGGCAGATTCCATTATTTTGCTTCTTGGGCCATATGGAACCATTCGCTCTAGCAATTATAAATTGCAAGTCTTGCAAGGATTTTTTAAATTTGGTTTTTGGTAGCTTGAATTTGGTTATTGTTAACTGTGTTACAGTTCTTGAACTGCAAGGCGTGAAAATTATCCAATAGCTTGCAAGCTACTAGCGTCTGTTAGGATTGATAGTGAAAATTACAGAACTCATATTTTTCGTTTACTTTAATTGACAGATCTGTAGTTGGACCTTGTCCATTACTATTACATGCTTCAGATGGGAATTCTTGAAGAACTGGATTTTTGTGGCAACTTCCATATTAGCTCTGCCCCTATTTGTGAGGGAGATTTTGCTCTGGACCATGAACCAGGACCAGAAATAGAGGAGAGTTATGGCGATGAAGATATGGATATTGATGAGCTTCAAAGGCGGATGTGGAGAGACCGGCTGCTTTTGATTCGACTTAAGGATCAGAATAACCGTAAGGAGGGTGTTAACAATGCAAAGCAGCGTCAGTTCCATGAGCAAGCACTAAGGAAGAAGATGTCGCGTGCACAAGACGGTATCTTGAAGTATATGTTGAAAATGGTGGAAGTCTGTAAAGCTCAAGGTTTTGTGTATGGGATCATTCCTGAGAAGGGGAAGCCAGTGACTGGCGCATCTGACAATCTCAGGGCATGGTGGAAGGAAAAGGTTAGATTTGATCGGAATGGCCCTGCTGCAGTTGCCAAATATCAGGCTGATCATTCTGTCGCTGAAAAGTCTGGTGATTATTTTACAGCAGCATCAGCACCTCAAGCCTTGCAAGAGCTCCAGGATACAACACTTGGCTCACTTTTATCAGCTCTAATGCAGCACTGTGATCCACCCCAAAGGCGTTTTCCTTTGGAAAAGGGTGTTCCTCCACCATGGTGGCCAAAGGGTAATGAGGAATGGTGGCCTCAATTGGGTCTGGCGGCCAAGGATCAGGGTCCTCCTCCATACAAGAAGCCTCATGATTTGAAGAAAGTCTGGAAGGCTGGTGTTCTTACTGCAGTGATCAAGCACATGTCTCCTGACATTTCCAAGATCCGCAAGCTTGTTCGTCAGTCTAAATGCTTGCAGGATAAGATGACTGCCAAAGAGAGCACTGCTTGGCTAGCCATAATTAACAAGGAAGAAGTTTTGTTCCGACAAAGGTATCAAGATAGCTTTCTGCCTGTGTGCACCGGGGAAAGTGGTTCTTTCATCATTGGTGATTCGAGTGATTATAATGTTGAGGGCGGCGATGACGAACTGAATTTTGAAATGGATAACAAGCCTTTTAGTATAAGTTCTGTTGGTGTGAGATCAGTAACTGGACCGAATGATAGATTAATGGGAACTAGACAAAAAGATGGATTAGTGGGACGGCGGCTGGCTCCATCTATCAAGCAAGAGTCTTTTGAAACAAACGTGGATGGTAATAAGAGAAAGAAGCAGACAACTAGTGAAAATGTGATGCTGGAACACAAATTATATACTTGTGAGTTCCGACAATGCCCCTTTAATGATTATCAACTTGGGTTCCTTGACAGGACTGCAAGAAATAATCATCAACTGAACTGTCGGTATAGAATTGATGCATCTCAAGGGCATGCAATGCCTAACTTACAATCTAGCGTTGAAAATCCAGGATTGTTTTCTCGACCACTGTGTGACCTAGCAACTCGACCAATGAAACAAACTTATGCGAGTATGATGGATCTGTCTCGATTTGGACTACCAGAAGATGGGGAAAGAATGATTTCAGATCTTATGTCTTCATATTCCAAGACAAGTGTTCAGCAAGATAAGAATCTGACTCCTGGGGTTATTACTGTCTTCGGAGACCAAAATCAACACAAAGAGCGGCTGCAGGAATTTCAACAGCTCGATGATTGTTTCTACAGTCAAGGAGTTACCATTGAAGGCATTAGCAACATGTCAGTGAAGAGCTCCTTCTTTCCATCAACTGATATTCAGTCTGATCAGTTCAAAACATTTAATCCTGTGTTTGATAGCAATATCAATGGTAGTGTTGATGACTTCAGTTTTGGTTCTCCATTAAATTTGGCGTCGATTGACTGTTCAATGGATCCAGTTCCAAATTTTGATGTATCCATGTTGTATCTTTAATGAAATGAGTAAGCATGTTTAGTTATGCAGAAGGCAGATGCTGTGTCCATTTTCTAACGCAGGATAAATTGTAGTGTCTGCTTACTATTAGTCTCGAGTCTGATTAAATTCATTTTCATAATATGTTAAACGTTTGCATTGGTCTACGTCTTGATCTGATTTCTAATGTGATACTATGTTCTTTTAATTTTACTAAAGGACAGAAAAAAGGACCATACCTTTTTCAAGTACTTGCATCTTCAGTCAGCTTCTCTACCTTGTTTTTGCCCTTGCCGCTATTCCTAAAGACTTAGTCTCTTGCTACCCTCCCGTTTCTAAAGATTCTTGATTATCAACCTCCTCTCAAGGTCCTTTCTCTTCAACCTCTTCTTCCTTGTTTTCTTTTCTATTCTTTATTTCGCCAGTGGTCTAAGGTGTGATGATCTCCTCATTATGTTCCTCCCTCTTGCACGAATGGTAGTTTGGTTATATCTCCTCTGCTGGAAGTTTTAAGGTTGACAGAGTGTTTGTTTCTTAGATAAGACGTCTCCTTTATATATGTTTCAAAAATGGGCTTATGGATATTCAGATTTTCTTTATTGTTCGATTATTTATGTATGAATCTATTGGGTATTGTGAAAAGATGATTTTCATGCGTTCAATGAATCGTTTATTTGCAAACCCATTGCTAGAATTTCGATGTAATCTGTAATTGTTATGTTGAAATTCATGTGTAGCGAGTAATGATTCGTAATCATTAGGGATAATATGACCTAGGTTAAATGATGCATCGTATGTAGTTGTTACTTTGATTAATCGATTTTCTTAATTCGTAATGCTACTGTCTAATTAAATCTAGAGATTGTATCTTAGGTTATTCGGTAGTTAGGTTTAATTAACGATTATATCTTGATTAAACAAAACCTAAGGAAAAACTCGAGCTAATTATTAACTCACGATTAATAGTTGCTAGGAGAGATTTGAGAACAACAAATCAATGAAATATGCTTAATTAGGGTGTAGGTCGAGATTGAATTAAAGAACCAAGTTCCTATCGAATTCCCCACTTTAATCATTTTTTGCATGTTTTCTTTAATTTTTTTATTAGTCTAGTTTCATTTTATTTTCTTGTTTGAAAAATTCAAAACCCCTCTTAAACCTAAACACCGATTAATTTCATTTCATAAACTTTGCACATACTCTCTGTGGGATCGACCTAGACTCACTACTACTATAGTAGTAGTCTAGTTATTTTTATTTTGACTAGTGTTATGACGCGCTGACAATTTTGGCACCATTGCTAGGGAGTACGATGTTTTATTTTTTATTTATGATTTTAATTGGTAATTTGTATATATTTTTTGTAATTATTTTCTTTTTAGTTATTTTGTGATCCTTTCATTTCTCTGTTTCGTGTTTGTGAAAAAAATTAATTAATTAAAAAAATCATGGATGGAAGTAATATTACTTTTAACTCTTATTCTCAATCCTATAACCAAGGTTGGACTAATCAACCTAACTTTGGTTATGGATGTGATAACCATCAGAATTACTTTCATGATAGTTTGCAGATTGCACAACAATTCTCATACAGACCAGAAGCGTCCTATCACAAATCTGATCCATCTCTAGAAGATTTGATTAATATTGTGGACGCTAATACCTTGCAATTGTAGCAAAATACTCTATAATTCCAACAGGATGGAGGGCAATTTCCACAAAATACATGGGCTAGTGCCTAAGATTTGGAGAGTCAACACGACTCAGGTACATCTCTAGAAGAATTGCTTAATATTATAGCTACTAACAATCTTCAAATTTAATAGGATATGCAACAGTTCCAATAGAATATGCAACAACTATTTTAGCAAGTTGTACAACAAATCTGATATGATGCTCTGCAATTCTAACAAGATGCATTACCTTGATGGGGAGATATCAATCATCTGGAACCGCAAAGTGAAGAGGAGCAACTGTATCAACCCGAGGTGTACACAATGGACGTTTGAACGGAAACTTTACAAAGTGATGAGGAGCTTAAGAATTTTGAGGTTAATCCTCAACGAATTGCTTGTGTCAAAGAAGTTGAGGAGGAGCTCAAAGCAGAAAAAGATACATCTTTTAGCTTAGAGGTAAAAAATGAGTTCATAATTATTGTTGAGATTGACTCTTTACCTTTACCTAGCAGGTTAGAGGAATTAAATGAAGAAGAAAAAGGCAAAAAGATGTTTGAAATATTTCTAGAGTATAAACTCAGTCGAGATTGAGAATCTGAGGATAGAGAAGACGTTGAATGGGAATGATGATTAACTAAGGTCTTATCCAGAACAACCTCGCGTGGAAGTGGCGCTAATTATAATACCTGAAGATTACAATTTTGTCACGTGAGGAGAAGAAGGAGTCAAGCCAACAACTTTAAATAAAGGCGCTTCTTGGGAGGTAACCCAAGGGAAGTAAATTTCTTTTCTTTACATTTTCGCATTTCTTTTTATATGCATGTGTGTTCTTTGTTGGTTTGTTTCTTGCTTGTTTTAAGTTTTCAATCAAAATGAGAGAAAGAATAAAATAAACAAAACAAACATTTTCTCATTTTTTATTGCTCCTAGGACTATATAGTCATGATTAGAATGTGAATTAACTAGAGAATTTCATAGCAACTTTAACATGCATTTTTACTCTTGTGATTGGTTGATATGCATTATCTTTATAAGAGCAGTAACTAGTGGTAGACAAAGTCGGCGAGATTTTCGAGACCATATTTTTATCACATGCATTAACATGGAATTGATTAGGCTTTCTTTGTTTCATAAGCTACATTGGCCAAATAGCCTACCCATTATATGATTTTCCTTTTTGATAAGCCCCTTTGAGCCTTATTAGCCTTTCTTTTTGTAACAACCATATTGCATGCTTTATACTTAACCGAATGTCCTACCTAAGCCATGAAGCTAGTGTAACATTTGTTGATTGTTGAGTTTGTGGATATACAAAAGTATAAGTGTGGGGATATGCATATGTACGAGTTGGTTATAATATTGGGATATTTTGTTATGTCTTATCATTGAAATTCCCATGTTAATGTAGTTTCTTTTAATGTTAAAAAAGAAAGGAAAAGAAAGAAAGAAAAGAGAAAAGAACAAGAAAAGAAAAGAAAAAAATGAAAAAGAAAGAAAGAAAGAGAAAAATAAAAAGAATGATTTTAAAAAAATAAATTTATCAAGGAGGAACTGAATATGAGTTTGCAAAGTTATTCATAATTAATGCATCTTCCTAGATTTTTAATGAATGTGTTATTTGGGTATGGTGAATATAAGGTAGATGTTGGCTTGGAAGGTTCACTAATGTGATTTCAATGTATTGTTGGCATAAATTGTATGAGTGATTCCTTCATATTGGTTTATGCTTTATATGGTTTATATGTGAGAGCTGAATGGGATTGTGAAATATAAATGTTGCATTCGTCATAGCTAACGGTACCCAGTTTTTGATGAGTGTTGCTTTGTTTCACTAGTTTAATGGCTTTCATGCTACTTAACCCAAATACGTCTCACCTTACCTTTGCCCATATTACAATCTTGAAAAGTCATTTGATCCATGATTTTCGCATGTGAACAGTAGTGGTAGAGAAATGAAATGATATACAAAGTTCTGGAATGACGTGATCATGAATGGTATTGAGTGTACCTATGGTTATATTTTAGTTAAACACATTTTCTGAGTCTACCATTAGATTGCTCAGTTTTTGAAGATGATGAATGTCTATTGATCATGAGAAAAAGATTGGAAAGTTGATTTATTGTTATGATTTTTGAAAGTCATTCATCTTTGTTTATGATTGTGTATTCTTGGAATATATGGGAAATAAGTCAATGTTTTTGGGTCTTTGAGCTTAATTTTAATGTTTTTCCCGAGGACGGCCAAAAGTTAAGTTTGGGGGAAATTGATAAGTGCGTAATTGCTTATGAAATCAGTCCATAACACTTAGCGATTATTGACATGAAATTGCTTAAGGTACTTACTTTAACTCATTTATGATTTTAGGTACAATTTGGAAGCAAAGAAGTTAAAGTGAATCGAAATGTCTATATATATATTTTGGCCATTTTTTGAAGATTAACTTTTGCTTGTCTTCATGGAGTAACAAGAAGAAAAATAAAGACAAAAAATTTGAAAACATAAAGAAGATGAATCAAAGTGGCTCATGGTGGTTCATGTTTCATGCAAAGGTGTAGCACCAAAACGACATAAGAAAATTGAGAATACGCAAGGCAGTAGGTTGGAAGCATAAAGGAAACGACACTATAGAGACACAAAAGTTGGGGTTGCAAACGAAAACATTTAGGTGGCTGCTGGAAGGAGGAAAAAACGACACTGCAACATAGGAGAAACACGAAGTCTGCATGAAACGTAGACGTTTCCATATGCTAGAGGGTTTTTAAGTAAAATGTGAGCAGTAAGATGGACATAGTGTTAATTCATCACATCAGTGAATAGTAACATGGTTGGAGAAAAAAAATAAAAGAGTGAAGGTGCTACAGGGGGCTTCGGGTAGGACAATTTTCATAGGGTTGAAAATTGTCCTACCCATGGAGGGCTAGACGTCCCAACACTAGTTTGGAGGTGACATCGATGCCAATGACCTGGGTTAAGTGTATTTCACTATTTTTTGTTTCTTTCTCTCATTAGAAATTGATAATGTTATCCTATGTTAATTAATTTGGGTTTTGTGTATGGATAATTGGATTTTTGTTATTGTTCAATTATTTATGTATGAACCCATTGGGTATTATGAAAAGATTATTTGAATGCGTTTATTGAATCATTTATTTACAAACCCATTGCTAGAATTTCAATGTAATCCGTAATTATTATGTTGAAATTCATGTGTAACGACTAATGATTCGTAATCATTAGGGATAACATGACCTAGGTTAAATGACGCATAGTATGTGGTTGTTGCCTTGATTAATCGGTTTTCCTAATTCATAATTCTACTGCCTAATTAAATCTAGAATCATATCCTAGGTTATTCTGTGGTTAGGTCTAATTAACGATCATATCTTGATTAAACAAAAACTAAGGGAAAACTCAGCTTAATTATTAACCCACAATTAATAGTTGCTATGAGAGGTTTGAAAATAACAAATCAATAAAATATGCTTAATTAGGGCATGGGCCAAGATTGAACTAAAAAATCAGGTCCCTATCGAATTCCCCACTTTTATCATTTTTCACATGTTTACTTTAATTTGTTTTTATTAGTCTAGTTTCATTTTATTTTCTTGTTTGAAAAACCCAAACGCCCCCTTAAACCTAAACATAAATTAATTTCATTTCATAAACTTTGTACACACTCTCTGTGGAATCGAACTAGACTCACCACTGTTATAGTAATAGTGTAGTTATTTTATTTTGACTAACATTATAACGTGCTAAATTTTTTTATTAATACTTAGATATGATCTGATTCTTTTATTAATGCAATTGTTTGTTTGATATATTGTGATCTAATGACGTGTTTTATTATGTCCTAATAACTCGAGAATATCATATCGTAATCTACTTTCATACGTAGAAATTAAGAAATCCTGGTGTGAATAGATCTATCGTAATTAAAAGGAGTCGATTGCAACCCTAGAGATAGGATGCCATAAATCTTTCGGATTATGGTCAAACCTTATAGAGAGACTCATAAATCGGTAATGCAATCCTATATGTTTTAACTTGAGTAATTCAGTTAGAGACTTTAGGATTAGTTGTTAGTAGACTCAAGGTCAGCTATTAGCATACCATAGGAGTCTCCACGGTCTAATGCATCAACAAAACAAACAAGCAATAACAATAACAAAACCCAGTGTGAATCCCACTAAAACGCAAGGTTTGGGAAGATCCAATAGTACGTAGCTTTACCCCTAATGAGTAGAGAGACTATTTTCAAATGACCCATATGAAAAGAAAGAAAGAGAG
>JAOSBL010000005.1:28218281-28229406 GCA_027568915.1 Erythroxylum roraimae | reverse complement strand
AGAATGTCCTTAACAATAATACCCAAAATGACTCCAATGGCAATGAGTAAAAATCCTTGACTCCATGCCATTTTTTTTCTTCAAAGTTGCAACTTCATTTAGTTGTTCATTTGTTGGAAGTGAAAATTGATTCAGTATTGATTTCTTCATTTTGACGAATCCGCCTATTGACATCCATGACATGGGCACTTTCTGCTTCAACCAAAATCCGATACCCTTTGAATCTAGCATTAGGAAAGCCCTTAATTGCCAATTTAACATCATTCCAATTTGTAAAAATACCTTTTTTACGTCCAACAAATACAACATAAAAGTTATATCTTCCCATAGCTAAGTACCTGAAAATGAATCATATACTCATCATTCATACACGTACATAAATTACAAATATTAAATAGTTAATAAACCAACCATTCATCATTGATTCACAAGTGTACAAACCAAATCAACAATTCATCATATCATCATTCAATATCACAGGCAAATTGAAGACAATGCACAATGTAGGTTTCCTGTTAAGCTACTATGAAGCCATAAAAGATTAAGAAATAAAGTCAAATTTCATTATCTAAGAGGCTCCTCACATAAGCCTGTTCTTGGTTTACAGTTAAACCCCAGAAAAGATTCCCAGCATGAGCGTTCTTTGAAAAAATCCTTATAGTCCTAACAACTTCTGTAGTGGAGAAACCCAAATTCCCAAGCTCTTCACCTAGCTTGGGAATTTGTGCTCCTCCAATGGCATTAGCAATGATCTTTGCATTCTCTCTACTATTGTCAATGGCCCGAGCAAATGAGGCAGCAAGGCTTTTCAACACTTCAACATCCCTCATCTTCCTTTTCCCTTTATTTTGTTGGTTCCCTTCTGTATTGCTGGAAGAGGCAACAGAACCAGTGATATGGACAGAAGCAGTTGCAGCGGGAGCTGCGGGAGTGCCCGATGGGCCTGGTGGATCTGATGGGGCAGCAGGAGGTGAGCATCACCTTCAGTTTCACCAATCTCAAGCTGAGCAACAGTATCTGTAGCATTTTGAGCTCCTGCATCAGTGGCTCTGTCTTTTCCAAAGACAAACTCAAGTCTAGGAAAAATCGGGAAAGGCTTTCTAGGAGTAGTATTTGTTAGGGTGTTTCTGGAAAAAAAATCAGAAAACTTCAACATGATAAACATATTATTATTAGGATGCTTCTATAAAGAACCAACTAATCAAAAAAAAAAAACATTTACCTTTGTCCATTCGTCTAGTACTTTCTTGCTGTCAACCTCAATGCATTGCTTGCTTTCATTCCAACCAAACCCACTGCAGTTCAACATGTCAAAGATTGTTTGATATTTTTCCTTCAACCTCTTGTGCTTATTTTTAATATGCCTCTTGTCAATGCCACAATCAGGAAACTTCTTTACCATCATTCTAGCAACAAGTTGGAAAGTACCAGGCTTAAATTGCCCATTAGCAGCTCTGTGACCAGCAACAACTGCCTCCTCCATGAAGGTCACAAATGCTTCTATTTCATCTAAATTCCACATTCTTGACATTACACCTAAACCATGCAATGCCATTCCCCAAACCATTTCCATAACTGATTAATCACCATTATTTGAAACTTGTTTGGAAAGAAAGATGACAATATTGAATTAAAAGAAACATATAATTAAGTACAAATCAAACAAATAAACAGGTAGGAATGATTGCAAGTTCTCAAATTCAGTTACAGTGAGTGAAAGTCACTAATATAAAGAGAAATGAAAAAAAACTCAATTTAGTTACAATGAAAGCCAACCAAAATTAAGTACAATTTAATAAATAAAAACATTAACTAAATTAAAGTTCACAATTTAATGGTTTCTTCTCCAATCATCAAAGATGCTCTTAGCTAAATCCTCTCTCCATTGACTCCATTCATTACTTGTCTCAACACGATCAACAAATTCAAGGAAAGGTGCATCTTTCCCAATTGGCGTATCCTCTGCTTCAAAAGAAGTAAGCTCTGCTGGATCATAAGTCATATGCAACCTAATAAAGTTTTGTAGAAGGCAGCATGCAATAATTATGAGCACATGAGTGGCTGCTGGATAAAAAGATGTATTTCTTAGGATTTTCCATCTTTTTTTAAGTAAACCAAATGTACATTCAATCACATTTTTGGCAGATGAGTGTCTCTTATTAAAGAGCTCTTCTAGGTTCCTAGGTGCTCTTCCATCTCTTGCCCACTCTTGAATATGGTATCTTGTGCCTCTAAAAGGTGCAAGAAAGCCAGGACCATTGGTATAGCCAGCATCTACTAAGTAGTAATTTCCTATAAACAAATGACACTATTACTATTGTATTTGTAATCAAACCTTAAAAAACAAATAGCAAAATTCTGACAATTCTTATCTTACATACCCCTTTAAACTTGAAGTCTATTAGGCCTAGTAACAGCATCATGCAGAACCCTTGAATCCGCTGCTGAACCCTCCCATCCAGTAAGAACATAAACAAAGTTTAAGTTCTTATCACACACCTTTAACACATTAGTGCATATTTTCCCTCTCCTACCTCTGTATCTGGGTTTGTCTGCATGGGGAACTATTATTTCTAAATAGGTCCCATCTAGAGCACCAAGGCAACCCTTTGAACAAAATTCCAACAATACAATAAAAAGTTCTAGTTTAGTATTTTAAAAAAGTGAAATTAGACAATTTATTGTAGCTAATTAAATTTACTAACCTTAAACCATTTCCATCTATTATCTGTGCAATCCTCAGGAATTGGTATAGGCTTGACATACAACAGATGTTAAAGCTTGAGTACAGCCTTCAACACACTATGGAAGACCCTACTTATTGTTTTTCCTGACCTCATAAACCTAACTTGTAATACTCTATTAGATTCATTTTTTGCTAATATTCTTAGGAAGATTAAAACTTTTTCTTCAATAGGCACATGGCCATTATCATTCAACCCACTATGGACCTGAAGCATTTCACATAACAATGTAAATGCATTTAAGTCCATCCTTAAATCCCACTGGCTATTCCTATCACCCTCATGCAAAATCCTATCTATATTGGCTTGCCTGGTTGGTACTGTCAATGCCCTACTACCTTTAGCATTTTCACTCCTAATCAGTTTTTTTGTGTATAAATACAAGCATAACAACATGACCATTCTCATAAAATCCAATTCCCCATTCCAAAGCTCAAACAAAGTCAGACACTTAAACATAGCATCATGATCCTTGTTATCCATTTTTGTAAATTAAAACTACCTGCGAAGAAAAAAATTATAATGATCATAAACAAGCCACAACCAACAACACAGAATTTCATTGGCAAAAACACCAAGAAATAGAACATCACATTACATAACATTTTAACTTGGCAAATAATACAAATAAGTCATCTGAATTGTGATGAAGTATTTGCTCTAATAAGTACTAAGTATTTAATCGAAGACAATAGACTTAGTATTATGTAAGCAATACTAAATACAATTAATTAATCATAATATGTTAATGATATTTAATTCCATGTAAAGTGTTGGACCAATTATTCTTTACACATTGACACTTTTTATTGATCTTTTTCTTTATACATACTCATAAAATGTCAAAAACTCACTCAATCTAAGAATTACCTGAAAAGTTCAATGTATGTTTTCCTTTATCTGATGGTTGTTGGCTTCTCTTAAGTCAGCAAAAGGTCGTCTTACAAATTTGATGTGAAGTGGAAGTGATGGGCACATAGGTGATGGTGATTATAAACAAGAAAAAAAAAGGTTAAATAGTTGTATCTTGCTTAAACAATGCTTAGAACTTAATTACCTCATGGGACTTTGGTTGTTGGTCAAATAGGAAAGAATGATTGCAAGATTAGAGGCACAAATTGTCAATTCCTCAACTATGTATCTAAGAATAAGATAGTGCTCCTTTTTGGCTGTCAGTTTATTTCCTAACGTAAAACAGAGTTATGACATTTAACATAGCTAAATGAGACATTTAAAGTGCACAGTGGTGGCCAACTGGAGCATATCAGACCAATCATTTTCCCTTAATTCTCTGCTCTAAGTGTTAATTGATATATAGAAGAGATGTGCTAGTTGTTAATTAGAAACATAACAGTTATTAAAGGTAGAAATCTGATTAATTTATATATTGTTAACAAGATGAGAATTGTAGGCTTCGTTAATACTGATGCTTTCTAAATAGAGTCAGTGGCCAAGAAAAATAGTAATGGGATTTGCTTTATCTCTACGGTAAATCCAAAATAAATCCTCAACTCAACATTCAGAATCCTTCATGTTGTATGAGAAAGAAAAGTCATGGGATTTGGTTTTCCAGAATCATTCACAACAACCATATAAATATTTAATTGCAATGGTCATACAAGATATGTAAAATCATATTTTTCTTTTCTCATACAATAATCAAATGTTTCTACATAAAAGAGAAATTATTCAAATCCTTGTCATTACATGAAATGAAGCATTGCAAAGAGGGTATAATCATGTGAATAAATGCAGACCTATATCCATTCTTATCCATCTTCACTCTAAATTTCTTCAGATGAATAGTATCTATTCCCTGTCTATTCTTCATCCATAGTGCGAGGATCAAATTATAATTTCGAGCCATTATTATGTATAGACTATAAAGTTCTTCTTTGTGAGGTCAATGGTGTTTCTTTTTAGTTTTTGCTTAGCATTTTACTCTTTAAGTAACACATGAAGATTGATGCAGTAAATAATTGAAAGGGTACTGAAGTGAATATTGAAAATTCACATTCATTCACCAATTATTACGCATTAAATGCAGAAATTCATAATAAAAAATAGAAAGTACGAAATAGAAGATAGTTAATTTCAGTTAAGAGGGGGCAAAAAAATTAAACAAAGAAACAAAAGAGATAGTAGAATTCTACAGTACCAGTTGATCTAAGAAATCCTTTTGAAACTTTGCTTCTGTGTTTATCTTCTGAGCCACCTAAAACACATGTTCAACAATATTAATACTGAAACCAAGCTTAGGTAATTTAACAATCACATTCAGACATGAGAACTAGAAAAAAGTGTTACAAGCAATCTACTATTCATTAATTTTCTCAATTTCCTTGTCTATCTCAATAACTTTTTGTTAAGCTTACAAGCATAATGGCCAGAAAGAAATCCACAGATCAAGTTGATGTCAGGAAGAATAGAACCGAAACTCCCAAAAAAGGTCTCCGACGAACAAAGTTAAACACAATGTTAAACAAAAATGTTCTAACTTCAGTTCAGAAACTTACCATGTTTGTGGTAACAAAACCAGTTTAAGTTTCAAACAGTTAAATGTTTCTCAGAAGCAAAACCAAAGAGAGAAGAGCGGAAAGAGTTAAGAGGGAGAGCTAAAATGGAAGTAATAAACAAAAATGGGTTTGGCACCTAATGTCCGTTGACTGGAGGCAGACGAGAAATGCATTTCCAATACGAACACAAGTCTTAAATAGAGAAGAATCACAAACCTTCAATCCAAACCGAAAGACCAAAATGAACTAAGCAAAATCGAACTCCAGCAGCTGAAAGGAGCCACTCCCAAATGCAAACAAACCCAGAAAGAGAGAGATATGGGAACAGAAAATGAACAGAGACGCAACAAAGCAAGAGAGAAAAACCGATCGAGTAAACGCATAAGGAATCAAACAAGGACAGCGAAACGAGAGGCAAAGAAGGAGAGAAAATGAACAGAAAAAGACTTACCTTTGATTGCCGAGACGAACCAAAGGGAAGGAGTGCTGCGAGAGAGAGTTGAGAGAAAGTGATTTTGTTTTAGGTTTCAGACACAATTGAGGGAGGGTATTTCTAAAATTTCCTTATGTGTTTTGTTTCCATCCCGGGACAAGAAATATTTTACCACAGTCTTGGAAGAAACAAAAAAATTTTGTCCCTGTGCTCTGGAGTCGGGACAAAAATAGATGGGGACAACAAGTAAACACTACGGAACACAGGACTTTTGTGTCCTTGTCATCTGTCTCCATAATATTTTTGTGTCCTTGTCATCTGTCTTCACCTATGGGGACATGAACCATATGCTACATAAGAGTAGACAGTCTCCAAATTGAGAATAATTGATACCAAAATTTCTTCCATTTAATTCTTAGGATATGGTTCCCATTCGAGGTAACTTATTCTTGATAAATCATGTAGCTGAAAGTAATGATCTTAAAAAATGATAATTTAACTTCAATTTTATATTTTAATTTATTGGGTTAATTTAAATAACTATTATTAAACTATGTTTCATTCCCAAGCTTCCTCCAATCACTAATACTAGTATTTGGATGGTAGGTTAGGTTCCAAACATTTTTTCCGAAGATACAGTGTATAGCACGCCTGTGGAGTGGAGTTCCTAAACTTAATTGGACCAGTGTACCCAATTTTATAAGACAAGCCATGATTCAACAAATAAATAAGCACTTATATTTCTTGTAATTTGTAACCAAATATCTTAATTAAAATTTCAACGTCTATGAAGATATATACATTCGGGTTGACTAACATAAATTATGTGTTGTATTTTTTATTTAATTTCATGTTTTTTAACCAATTTTATTCTTTAACAGATTTTTGGTTGCAAATATATCAGCTGAAACTTGATTACTTTCGGTTCCAAATATATCATTAGTCTTTTCAAACAAAACCAGGCAGCTTCTTTTAGACTAACTTATACATGCATTTTGATCTCATAATATAGTCTATTCTTTTTTTATAATTCTTTTGATATCGAAAAGATCATTTGAGTAAGATACTTATAGCTAATAGGATGACAAAGAGCAACCCATAGGCTTAGATTCAAGTTTTTTTAATGGATCAACTCATAGGCTAGGTCCATGCCCAGGCCAAATCGAGGCCCTACTATTCTCGACATCGTTTTATTTAGAAGAGTTGGGCCTTAAATAGGCCTGGGCTTAGGCAACCCAAGCTCGAAACCAATTAAAAAAGTCATTGTTTTATACTTTTAATTTTAAAAAATATTTTTTTAAAATGATAGGATTAGCCATAGGCCAACTCATTGCCGTCCCTTATTAGCTAGCACCTATCCAAGTCCAGCCCTGAGTAAGGGTAGGAAGGACACAACGTAGGGTCCACCCTCGTAAAGACAAATGGGACTTAACCTCATTTGAGGCACTACCCAAGAGAACACATATAAGATGTCCTAGAAGTTGAGAGCAACCATGCAAAGAAATAGGAAACCTCGTAAAGACAAATAGGACTTACCCTCATTTGAGGCACTACCCAAAAGAACACATATAGGATGTCCTAGAAGTTGAGAGCAACCATGCAAAGAAATAGGAAATGTGGCATGTGATTGAGGGAGACAAAGGAAGGGCATTGCAGTATTTGGACTCTGTGTCAATTCGAGAGTTGTGGTCAAAGTTAATAGCAAAATAGGGCTGGACTCTGTGTCAATTCGAGAGTTATGGTCAACATTAAGAGCAAAATAGGGCTCACTCTTATCGAGCAAAATTAGTCAAAATTAATGGTTGTCAGTGAAAGATGCTCTTAACATTTAATTTCTTTCAAGTTTCAGTAAGAGTGTTGTTTTAACTTCCAATTTAAAGTTAACTTTTTATTCTTTCGACAAGTTTTAACGTTAACCTTTTATATTAATCTATTTATAAATTTCTTTCGAGCATTTGATTGTAGTTCATACTCTCTAGCTTTTCTAATTCCATTAGCTTATGAATTTAAGATACCCCAACCCAAGAATTGACAACAAAAGATTTTCATATTTCTGACTTCTAAGTGATAATTTAAAGGTAAATTTTCTAATTTTTTCTTTGTATTTTCAACTTACTGAATATGTGTCAGGATAGTTTCTCTAATTTCCATTTAAAGTCATTGATTATTTTTACTTTCTCTTTAGGTTTTAATTATTTAATCACATTACTTCATCATAATTATTATTAAGGAGCTTTATTTTACCTTAGACGACATAAATTAAGAAGCTTTATTCTTATTCATAATTCTCTATTAGGAAATTATTTGAACACAAAAAATCAAAGTTTTGTAGGAAAAATATTGCTTAAGTCAAGATTAATTATAAATTTTGAACCTCTTATTAATTAAGTTTTATAATAAATAAATTATCATATCTTGACATAAAATATTTATTATAAAAAGTTCTATGTTCATATCCTTTTAAAATTTAATATAGATATAATTTTTAATAAATACAAATAGGAATAGTTTTATTACTTATTGATTTATAATTTTTTTATTAAAAAACAATGAATAATTTTATTACTTATTGATTTATAATTTTTTATTAAAAACAATGAAAACCAAAATTTGTATAAGAAAATATGCATAAGTCCTACACCAATTAGGGTATTTTAGAAAGGAAACTATTTCTAAATGCAAAAAAAATCAAACTGGGTGAGGCAACTTTGGCAATAAAAAAGTTACTATAGCATTAGGATAATGCAAAAAATACAATAATACTTAATAACGAATTCACTAAATCATGTTTAACTTTTTCACAAATGCTTATTTAATGGATGATATAACTTTGATGGTAACAAAAATAATAGTTGCAGTGAATTTTTTTAGGTACAAGAAGCATAAAAACTTTAGTATTTTTTAAGAATTAGCATAACCAAGGTTTTAAAAACTGAACCGGATCATTCAGTCCGACCGAAAAAAGTTTGAACTGGTCAGTGATCCGGTTCGGTTTCACCTAATAAGTGTATAACAACTTTAGTTTTTTTTATCCAACAACCATCATTACTTGAGATTTAAAAATTCATTATATCATATTATAGTATTTATTTAATTATTAATTTAAATAAAGTATAAAAATATTATTAATAAAAATGATATAAAATTATTTACTCAATTAATTTTTAAATTTCTTTAATATTTAAAAATTATAATATAGTTACATTGAAAACTCTTATTTTTGTTTAGAAATCAATTCTCTTTTTTTACAATAGATACATTGTAATTCAACTATGTTCTGATTTATTTTGTTTATTTTAAAATATGTATTTATTATAAGATAATTATAACTTCTCCATATATCTTTCTTTTTAAAATTGAATGGTATATTACTTTAGATAAAACTGTTACACCATTACCAAAAATAATGAGTTCAAGACTAGATAAGCCTACTGTTAGATTACAAAGTATCTAATGGATTCAAGAAGTGAAGATTATAAAACTAGATCATAAGTGAGATCATTGAATCACAATCGTCATCTGTTATTCTTGTCCAAGGAGAGGGAATGATGTGCTTGTTTAGCAAATATACTAGCTCTGATATGATTAATTATTTAGTCCGTCAACTGATATATGTCTTCCTTCTTGTCAGTAAACCTACGTCGATTTCTTTCATTTCTTATAGATGGTTATGGTGAAAGTTTTTGTATAGAGAGCAACATTAGGAGTTCCCTTCTTGGTTTTACCGATAATCCACCTCAGTACATTTGGCCAATCATATCTATCAAAATGCAATGATAAAATAAAAGGAGTCGACTCCAGATAGCCTTAGAATAGCTATAAAAGAAGAAGAGGTGATCACGCTCCTCAGTTGCCATATTACATAATAAACACAGGTTGTCAGCTCTACTGTGCCATTGCTTCCAAGTTTTTAGCCTATTTTTTATTGCAAGCCATGTGATGAAGGTTGCTTTAGGACTGATAATGTTATGCCATAGAAGAGAAAACCATAGAATTACTTTGGAATCATCAGACAAAAGTCGATAGCAAGATTTGTTTGAAAAAAAAACCCATTCGGGTTAAACTCCAGGAGATAGTATCTTCCGTAGCAAGGTTTGTTAAGATGTGAAGATGACGCATAAGTTCATAAAAGCCTCAGAAGTATCCCTGCCAATCACCATTCTCTATCAGTGAAGAAACCTTAAGGTTTAATGCCATTCGATTTTGAAGCCTTTGAAAATAAGTACCATGAGCAAGGGGGATGATGTTTAACCAATTATTAAACCATACCTAGGTCTTCTCACCATTGGCGATAGTGTGCTGGATGTGAGGATAAATAAATTCATGTAACTTCATCATTTGTTTTAGAATCTAAAAACCATCCCCTGAATATTCAGCCTGCCAAAAATTAACACATTTCAAATAGAATTCGTGAATCCATTTTATCCATAATGCATTGTTGTCTGTGTATATTCGCCATAATCTCTTGCACATTAAAACTTGTTGCATGTTAGAGATTGAGATAATTCTGAGACCACCATTGTTTTTGGGCTTCATAACCTCACACCATTTAACTCAAGCATTCATATAGTTACCAACTTATCCTAACCAAAGAAAGGATTTCATTATCCAGTCCAACTCTTTAATTACTTTATGAGGTAAAGCAATATGAGCAAACTAATGCAGATGAAGACTAGTATGTACTGAAATGATGAGTGTAAATCGAGTTACATAAGAGAGGAATCAATTCTGCCATGCCATCATTTGGACTTCAACTTTTCTATAATAAGTAAGCGAGTCATCTGCATATAATAGGTGAGTAAGTTTGAGTTCCTTACATTTGTGGTGAAAGTGGAATCCACCATTGCAAGAAAGCATCCTATTTTAAAGTCTAGATAATCCCACTATAACAAGAGTAAACAAGTAAGGCGATAAATGGTTGCCTTGTCTAATCTCCTTGGCAGGCTTGAAAGGTATCACAAGTATACTTAGTGAAGATGTACTAATATAGGTCATAATCCATTGACAAATTTGAACGAAAGATGCAATGCTTCAAGACATGCCCGAATAAAGTTTCAACTAACTTTATCAAAGCTTTAAAAAAAATCAATCTTAATAAAAAAAAGTTTGTAATTTCTTACCCTAATGATAATCCTTCAGTAGCTCTTGTAAAATTAGAATGTTATTGAAGTGAATCACACGTTAATACAAGACTTAATAAACGATATACAAGTGCACAAGAAGGGGGGTTGAATTGTGTATTCTTTTTGCTAATTCCGTTTCGAAAATTCTCATATAAAAATAGTAAGATAAAAATTTCAAAGTAAAGAGAGAGTTGAGAGTTGAGAGAATGTAGACACAGCAGATTTATCCTGGTTCACCCCAAACCGTAGGCTACGTCCAGTCCTCAGAGATCTTTCTGAGATTTCACTATCTCACAACACGTTACAAGT
>JAOSBL010000005.1:28169318-28182471 GCA_027568915.1 Erythroxylum roraimae | reverse complement strand
GTCAAAATGGCAGAAACATATCTTAGATGTTTTGATCTGTTGCTGATCTTCTGGATGAGAGAATGATTAGTCTGTTTTACTTATCTCCTCTTTTTTCCAATCTTATCATCCGTGGAAAAGATACTTTTAAGAGGGGTCTAAAGATTAATTGGCTTACATTGCACTATCCATCTTCTCTTTCTGTGTCTGCCCTTTTTGTTGTGTCCTGTTACGTTTTTACCTGTGGAGTAGATTAGGTGCATACCCACGCTTTACATATATCTGTATATGTATATATATCTATATGATAACTAATAAGATAGAATTATGGGGAAAAAAAGAAGGAAACAATAGAAAAGAACAACAACAGCCCAGCCTCAACATAAAGTCAGACTCAACCCTCTCTTCCTTCCCTTTTCCTCTCTCTCTCTCTCTCTCTTTCTTCTTGACTTGCCATAGAGAGCTTTTATTAATCGCCATCGTCTTCGTCAGAGCTTCAACCCCTCTTCAGCTTTTGTATGTTACTTTCTTACCCTATTTCTTATCTTCTTCTCTTGTTCTCTCTATCTGATTTGCTTTCTTTAATTGCTGGGTTCCATTTCTATCCATTAGATAATTAGATCTGTGTCTTATTAGCTTTAATTTTATTGATTTAGCCATACATATTTCTATCTCCTTATATTGATGTTAAAAATTTAATTCTTGTTCAGCATCTGTTTTCTTCATCGGGAATTATCTGTGTTTTGCTTTTTAGTTGGTGAGTCATGTCGTTTCACCTGAAGAGACCTGTCGTTTAGGAACTCCATGGCGGCAGTTATGGTTTCAGGTTCTGTTTTGACTTCCTTTTTCTGGTTTTTGGTTTTCCAGTATTCACGGACAGTTTTAAGCTCACGAAATCAATTTCTGATTTCTTGAATTGAAACTTGGGGTCTAAAAACCATGTTGGCATAATTAGATTTGGATGGAATCTTTGGTGATATCAATTTTACCTCATCCAACAAACACGGGTTAGATCTTTAAATCTCTGCTGTCCTAAGCTTATGTTCCTTCTTTTACCATTTTTTTGATAAATAAATTTCTTTTATATATATATAAAGAAATAGTGTGTTTTTGGGATATACATGACATGAGAAAATGCAGGTGAAGTTAAGACGGCACCACCTGTCTAGACAGCTCTTTCTCCTGGGTCCCACTTTTCAAGGCCCAACACTCTACTGGGCTTTTGTATTTGTTGGAAGTAAAAGTTTCATTTTGCAAAAACTTTTTGACTGGTTCTCAAATATTTTCCCCCTAGCTCTGAGACTGATCCATCCAAAATTTTGTTGCTAATAATACTTGCTCCCTTGATACATTAAGCTATTCATAGGCCTTTGAACTTCAGTGGAAGAGGGACTTTTAAACATCTTTTGATATTGAGTCACTGGTGTTAAATAAGAGTAGTATGTAATATTTATTTAACACTATTGCCCTTTAATGGCATGTTTTTTAAGTTTCTTTGGTTGGTTAGAATTCTATGTGTTTGTTCTATTCACTGAAAATATTTTTTAGCTTTACTTCTTTTGTACCTTCATTTATGTCATTTATAGATCACTGTGTATTGTTTGTTGTATATCAAATTGTTACTCTTTGCTGTCTTAATTGGAGAACTTAATATCTTACAAGTTTAGTATGGGTTTCAATAGCTCCAACTCATGTATCATATTGTGTGCCACAGCTCCTAAACTGCAAAGCGCGAGGATGGTTGAATAACCTGCAATTGACGATTCTTTAGAAAGATTGTGAGTGAAGAAAGGGAAATCAAAATCATCCTTTATTAAGTTTAAATTAGTCTTTTTTTTCTGTTTAATCTGAACGGATTCCTGCTCCAGCTCAAATGGGAATTTTTGAAGAAATGGGATTTTGTGGCAATTTTGATATGATCTCTGCTCCGTTTGGGGAAGGAGACGTGGCTTCAGAACATGAACAGGGTCCAACAATAGAGGAGGATTACAGTGATGAAGAGATGGATGTTGATGAGCTTGAGAGGCGGATATGGAGAGGCAAAATGCTTTTAAGAAAACTTAAAGAACAGAATAAGAACAAGGAAGGTGTTGACAATGCCAAGCAGCGTCAGTCTCAGGAGCAAGCTCGGAGGAAGAAGATGTCGCGGGCACAAGATGGCATCTTAAAATATATGCTGAAGATGATGGAAGTATGCAAAGCTCAGGGTTTTGTATATGGCATCATTCCTGAGAAGGGGAAGCCAGTGACTGGAGCATCTGATAATCTTCGGGCTTGGTGGAAGGAGAAGGTTAGATTTGATCGAAATGGACCAGCTGCAATTGCTAAGTATCAAGCAGATCATTCTGTGCCTGGAAAGACTGATGAATGTGGTATGGTGGCATCCACACCTCACACTTTACAAGAGCTCCAGGATACTACTCTTGGCTCGCTTCTGTCAGCTCTGATGCAGCACTGTGATCCACCTCAGAGGCGATTCCCACTGGAAAAGGGTGTTCCCCCACCATGGTGGCCCACAGGGAATGAGGAATGGTGGCCACAACTGGGACTGCCCAAGGATCAGGGTCCTCCTCCTTACAAGAAGCCTCATGATCTGAAGAAAGCTTGGAAGGTGAGTGTGCTCACGGCAGTTATCAAACACATGTCCCCTGACATTGCCAAGATCCGCAAGCTTGTTCGTCAGTCCAAATGCTTGCAGGATAAGATGACTGCCAAGGAGAGTGCCACTTGGTTGGCAATAATCAACCAGGAAGAAGCATTGTCCAGAAAACTGTATCCAGATAGCTGTCCTCCTGTCTCCACTGGTGGAAGTGGTTCTTTCGTCATTGGTGACACTAGTGATTATGATGTTGAAGGAGTGGATGAGGAACCAACTGTTGAAATAGAGGATAGTAAACCTCGTAATATCAATGTCTTTAATATGGGTACAGCAGCTGGACCAAAAGATAGACTAATGATGCCACCAATGGCTTCACATATCAAGGGAGAGCTTGTTGAAGCAAACTCGGATTTCATTCAGAAAAGGAAGCAGCCAGCTAATGAACCACATGTCATGATGGACCAGAAGTTATACACTTGTGAGTTCCCGCAGTGCCCTTACAGTGATTATCGGCTTGGATTTCTTGACAGGACCACAAGAAATAATCATCAGTTGAACTGCCATTATCGAACTAGTAGTTCTCAAGGGTATGGATTGCCAAACTTCCAAATAAATGATGAGAAACCAGCAGTATTTTCTCTACCATTTTCTCAAGCTAAGCCAGCTGCTCAACCAATGAATCAGACAGCCGGAATCAATCTTTCGGGGCTTGGTCTTCCAGATGATGGGCAAAAGATGATTTCTGATCTTATGTCTTTGTATGATACAAATGTTCATCATGATAAGAACTTCAATCCGGCAGGTGCTATCGGTATTGCAGATCAAAATCAGCACCAGCATCAACAACAAAAATTTCAATTTCAGCTTGATGACAGCTTCTACAACCAAGGTGTCATGCTGAGAAACATGACCAATGAAAACAACGTGCCAATTAAGACGTCTGTCTTTCCACCGACAGATATCCAGTTTGATCAGTTCAAGGCATTTGATTCTGGATTTGAAACCAATATTAACGACAATGCCACTGACTTTAGATTCGGTTCTCCATTCAATTTGGCATCAGTTGAGAGTCCAGTGGATCCAGTTCCAAAGCATGATGGATCTATGTGGTACGTTTGAAAAAAGCAGTAGAATGTCTACATCCCCTTGTTTTCTTTGGTTCTGAACTGTGTAGATGGGAAAAGGCGGTGTACATTCTGGGAAGCAGGTATCACTGACACAATTTCTGCAAAATCTTGTTCCCATAATTTCTCTGTCCTAATATTTTAGTGTTTGTAGATGTCTTAAGAGCTTCATGAACTTTTTGAGTCTATGCTTTGCAATTTCTTGAGCTAGGATGTGTAGGCTGTCTTAATTGCAGTGTTAAATAAGGGCCAAAACGAACACTAGGGAAGGACCCATCCATTCTCCAAGTACTGCAGATGCAAAAAAGTTTTATATGTTGCGTTATGTAGCTAAATGTATGTAGACATATATATCAATATATATGATGGTTTGATCTACTCTTTTGCATTCTTTATGTCAAATTTGGTTGGTACCAATTTATGCCAAATAGCTAAAACATATAGTTTCTTGTAACCACATTTTGTGAAGGAGGTGGTAGTTTGATGATCTGAAAATGGTCTATGTTCTGTACTTGCACTGCATGTAGTATCAAGCATGCAGCTTTACATACCCTCTCGCATCCTGTCGCCTACCGATCGTTTGGTATCAATCTTTTCAAAAGTTCCCAATTCCTGACCATCCACTGTTGGTTGGAGACAATTCGTTGGGCGGCCCCGTTAGCTGGCATGCCAATCCACTCACCCGGCGGACTCCCAACTCTCGTGTTCAACATTTGGAAAGAAAAATCAAAGCTTCAAGTGCCGACATTCCCTAATGTACCGCGCTCGTAAGACTCGATTGTTCTGACCCTTTCTGATTTTTGACTCAACCGACATATGGCCAGAAAAAAAAATTGATTGTTATGTTTCCTAATAATTATTCCTCTTTAATAATATGTTTTTAAAGTTAAGAAAATACCAAAAGTGCAAAATTTCTGTATCTATTATAGTTTTTAACCGTCATGCATAAGTAACGTGATTATAATTATCAATTACAGAATTTTAATATTTACCATCTTTTTAATCTACTTCATAATATTTTTACATTTTTACTTGTTGACTTTGTCCTCTTGAAATAGCAAACTTTTGCTATAGTTAGTTGATATATGATAAAATGGTGACGTAAATAGAGAGGAGGTTGAGGGTATGCCCTACTTTTTGGTGCATATAAAATGATATTAAAAGGTAAAACGGACAAGTAAAACAATCTTTTAGTAAATTAGGATTACTGTCACAGACAAATGACAGGTTAAATATCACCATGGTATCAAGAATCTTTTTTTTTTTTTTTGCAATCTAACAGTAAAGGCAAAAAGGACGTCCTTTATTTTAACAATTATGTTGCTAGAATCTAGTGATTGACTAACGGTTTATTAATAAAATTTTCGTGGTTTTAACTTTGGTTGTGTTTAATAAAAGACTGATGTTGATAGTTTTTTTTCTCTTTAAAAATTTGTAATTAGTATTTAATTATTCATCGTAATTCTCACAACTATTAATAAAATTAATACTATGTATTGAATAATATATCCACAACAACAATAACAACAGCTCACTAAAAGTCTTGCTGATATACTAAGCTTAAGGAGATATAGTAATACACAATCTTATCTATAATTAATAGAGAGACTATTTTTAACAAACCCATGTGAATAATACATTGATAATATGCCAGATCACTTTTAAGAACTTGAATCTTAGTTTGAAACTGAGTTTGGATCATTTTATAGAAGTCTTGTTAAACTAAGTTTGGATCATATAAAAAAGTCTATTTCAACAACATTTTAAGGACTTTTTTTTGTTAAACAAGGTATTGTTCATTAAAGCTCATGTATTGAAATCTCACAACAAAATGAAATAGTAGAAATGAAAAATAAACATCTAATGGAAATCGCAAGGTCTTTAATGTTTTTAACTAATGTCCTTAATAAAACAGACTACAAGGTATGCAAGTTAAGAATAGTAGTGAGAGGAGTAAAAATGGAATATCATAGATTAGTAATTTGAAGCATAATTTAATGTTTTTAATATATAAGATTAACTTCAAATTAAAAAATCAAATTATAAATAACTTAAACAATCAAGATGAAAATCTTAGAAAAATCATGTACACCAATGATATAAAATATTGATCATCAATACCATAAAAGTATCATATTTTGTTTAAATATTTAGTCCTAAAATATTAGAATGCTATAACTACTTTAAACTTTCTTTAGTATTAGTTAATTAGGATAAGCATTACAATTTATTGTCACTTGTTTTTGGAAATTAAAGAAACTATATTCCAAAAAAAAAAGAGTTGACAAAGTCTTATAATGTATGTTTACAAAACAAAAGAACAACTTAAGGGAGCTAGTTATATAGGAACAAGGTTCGACAAACACTTAATTGAAAAATGGACTTAGACCCTTCCTAGTTTATTGTTTCCTTTGAAAGAGCTACTAATATACTTCCTCATTTGATATGTCCATCAATTATTATAACTATCCCCAAATGAGATTGTATATTTCCCTTTAAACCAGCTTGTTTCTCATCCCATTCTGTTATGACCTACTAATACTGTGCTATCTTCAGGGAGGTCCCATCTTCTGATTGTTCCAAGGTTTAATTGCATTTGCCTTGTCTTTGAGATAATTATCTTCCTTATCTAGGTAATTGTATGCTCAAGTTAATTTTGGTTCTCCATGACTTTATGGTTAAATATTCTATAATCCCTCTTCTTCTATATGGAATAGATTGCACATCTAAAGACTAACTTAAATAACTTGTAGTCTATTCTATTAAGCTTGTGAGGACTAATAACCCACATAACTATATGATCCCAGTCATAAAATCAATAGTCATTATTAAAGAGTTACAATATCCTTCTCTAAAGCCTATTAGTGAACTAACATTGGAAAATTTGAAAAAATAGATGCTCGACACACTCATTCTCTTAGTTGCATGAACTAAACACTAGATTGATATTGTTTGAGTGGCTTTTTATCTTATCCTTGGTGTTGAGCTAATTCCTTATAGTTAACTAGACAATAAAAGAAGCTTTTGGAAGCCTCATCTCATTCCATACCAACCCGTGCTAGGAAACTCTCTAGCCATAAGTTTTGTACATCTCTTGGCAAGAATTGTTATTGAAGATATTATATTTGTGCATGAGCCATATAGCCTTGTCTTTTCCATTAGGATTTGGCTTGTAATTTATGACATTCTCCTTCATTATGATCATCCCTATTGCATTGCAGTTCCAATGATCTGCATGTATTCTATCATTAACTCTAGCATATCTTGGACATGTCTAGAGGATTCGATGTCTGGAAACATGTATAATGGCTCTAAGTTGTTTTAGTTGTCATACTAAAAGGAAGTAGACTTACCATCCCAATCTTCATCTTCATTGTAGTTCTTAAGGATGCTTTCAAGTTGAGAATTTGCAAAATTATCCAAAAGAGTTGAATTTTGGCTTCTTTTTCCAAAAACCAGCTCTTTTAAGGAAATGAATATGAATCCCTTGGACCTATATTGCATCTTTATATGTGAAAAGGCAATACTTTGTTGGACGTCCTGATTGATTTAACACCTAAACCCCTTCTTCTTTAGTCAAGCAAACCTTTTGTTATCTAACTTTTGCTCCTTTTTGGTTGTGGGAAGTACCCAACCAAAAAAATTGTTCAATAGCTTTTCTAAATTCTTTGGCAAGTTTCTTTGGAAGCATAAAAAGTGAAAGCCATCACACATAACACATTATTTCAATATAAAGGGTGTATGAGTTGGAGCTTATCTGCAAAAAAGAGTAGTTTATTCATCTAATTGCTAATTTTACTATAGATAGCTTTGAAGAGAGGCTTACAATGCCCATATGTCAATCTCTTAGTGGTAATGGGAATGTCAAGATATTTAAAAGGAGGTTCTTTAATATTTAGGAATATTAGAGAGCCAAAATATTGTGTTTGATCATTAGTGATGGTTGAGACAATGAGGTTGCTCTTATCTTTGTTTATTGTAAGACCAAATATAGAGTTGAATTTTTAGAGTGAATTTATTAGTAACAATATAGAATTGGAGGTGGCACCATATAAAAGGAGTAATTTATCAACAAAATTTAGACTAACAATTTTCAACTTCTTACATTTGTTGTGAAAGATAAAGTTGTTTCCTTTCAAAATATTATATATTATCAGACTATTTAGAACCTCATTGCATAAGAAGAAGAGATAAGTGTTAGTTCAGTTCTAGGATAAACTTTCTAGAATTTAAGTGTTAGTTCAGTGAGATTTAATTAGAATATATTTTCCCTGGAAATTGAATGAAAGAAGTTGATCATAATCACTAATCTCAATTACTATTTAGGCTTTACTACTTAACAATAATAGATTTAATAGTTAAACTAGCAATAGATTAGATAAATAATTCATTTAGTGGATATTGATGTACAATTAACATAAATAATCACAAAATCAATAAGAATAAAAGAAACAAGACTATAAACATCAAATAAGAAAAATTAGTTACTCATGATTTGAAAAATAACAAATAGATATTTGAACTAGTTCTAAGAATTGGTGTCTAGTAGATGTCTCCAAATGTGACTAAGGAAGTGTTTTTATAGCCATAAACACACTTTTATATTTGGATTTATTTCAAATTAAGATATTAGTCAAATCTAAAATTTGTTCACAACTTCGATATGTCTCTACAAGGATAAGTTTCTCTATATATATATGATATTGATATGAATAAAAATTTTTAGAAACTAGAGATTCGTATAGTTCTAATGACATTATTTTCCTTGTGACTCTTCCTATAGGATTCCTAATCGAACTTGCTTAACAAATCTATAAGTGGTCGTTAATTCTTAGATTCTCTCATTAGCACTACAAGGTAGCTTTTGACTATGTTTTAGAAATCTTAGCTAAAGGTAAGCCTTTGGCGACAATATTGGAAATCGTTACCAAATTGTCACCCTTTGGCGACAATTTTGGAAATCATTGCCAAATGTTGAATCTTTGGTGATAGTTTTACAAAAGCGACGCCAATTGTTTATCCTTTGGTGACGATCTTGGAAATCATCATCAAATATTTATCCTTTGGCAACGATTTTGGAAATTGTCATCGAAGATTACCTTTTGGCTAAAAACTCTCTTTTATTGTGGTTTGTCATTATCAACACAAAAGCAAAAGGTAAGTAATCATTCAAGAGAGTAGGACAATAATTATATTAAAGTAAAAACTAAAAAAGCTTCATTATTTTTCCTCCAATCATTGTGGAATCGCTAGAGTAATAACACAATTCATTTTTATGGTTTTTCTCCGAGCTACTTTAGATATAAAGTATTCAATGCATGAGCTTTTACTTATATCTTCTACAAATAACGTAATTCACGTAGCAAACTTAATATTTTGTGAAAATGGCTTTGATCTTATGAAAAAAAAACATGTTGATATCTTAGAATTATATAATAAATATTAAAAGAGAGATTAATTATATATTAAATAATTATGCTTTGTAGAAAAAGTAAAATATTAAATCGTCACCAAAGGTTGAACCTCTGATGATGATTTCTGCATATCGTCGCCAAAAGCAATATAGCTAACTAGAAGTTAAAAAGGATCAAAATCGCTGACAAAGGTTGATCCTTTAGCGATGATTTAAGAAAGCATCGCCAAAGGTTAAACCTTAATATTTTGTGAAAATGAATTTGATGTTATGAAATAAATACACTTGTTTTATTTGACATCCTCAAAAAGTGATAAAAAGATATTTCAACTCGTAAATATAGATGAGATGCACCACTGTGACCCAAAATAAAACCTTCAAGATCAAACCACTAAAGAGATATTGGAGGTTGGTGTAGAAATTCCTATAAATAGGTTAATTATCTAGACTAATAGATATGACTGGACGAAAAAGAAAATAAATAAACAATTTAGAGAATGAAAACAAATCAACAACCAAGAAGAAAGCAACTTATGAATAAGATAGATTTCGGTAAGATATCATTTAGAACTTCACTATGTTTTAACTTCACCCTAATTTAATGAACAACTCTAGTTTCTTGAACTAGTAAGAATTCTGAATTTATGATTGTGCTCTCTCTTGTGTAACATAACACATATTCTTAACTCATTAATATAATTGTCAGTAGGTGACGCTGAATTATGTCCAAAGGTTGACACGTGAGAGAAGTGTGCAGTCACAACTCTAATAACGAAATAAGATATTTCTAAGTTAAAATAGGTTAGGGTCATTAACATGATTGTCAGTAGAGACATTAAGATGAGAACTTCCTAAATATAACTATTATAAATATTGTAGAACAATCAACATCAAAACGTGAATGCCATGAATCAATATTATTCGGTATGAAAAAATTATACCTATATAACTAAATGACATGATGGTGATTACAACCACCACAAAACGCTATAAAATTAAATGAATCCTCATAGATAATAATAAATATTTAAACATACTCTTTTATGATGCTTCTGTTTATGTTGAATCTATCACATATAGTTGAAGCTTGCGAATACCTCTGATTGTGTTTTGAGGCTGCCAAACATATGTGGAGGAGAAATGTTGGCCCCTCTTATGTCAAGGACTTGTTCACAATATATTGTTGTTATGGATGAGTTCCATGTAGTAAAGAGTTTTATGACTTCAATTTTATTTTAGGTATGCCTTTATTATGTTTGGTTAGAGATGTGTTGTATCCTTACTAGCTAATGATGATATTTTTTATAAACTATGCGATACAGTAAGTAAGAGTAAATGTTATAATGGTGAAAAAGAATTTTATTTGACATCCTCAAAAAGTGATAAAAAGATATTTCAACTCATGAATATAAATGAGATGCACCACTGTGACCCAGAACAAAACCTTCAAGATCAAACCACTAAAGAGATATTGGAGGTTGGTGTAGAAATTCCTATAGATAGGTTAATTATCTAGACCATGGACGGAGCCATGTTATAGGGGAGGGGGGCCATGGCCCCCCCTTTCAAATATTTTTTTAAAAAATTACTTATATAATTAAAATTTTTAAAATTACAAATATAAGTGGCCCCCCCTTTTAAAAAAAAATTCCTATCTTCTCTTCTCTTCAACTCTGCACACACAGCCCTCCTTCGTCAGATTGAAAACGCCTCCACCCCGGCCCCCCCTTAGAGTTGAGTCTGGCTCCGTCCCTGATCTAGACTAATAGGTATGATTGGATGAAAAAGAAAATAAATAAACAATTTAGAGAATGAAAACAAATCAACAACCAAGAAGAAAACAACTTATGAATAAGATAGATTTAGGTAAGATATCATTTAGAACTTCACTATGTTTTAACTTCGCCCTAATTTAATGAACAACTCTAGTTTCTTGGATTAGTAAGAATTCTTAATTTATGATTGTGCTCTCTCTTGAGTAACATAACACATATTCTTAAATCAAGTAAGTTAAAATATCTTTATAAGTTAAAATCAAAGTTACTATTATCAAAATGATTTGAAGTGTTTCAAAGAATTGCTCTTTGCTCCTTATTGCATCAAAAATTAATAAGCATAAAAAAAAAAGTTTGAAAGAATTTCTTTTTCAATTTATACCTTTTATAGCTTTAAAATTTTTTAAAATTTGATTATATGATTTAAATATTTAATATATAAGAAATATATTAATCATAATTTTTAATTAATGATAAAATTAAAATTCAATTTATATTATCTTTATAAATTATAAAAATAAAAAGTAAAATATTTAAACCAGATATACATTTTTATTGAATTAAAAATCACTTGTCATCGCCAATTTGTTGCTATTGTCCTCATCGACTGGTCGCTACTGTCACTACTTCCGTCCTTAACTATTCTTTTTGTATTCATTTTTGTCTATGTCTCTCTCTCTCACGGTTATTCTCTAGGTAATATACGTGTCAACCAGAAATTTGAGAGTTCTAGAGACTGGATAGAGAGAGTTAGGGTGAAGGAAAGTACTAAAAAGATTAACTTTATCCTAAGTTTTTGATCTATGAGTCTAGATTTTGGTATTATTGACTTCACTTATCTTTATAATTCAGTTTTTCTTTGCAAGTTGAAAGGGGGAGAGAGAGCAGGGGACCTTATTTGTGGATTGAATGATGGCATTAGTTTTCTAATTGGAGTATTGTCATTTAAACTCAAAATCTGTTCACACATTCAAATTCTTTTATATACTATCAACTCATTCACCTTTAGAAGCACAAAGTCTAGATTATTCTAGAACTTCTGAAACTTAATCAACATTTTGGATTTGGATTCTAAATTTGGTGATGGAGAGAGATTGATGATAACGACACTGAAGAGTTGTCAAGTTAAGGAGGGTCGAATTGGATTTGATTAGGACGAGTTATAAGTTGGACGATTCAATCTTCAGGCAAATTTTAAGTTACCCAAATTTTAATTAAATTCAAGATTAGGAGCTAAGTTTAATTGAATTTTAGATTAAATTTAAGTTTCTTATAAGAAACTGCTCAAGATCGGCCCCATGATTAATTACCTTACTGATCTTGAGTATACAACATTTTTCAAGCAATAAAAGGCAAGTATAAAATTAATAAGATGGAGCTTCAACTTTCTGAATGCTTTCAAACTAAATAAATCCCAAAATTCGGCTAAATATCTTATATTAAAATAAAAAGCTTGAAATTAACTTGTCATCTTAAAATTTCAATTGTTAAAATCTTGTTCTTACCAATTTTTTTTAGCTTTTATTAAACGACAACTACGATGACAATAATAAATATTGTCATTATTTTAAACTCCGATTAAAAACCTGTAATTGATTAGTAGTCTTCTCGTTGATTTAATTTTATAACAAAAGCATTTTGTGAGCATGAAAGCTGTTGCGGCAGCAGTTGAAGCAGGACACAGCCTCTTTGAAGCCGAATTTGTTTGGCCGGAGAATGGTACGAAAGCAATATTAGATTACGTGGAGTGGACAGCCAAGGTACGAGTAGTGGAAAACTGTGTTTCCGAATCAAGGTCTATTAGGGTGGTCCAAATCGTCAGAGAACTGGGTCAAACTCAACACGGATGAGGCGGTTAAACAAGGATCGTCCATAGTTACTGCTGGGGGATTAATTCGTGACTGCATCGACCAATGGTGCGGTGAGTTCACACAACATATTGGACGAGAATCGCTGCAAGTTGCTGAACTCTGGGGCATCCACTCGGGACTGCCATTGGCTTGGTCAATGGGGTACCGCCAAGTCATTGTCGAAGTGGATTCCCTAGAAGTCATTAATATCCTTTCCTCTTCAAGGACAGAGTTTACTGAGCATATTTCTTTGTTGGCAGGTACCCGAGAGTTACCCCAACGAGATTGGGAGATGTAACTGCTATAAGATAAAATGATGGACAGCAGAAAATGTTTGGTGATATTGTATTTTCGTATAATTTTTCTTGTCTCTGTACATCAATGAGGGAGTGTATATATATACAAAGGGGAAG
>JAOSBL010000005.1:28104286-28128062 GCA_027568915.1 Erythroxylum roraimae | reverse complement strand
TCAATTACATTTTCCAACTTTTAACTTCCAACATTTCATATATAACCCATCTTGTATCTAAACCATCTTTTCTACTTTATTTCAAATTCAAGAATTCTTTTTCTTTACACATGAATAATCGCCAACAATTTCTCATTTAATAATCCTAACTTCCAAAAAAAGTTCGGGATCCAACATCTTCTCTATCTCTTTAACTTTTAAATTTTCACATTATATTGTGTGTGTATCTGTGTGTTCTTTTTAGCAAGAGGCTTCTTCACCTTTATAAGATGCTCCTTCCGTTTTCAACTTGCAAGAGATCCCTTTCAGTTTTAACGGGTGCCTTCTGTTTTTAAATTATTTTAATAGGATTTATCATTCAGTAAGCTCTTTTACTGACAGGCTCCTATCACCTAATAGACTCCTGTCGTTTAAAAAGCTTTATCATATGACAGGTTCCTACTATTTTTATTCGTTAACTAGGATTTACTTATTACACGAATTAAAAGAACTTGAAAAAAATTTTTGGCACACACAATTCAACCCTTCTTACATGTATTTGCTTTATTAGTTTCTTATATTATAACTTTCATTTTGAAGGGTTTTTTTTCAAAATAAAAATTTAAAAGTGTAAAGCAAACACTTTAAATATGTATATTCATAATATATAAACCATTCTAAGTAATTAAAATTTGTTTTGAAACAAGGGAACATGAAATAAAGATTAAGGCAAACCCTACAAGAATTTAATTATTCAACTTCTTATAGTTTGAATACGAATTAACATTATTGCATTTTTTGTGATCAGATTATTGAAGTTTGATGTCCTATTCACTGAATGAATCACGTATCAAGTGAAATAAGCGTTTTTCCTGCTACTATTGATCCATATAACCAGTAAACCACCGAAAGTGAAAAGAAAAGAGAAGAAAAACGACCAAACCAACTCAAGTATTGCATTATTGCTTCATAAACTTGGCATAATTTATATACAAGATCATCTATTCAAAAACAGAAATTCGTTTTTTTTATTTAGTCTTTCTGTTTTCTTTCAAACCAAAGAAAAACTGAAAACAAAGATGAAGACGAAGACATTCTTCTAAAACTTTTTCTTTTCCTTTTTCCTTTTCCCATCCACAAACAGAAGCCAACAACAAATCTCACCACCAACTTATCAACCCCCGGCGTCGAAGACAAAACCCTTTTAAACAGAGAAGTCAAAAGAAACGGAGCCTTCCTTCCTGCTTTCAGAAATGCTAACATCCTCGACCTCGACCAGCCCACAGCCCGAGTTGTCCCATGCGCATTCCGTCTGTGACTGTGTCCCATTCTCATAGGAACATGCGTCAAATATCATATCTATGTTTTCTTCAAACCCCCTGTCGTTAAACAAGTCCGGTAACTCACAACCATTTCCAATTCCCAGCGAGAGCTCAGGTACTGAAAGTGACTCTAGGCAGAATCCCCATGTGAGGTCCTGGTCCTGCCCGTCCATGGTGTCCATTGCCATTAAAGAACTTGATTCCATGCATGGAGTGAGAAGCTGTGGTAATGATGCATGATGTTCTTCTTGTTGTTTCTTGTAAGGGGGTGATGCTACTGTCGTTAGTTGTTGGGTTGGTTGTGGTAGCGGTGGAGACGGTGGTGGTGGTGGTGGTGGCGGTTGTTCAACCTCTGCTTCGGCATCTTCAGACTCGGTAGATGAGTTGGTGGGAGGTTCATGGAGGATGTGGTCCAATGGGACACCTTTCTTCTTCAGGCGGTCAATGTAATTGCTAATATCAAAATTGGTCACTGCGTTTGATCCTCTGTACTCTATTGCTGCCATGTCATACGCTGCTGCTGCCTCTTCTTGTGTATCTGATAATTTTACATGAAGTTTGGATTGAAAATCCCACAAGGGGGTCACGCGAAAAATGAGATTAGACATCTGATTTAGCGAGTTAAAGTAATTGTCTAAGAAAAGATCTTAAATAAACAAAAGTAAGTTGACATCTAGGGTTTATAACCGTAAATCTAGATTGGAAATCACATGGCCACTACTTGACAACAAGTACTTCCTATTTTGGTAACTAATTTTAATTGGCTCACGGGAATCGAATCAAATGGCTTAGGGAAATATATAAAATGTAAAAGTATATCCCAAAAAAAAAAAAAGGGTGCAGGTGGTGGGCAACCAAAACCGACCAAACTAATAACATCTACGGTGCCTTACGCGTTGACAAGTTGCATGAAACAAGGGGATAAATGAAATGAGGTTACTTGCACAAGTACAAGAATTGCCAAAGAATCCTACTTTGAACTGTAGGTTGCCAGGAACAACAAGTGCTTATGATAACTTTCATGTGATTCCTTTTTAGATTAGAAAAACAATGAACGAATAAGTTGATATGTGTACGTACGTTAATTTTTACCTACATGACGTCTCAAAAAAAAGTTCCAATAAAATAGTAAAAGCACACGCCATTTTGACTAATAATTGTCCCCCACGTTCTAAGATTTGGTTTTCGGTTTGCAATTTGAGACGAAGGAAATATAGAAATCAATCATGACTCGCTGCCTACTTAGGTTTATTAACCTTTGGACCACAAAATCTTTTAGTCAAGACACCTTGGATTAATTTGTGGTCCTCTAACAGTGTCCGAATTAATTAGGCCATTGGGGGTTCTAACATCTAGCAAATTTACGTGCAAAATGAACTCCATTGGGAGATGTAGAGTATCTATACGCCTAAAAATTACCTAGCAGATCATGTAAGAAAGTTACACATTAAAACCTGGTCAGCGACTAGCCTTTGGGACATTCTAAGCGATTGTCAAGTAATGGAAAGCATTTTATCTTTAAGGCAAAAGCAAAGCGGGGTTAGAGAGAGTTGGAGATCTAACACGAGGGCTTGTGAACAAGACTGACACGGCAATCTCTACTTTAATACATTGGTTTAGATTTTGGACAAAACAAAAGGTCAATACACTTCTTAGGATGTGGGCTCTCACGTGCTCAACTGGTAGCAATTGTAGCTGTCACTTGCACAACACACGCATTCACGCTTATACTAGTCGTGATTACGCTCCGACTAATCCAAAACCGGTGCTGGGATCTGACAAACCAAATATTGTTTGCTTTTTTGTGTCCCTTCCTCGTGGACCTGGCGTATTTTCAGGTACTCCAACCACAAATGTCTAAAACAGTTGACACCTATATTGCTATTTTTTATTTAAAAAAATCAATTACAGTTAATTTTTCAAAGTGTCATATTCAGAGTATCACCTACCATGTTTCTGATAAAATTTTGTTTTAATGATAAAGAAAAAAATACATAATCATCGTAGTAAGTATTTATGATTATAAAAATTAATGTTACTTAAATTATTTGTTAATACGTAATAATTTTTTTAAAAAAGGTTTTCATAATTATTTAGATTAATGTTTATGAAAAAAATTAATAACGATGTAATTGAATTTTATGGAAAAATTCGGTTCTCTTTTTTTAAAATTTTAAAAAAATTTATAAACTTTTTCTCTTTTTCTAAGAAAATAAAATTATTCTGCCACGCTAGCATGTAGACTGACAGTGGTAACTTTGAAGTTGGCATCTAGTCAGCTCACTGTGGTTGGCCTGATTCTGTTCCTCACAGAAATCCAGGCCAGTGTAAACCGCTAACACTCAAGTCCCAAAACAAATCCAGTTCTCTAAATCTAAGACAGTTGGGTGTGATGTATATGACTTGGAAGACAAAAGTTGGAAAAACAAAGAGATTAAATATTTAGATGAAGGCTAATTGGTGCACAAAATGAGTGACCTAGGCAAATGCAACACTTTCCCCATAAGGGGATGGGGGCAAAACGGTGGTTGGGAGTCAATTAAGGCATATTTCCAACTCTCAACCTCCAGAGGCTGCAATTGCCTTCAATTTAGTCGGTTGGAAGGCAATTGGAATAGCAATTTTTCTTGTTTTTGATTTGAAGTGCTGGTATTGACAAAGCCTAATTAATGAAAATATGAAACGACTAGCGGTTGAAATATGTGAATTAGAGAGAGAGCTTACTATAAGTTCCAAGGTAGAGGTATTTGTTGCCAAATACTCGTCCAATTCTAGCCTCCCACCGTCCGTTGTGGTGATGCCTTTTGACCCAACCAAGGAATAATAATTCAAGAAAAATGAAATTGAAGCAATTGCTAATAAAATGACATGAGTATGTATGTACCTGGCCACCCCACGGTATTTAGAGACACCTCTTGAAAAGCCACTGCTTCGTCGACGAAGAGACGCCAGGTACTCTTCTTTGCTTACCTTTTGCATCTCTTCAACCTCTTTGGTGTATGTTTCTATCTGAGTCAGCAATCAAATTGCATTTCAGCGATTAATTAAGATGACAATTAGATAGTTAGCAATTAACTGGAATGTATTTGGCACCGCAAAATTCAAGGTCGTCTCTGGCCCCCAGTACTTGAGGGCAGCAAGGTCGTATGTATGAGCAGCAGCTTCCTCATTATCATATGCTCCTGTATTATTCAAATGCCAATTAATAATAATTCTAAAGTAAGGATCTTTAACATAATATCATAATTTTAATTTAATCCCGAAACAGGAAAGGGAAATAAAGAAATTGAAATTAAGATCCAGAAGGGCTTACCCAAATAAACTGACCAGCGACAAAAGTGTTGCATTGAAACGTTAGGAGTGTTTTCGAGATTATGAAGAATAAAACATAGTCAGAACGTTAAAAAAAAAAAAAAGAAAAAAAAGGTTCTTCAAGTAAACAATTAATATTAAACAAAGGTTTACAGATCTCCCCTTCAACTCTCCTCTTTTTTCTCTCTGGTTTCCGGGTTTTAACAAGAAGACATTCATGGGAGCAGAGAAATTATTCACCTTGCTTTCCCTTCTTGTTCTGAATGTTATTCCAGGAACTCTTGTCCCACAGGTGTGCCTCAAACCTTCCAGTCCATCTATGCCTGTTGATCAACACAAAAATTCACTACATGCAATTCGATAAAACCGCATAAAATCTGCACATCTGCACCCACATTTAATGAATTCCGCCATTGAAATTTATATGTTTAAGTAACCAACATATCAATGCAATGCATATATGCAAGAGGACGAGAAACAGAAAGAGAGATACCGAGTGACTCCTCTGTAAATGGAACTTCTACCGGAACTAGAACTGATGGCACCATTCTGGAACTTATCTTGCTGGTTTTGGCTTTTTCTAGCACGTTTGGACCTGGGTTTCCCAGCTGGTGGCGATTGGTGGCTTGGAGGAACATTGGTCCCAATACAAGATGACGAAGAAGATGAAGAAGTTGTTGTTGTAGTAGAAGAAGAATAGGAGGAGCAAGATGAATTAGCAGGGGACCTCTTCATTTACTTCTCCACACTAAACTCTTAATTCTGTGTTCCACACAATAAAAAAGAACTCAGACAATGAAAATACAAAAAGCAGACAGACACCAATGTCAGCAAGCAAACAGCAAGTAAAAGACTTGACAGATAGAAATGGGTATGGTTAGGTCTCCCTCTTTCTCCACTGTCTGGTTTAGATTTTGTGACTTGAAAAAAAAGTGTATTTTGGTAACCAAAGTTGTTTACCAAAACAAAGAGAGGCAAAGGAAAGAAGTAGAGAGCCAAAATAAGGAAAAAAAATAAAAATAAAAAGAACAGAGAAAGAGAAAGAGAGGAGTGGTTAAAGTTACGAGTTGGGTTACTTAACCTTGAGTTAATTTAGTGGCCAACACTTGGCTTAAGGTGCAGCCATGCTACCAATAAGATTTTACTCAGCTATGCTGGATTTGTTGCAATAAAGTTCTAACATAAAGAGGAATCTATCCATGAATATATGTAAAATATGTAATCTTCCCTTTTTTCTTCTAAGTTTTCTAGATCCAAATACCACCAAGTATTAATGGATGTTTGTGTTCAGATACTCTCGTGTCCCGTTTTTGTAGCGTCAGCTACCTTCTGGGTTGGCGTCTCTGAATCATTTCGACGTGTGTAAGGACACATCTGAAGGTGTCAAAGGCAAATTAAAGAAGAAAATGAAAAATAAGAGCAATTCAAAGAACAATACAAAAGACCAGCATTGCACGAAGAGACAGGGTTATTGCAAGCACCGGGGACTAGGGACAGGAGTCATTGCAAAGGAAAGGTTACTTGTCCTATGAGCCTCGTTCGGATTGAAAATGGACCTGAACATGTGTAGCTGGCAATGATATGAGCATAGCAATTTTCTTGGGTCAATATTGGATATTATTAGGGGGGCTTTGGATGCATTGTACATGCTCATCATGCTCGTTTACTTCTTCTCTGTGCGCTTGATTCTCGTGGTCTTAAAAGTTAGACTATACTAGCTATTTATTACGCCTCAAACTGGGAAAAAGGAGGCTACTTGAAACACGATTTTCGTTCTCATTTAACCAATTAATTGTTTATAACTTGATGTCTGAGTTTGGGACCACTGCAAAATTATAAGTGTATTCGAGAATTATGTAACTCTTCTCTCATTGAGTGAGTTTCTTTATTTAGAAAATTTTAATAAAACAAAGTCCAGAAAATAACTACAAAATATTATAGAAAGTTCAAAACTTACAAGCTCATTTTTCCCTCCTATAAATCCAATTCAGTGTTTGGCTAGTAATAAAGTTATCTCCTGATACCCCAAGTCATCAAGTAAACAAATAACATAAATAGAGTCGAGTAGCATGCATCCTGTACTTAATTGGGAGCAATAGGGTCTTGGGTTGCATTTTCATATTTCCCTCCAAAAGGCCCAATTGTGTGATACAAATAGAATCCGTTTACTGGCAGATGCAGTGTACTTGGTTCAATCTCTTAATCCATATACTTTGTGATCTTATTGGGTCTCTGTTTTTCTTTTCTCATTACTATGGTAATTAATATTGGGGTTATCTAGTCGAACACAAGTAATAATAGTAAGTGCCAGCAGATGGGACGATGACTGGCCCAAACGCCAATTGACTGAGATGGACAATCTAGCAATTTTAATCCTAATTGACATGCTCCCTACTTGTGTTGCTAACTTATCCAGCATGTTTAGAAGACTTTGTAGTTAAACGGGGTTAGAATACACCAGTTATTAATATTTCACAGTTAGGTTTTTATTGAGCTTGGACTGTGTGAGATGATGAATATTATAGTAATCAAAGCCGATGCTCATTACAAAAATCAATATAATATATATATACACCACTAGCTTCAACTCTGATATTATTCAGACAAATTAACAAGTGCAGTAATATGAGAGTAATTATTAAAATGATAAAAGAGTGGATTCATTTCTACGTCCCAATTGTTGCTAGTTGTCAAAATGTCAAGAAATCATGCAGATGCTAATAAGAGATTTAAAAAAGGTAAAACGTTCAAATTTAATTTAATTTTTATTTTAATTGAAATTGAAATTTAAATATTTTTATTTTTGACATATTCAGAAAGAAACTTAATGTTTTACAAACATTTAATTTGAAATCTAAATTAACTTCTTCGTCAACCTTTTATTATGAAAAGTATACATTTCATCTTTTACATATGCCTCTTACTAAATATATACCATTCTTAGCAAATAAGTCCCAAAAAATTGAAAATTTTTGACTTCTTTTACTCTTCTTTCCTCTCTCCTCTTTCTCTCTTTTCCTTTTACCGTTTCTCTGAAAACAACAAATGTGTTACCAAATGACCTTAAACTCAATGCACAAGTTGCAAACCTCCATCGACTTATGACTTAGGCTAACACTATAGAACATATATTTAATGTTGGGGTGTCAGATATCATGTACTAGGATTGGCTATCCCCAAGAAACCACTTATGTCATTCAAGTCAGATATTTGTGCCTTTGGATTGTTGTTGTTGGAACTTCTAATTGGCAGATTTGCTAGTGATGTGATTTATGTGCAACACGACCGAGTTGACTTGACGAATTAGGTCCGATTAAGAGTTGTAGAACGTTGTGCTTTAATGTGGGAATGTAGGACATCCTTGGAATAGGTCTAAGATGCAAAAGGGTGTATGTTTGAGAGGCCAGACATTAAGACAATATATGAAGATCTTTCATCGATGTAGAATCTGCTTCTGTGGAGCCTGAATATATTTAGGTTGAACTTGGTATTAGAAAATTAAACTTGAATTTTAGGCTCAAAAGTTTTTAAGTCTTAATCCGTTATCTTTGTAAACTATGATCCACATTTTGGCTCATTATCTAGAGTCTACTATCTAGAATTTTCTAATGGTTAGAAGTAAGGTGGATGTTATATTAAATGATGGAGGCTAGAAGAAGCATTAAATATAAGTAGCTGAAATTTGAATCTAGAACTCTCCTATGACTCCTATAAAGAGGGATGGGTCTTACATTGTAAGCTAAGCCAAAAAGTAAGAAGGGCTTATAATAAAAAGCTTCCTTTCCTCTAAATCCTTTACTACTCCACTTCCACAAATTATTCTTCTAATATCCTAGATCCAATAAAGTGGTATCAGAGATAGGTTAACATAGTCATAAAAAAAGAGGATGGCAAATAACATGTTCCCCTTCCAATTCCCTTGGCTCACCAAAGACAACTATAGAAATTGGTGTATTCACATAAAGACTTTACTACGGTCTCATGATGTACGGGAGATGGTAGGGAAAGTTTATGAGAAACCTGAAAATGAGGCCTCTTTAAGTCTTTTACAAAATATATAAGCCAAAAAGAAGGGATTAGCAAGCCCTCACTCTTATCCACCAATGTTTGGATGATGTTGAGTTTGAGAAATTTGCAAATACAACAACTTTAAAGGAGACATGGGAGATTCTTTAAAATGCTCATAAGAGCACTAATAAAGTGAAAAAAGGTATGTCTTGTACTTAGAGAGTTAGTCATTGTTAATGAAATGAAAAGAAATGGAGAAGCCTTAAATGATCTGCTAGTAAAGGAGAAAATACTTCACTCTTTAAATCTAAGCTTTGGTTATATTGTGATTGCTATTAAAGAATCAAAAGATATAGACTCTAAATTTTTATGAACTTATGGGGTCACTATAGACTTATGAAGAAAGGTTGAGGAAGAGAAAGAATAAAAAAAAATTATAAAGCATGCTCTTTAAAGCAAGCTTACCATAAACAATTGAGGTAAAAACTAAAAAGGACATGGATGTAGTCGTGAAAAAGACCATAGACATGGTGGAAGAAAAGAAAACTACCAAAGCAATCAGGAAGAAAAGGGAAGCTAAATTTTTCCTTCAACTAGGGAATATGGACATGGCAATCCATCAAGGAACCATAACAATGCTTAAGTTCAATGTTATAATTGTCATAGGTATGGGCACTATGTGTCATATTATTGAAACAAAAGCCAAAATGTTAATGATATGGTAAACTTTACAAAAAGAAGTTAAGAAGAAGAGGAGCTCAATTATTAATGGCACAATGCAAGAAAGAAAAAGGAAAAGATAACATGTTATACATTAACATAGGAGTAAGAAACCATATGAGTGGAAGTTGAGATGTGTTCTTTGATCTTGATAAAAGAATACAAGGTGTTATAACATTTGGAAATGACTCTAAAGTTCTAATAAAATAAAGAGGTAATATTCTTATCGGCCTAAATGATGATAAGGATAATTTTATTTTGGATGTCTACCTTATGGCTGATATGAAAAATAATATCTTAAGGTTAAGGCAGCTTTTAGAGAAAAACTATGAGATTAGATTTAAAAATGGACATTATAAGATAATGGTGTTGTGTCTAAATTCTATTACTTTTAATTGCCATCATGTCTTGATTTTGGTTACAAATCCTTGTGTTTGATCTAAATGTGAGATAAATTGAGTGAAAATGGTGTGAATATTCCATGAATGTTAATTGGATTATTTTGTGAATTTTGCATGAAGTTTGAAGCGAAAGTCACATAAATTTGGCATGAAAAGAGAAACAAAAAGAAGAAGAAAAGTGATGACTTAACTAGTCACCACCGTGATAAGTGCCCTCACGGGGTGACTTAACTTGTCACCCCTGTGACCCATTTTTTCCTAAATTTATCAACTTATTACGTGTCATGTGAAGGAGGGATGGTTTGGAAACCTAGACCTAAAATAGACTACAAATAGAATGAGTAAGGGAGGTGGTGGCACACTCTATTCTTCATTCCATTCACTCTTCATTCTCTACACATAAACACATTCAAAGACGGAGAGGAAATAGAAAGAAAGAAGGGAAGAAGAGAAGAGAATAGAGAGAGTCGGTGACGAAGAGAGAAACAAGGCAGAAAGCTGGAAGCAAAAACAAGCCTTCGACCATCTGGTGAGAACAATGTAATAAGCTTGAGAGGGCAAGAGACCACCACACCTCACTCACCCGATCTCTATTTGCTTAGTCTATTTTTCATCAGTCGCAGTGTTTCTTATTGTTTACTAGATTTGTTACTTTTATAGCTTAGCCGAATGTTACTTGTTTTCTCTTTATAGTTAATCAGGTTATTTACTTGGTTTGTTGCTTTAATACTTCTCTTATATTGATCAAGATTGGATTGAAGTATATAAAATGATGAATCTTGTTGTTTCCATGATGGGCTGGTCTCCTTTTCTTGAGGATTAACGTAGCTATTTAGTCAAATATGCATAATTGAGGGACTGTGTTGTTGTCTTATGTGTTGCTATAGTTTCTGAACTGAATGAATGTAATAGCATAATCAAAGTTTGCATCATTTTGGTATTAAACGAAGGATCGAGAGAAGAAGTTTAATTTGGAATGAGAAACTATGGACGCTTAGTTTAAGAACTATAAATATATTAACTTAAATGGCAATTAGTAATCGGGTTTTCGTAATTAATTCAAAAGATAACTTGTCAAATACGAGAGTTAGATTAGTTCATTGTTCGAGTTGATTTGAGATCCCAACTGTTAATTTTAGTAAGAAAATTTACCAATCATTTCCCTTAATCATACATAGGAGATTAAATTAGTGAAATTAATTCTCAAGAGTCTTTCATTTCGATTAATCTATTTATCTTTGCTTCTGGTTGAATCATTTACTTTTTAGTTTAATTTTGAGATTTTCTTTAAAGCCTTAACTTAATGAATGGGGATAGAGTGTTTAAGATTGCATTTATTTTTATTTTTGTTCAAAGTTAATTTAAGTGAACAAATTTCACCTTCATAGGAGACGACCCTAGGTAATTAACTATAACTACCTCGTATACTTGCAAGTAGGATGACCTAGGCAATTTTTAGAACTTTTTAAGCACAACAAATAGATAAGAGCAAAAATTTGATAACCAAAGTACCAATGATAAGAAATATATTATTCTCCTTATATATTCAAAATGATATTAGTAAATGCCTACAAGTATGTGTAAAGGAGGATTATAAACTTTGGCACTTAAGGTTTGGTCATATAAACTTTAATAACTTAAAGTTGCTCTTAAGAAAGGAGATTGTAAAAAGTTTGCCTTCCATCAATCATCCTAATCAACTATCTGAATGTTGTCTCCTTAGAAAGAACAATAGAAAAAAGTTTTCTAAAAGGAGCTACATAAAGAGAAAAGAATCCACTAGAGCTTATCCATACAAATATGTATGGACCAATAAATATAAGTACTCATAGGAAAACATAGGTACTTTATACTCTTCATTGATGATTTTAGCCGTAAAACTTAGATATATTTTATTAAAGAAAAATCATAGGCATTCTCCATGTCAAAAAGTTCAAGGTTGTCGTAGAAAATGAAAGTGGCCTGGAATTAAATTCATGAGATATGATAAGGGAGGAGAGTTCATATCCAAAGAATTCAACAATTATTATAAAGATACTAAGATATGTCATCATTTAATCATGTCAAGGTCTTCATAAAAAAAAGGCATAGCTAAAAGGAAAAAATAAAACAATTCTTTACATGGCACAAAGCATGTTGAAAAGTAAGAAGATGCTAAAGAATTTTGGGCTGAAGTTGTGACTTATGTTGCAGATCTATCTAATAAGAGTGTCTCCAAAAGTGTTTCCAAAATTACTCTAATAGAAGCATAAGACAGGAGTTGGAAGAACAGGAACTTCAGAGAGATTTGCATGTGAGGGAGAACTTTAGAATTGCTTTAAGATAATGACACTGGTAGGAAGTAAAGAAAGAGAGAGAGAGAAGGAATAGGAATATCAATCGATAAACCTTATAGCTCCAACTATTCATTTAATAATAAAGTATGTCCCTAAGATAAAAGTTTGTAGGCGAAGCCCTCAGAATTAATATGTAAAAGCACATCAAAATAAAAGAGGCTAACATTTAACTACTATGAAAATGGAAAACATTTGATATGAAAGATCATTTCTTCAAATTCAATTTTACAATTATGGTGCTAACAACACCCTACCTCGCCCCATTTCAGGTAATTGCAACAAAAACCAACTTTAAGACTAATTATTATAAGAAATTAAGAGAATATGGTAACCAATAATACTTCAATATAACAACAAGCCTTATAGCATCTCTTAGTTCTTTAATAATGTTATAAGCCACCGTTTTATGCATAAATAGCAAAAATATAATAATTGAAAGTGAAACACTTCTAAAATAATGGAGAGCTTAAGTAACACTACAAAGAGACTTTGCCTTATAAAATAATGGGAAATTTGAACAAAGTAGACTTGAAACCATATGCTTAATCTAATTTATGAGTTAAAAAGTGCCACTTATATATGACATCATAACGACGAAAAGTGATTTTAAGGTATCTCTTTGTATTTTCAAGACATTAACTAAGATTCCATATGCAAACTATCACAAAAATAAATATATATATATATAAGTTAACTTTCTTTTTCTTTATTCATTCTTTCTTTACTTGGTCAAATAATCCATACAAGTAATTAAAGCTAGATCTTGAAATCTTTTTATGATAAAGAAGTCTTTGAATTTCTTTGTAATTTAGATATTAGAAACTAAGTTTAAGTATTAGGTGAATGCTAAAGGGTTGTTTGGTTTCATTTTTATTTTTCTATTATAGTTTTTAGATTTTTTTTCTATTTTTTAAAATAAAAACCCATTTGATTGTTAATTTTAATATAGTTATAATTTTATTAATGATAATACTTAATATCATAAAAGATTATTAATGTTAATAAAACCTTTATTTTCGTCATTCATAAGGTTCCTCCTCTTTGTTCTTTAAAAGAATTCAAGTCTATATCTTGTTGTAACATAACATATAAAGTCATTTATAAGCTCATTGCCATTGATTCCTCCAAAAAGGCCTTTATAAAGGATAGACAATTAGGAACAACATTTTTTCTAAAAAATGAATGAAATTATATTAACTATAGGAGAAGTTAAACCAACATTACAATGAGTTCCTAATAAGTGAGGCTACAAAATTACAACATTTTATAAAGGATAGACAATTAGGGAACAAAATTTTATTATCTTAGAATCTCTTTAAAGGATATAATAGGAAGCTTTCAATTAAGAATCGTGCATTTAAATTGATCTACAGAAGGCATTTGACTCTATAGATTGTAACTTTATCCTTAACACTTTAAAAGCTTTTTAATTCTTAGCTAAATTTTTGAATGGATTGAGCAATCAATAACCACATTGTCCTACAATATTTTAATGAATGAAGAACCTACAAAGATCGTTAAAGGAGCTAGAGGTCTAAGATAAGGAGACCGCTTATATCTTTATCTTTTATCTTATGTATAGAGGTGCTTTCAAGACTTATAAGACTAGTCATCCACTAGGGGAAGCTCTTTAAATTCCATTCAAAATACAACAAGTTAAGGTTATATAACTTTTTTATACAAATGATTTAAAACTTTTCTCAAAAGCTAAAGCTAATTCCATAAGTGTTTATATGAATTTTAAAACACTTTCAAGTAGCTTTCAAGTTTATCAATAAATAAGGAAAAGAGATTGTTGTTCTTATCTTTGAGCACTTAACACCTTGTATAATGGTTCTCCTCTTTAAAAGGTTTAAAAACCATAAAGCTCCAATTTACCTATTTAGGTATTCTCATCACCTTAAAGAGACCATCTTATAGTCACTATCTTCTTGTCATTGAAAAGATGTAGAGAAGGATCACAAGCTAAAGTAACAAAAGCCTTTATAAAAAAACAAAATTCATCTTATAAATTATATCCTTAGTAACATTTATGTGTATTGTTCCTCCTATCTTATACTCTAAAAAATTATTACTAAGGTAATTGATAGATTAATGAGAAGGTTTCTTTGGTCAGGAGATCTTACCAAGCATGTATTTTGCAAATTACAAAGTAGTTATCTTTGTCTTCTATAGGATGAACGAGGATTAAGCCTTTCCCTTATTAGTATCACAAAAAAGTGCTTTTGATTAGGAGAATTTGGAGGTTACTCAATGATAAAAAGTGCTTTGGTTAAACGGATACAAGCATTCTTTTTTAGAAACATAAATTTTTGGACCATTCAATCTAAATAGGATGGTTTCAAAGTATGGTTCAAATTCTCAAATGAAGGGAGTCAATAAGGATGGTGATTAATCATAATAATGGAAATGATTAATCAACAAATTTTTGACATGCTAATTGGGTCCATTCGAGCATATTTATAGGAATTCCTAACTTAATGATCCTTACAAAATTATTATGATAAAAAACTTTAATTAATGAAGTGCTAAGTTGTAGAATAGGATGTTTTGAGCTCCTTCCAAAAAGTTCACTCATTAATATATTATTAAATATAGCTTTCTCCCCAAACAACAAGGAAATCATACCAATGGAACAAAATTCAAATGGAAACTTCGCTATTGTTTCTTATAATATGTTGTTAAAGAATCTAGATTTAAAGGTCAAATGGCATAAGGTAGTATGATTTGTGTAAGCTAATCTTAGATTAGCTTTCACTCTTTAGTTTGCAATCAAGGAGACTATCCACTTCAGGTATGATAAAAAAGAATTATGAATATTCCAAGCACTTGTTCACTATGCAACCAAAAGAATGAAACAATTGATCATCCATTTTTTAAATACATATTTACTTCTTACATTTAGAGAGGGGTACTTCTGCTAAATAAGCTGCCACCATCTCCCTCTAACTATACGGGAAATCATATTAGAATCATAATCTCTATATTGTAAATATTCTAACTTATAAAAATTTTCTAGGGATTGTTATTTACACTTTGTATAGTGAAAGGGATATGAGGATTTTTTTAAAAATAAGCATTGATTAGTCAAAGTAGACAACAACTAATACCACAGATGATTCATCTAAAGTGTAATTTGTATATAGCCACCACTTAGAACTTACCTTCAAGACTTAAGATGAAGTTTCAAGTTACAAATCGATGATTTCATATTTTTGAACTAGAGCAAGCTCATATAATTCGAGTGACGTGCTTCCTTAAATATGGTTATAATTTTATGAACCTAAGATACATCTATTACTCTATTCTTTGGTCTAGCTTTACTTTAAAGTGAATACCAAGTTTATACCTATATGAGAAACTAGCCATGTTTTAAATGCACTAAATTTAGCTTGTAATCAACTCTTATCATTCCATATCAATACGATTCTTTAATTTCTTACAAAATTAAATATTATAAAAAGTTAAAGATAAATTAAATTTATGAACTAATTAAGAAAATGATTTTATTTTAATCTCATATACAATTATATTTTATTAAATAAATAATTAAATAAGTAAAATTATTTATTTGAAAATTTTTATTTAAAATTTTAAATTCTTAGATTTTCAATTTAAAATCTATTTATTAAATAATTATCAATTTTTAAAATTTTAAAATTTGAATAATATATTATTCATAATTTTTGTTAGTGACTTATGTAAACAAAATTTTTAAGTCTATTTTTAATCAAATTGTGGCGATACCAAATGTACTGAAGTTTGTATGACAAAGGATGAAGTGGGTCTTGGTGTTCTCCCTATAAAAATAATTAATAAAATCCTAGAGGCCAAAAGGGCATAGAGGATTTTGATAAATAAAGAGGCTTATTTATCTAGACTAAAATGCAATTGCTCTACAAGCTCAAAGACATTGAGTTTAATACACTGAGATCATTAATTAGCTAAGTATAGATAAAAGTATAAACTAGGGAGAATCTGTAAAATAGCATTTGGCAATACAATATATGCTATCTGAAGAAAAAGGAATATGAGATTATTCCAAGGTAAAGAAAGATCCAAAAATGAAGTATCTCTTGAATTGATCTGTTGGATCAGAGAGCAACTCCTAATAAACCAAGTAAACAAGCCTATGGAATCATAGTAGCTTCCTCCTAGATAATATTGGACCATTAATAACCTCAAAGAGACTAAGAATCTTCAAAAATAAGAAGACAAGATAATGAGTATATTGTAACTTGAACTTCTTAAGGAGTATGCCTCAACAAATGAAAGTAACCATCAATAGGGATAATGCTTTAACAACAATAGATGAAGTAGACATTCTTGGAATCTTAATCAAAAGAAAACTTAATGGCACAATCATGGTTATTGACACATCAAAAAGTAGACATTCTTTAGATCTTATTAGAGTCCTAACTCTCATCCCCTCTGCTTTTTTTCATTTCTTTATTGTATAGTTCATCACTAAGAAATAAATATTTTTAAACACAAACAAGTATATCTTAGGAGTTAGTTTAAGGACTTCACTAATTAACAAGTACACTTCTTTTTATAGTAAAGAAAGAAAAATGGTACAAGTAGAAAAATATTTTTTAAATTGAGATGATATGTTTCATATCATTATTTTACATTAATAAACAACATAATATAGGGAAAACATGAAATAAAAAATTGGACAAACTAACCTTAAGTTTATCTTCTCTTTTAAACATGTATGATTTTTAAATGATGTAGAACAAATTATAATAAAATAATGATGAAATCATAACTATGATTTATATTGCAATCAAGTATTGTTCCTAAATTATTACTACTGATTACTCTATTAATAAGAATATTAATAGAGTGGAAAAAATATTGCATATTATATCTTTCCTTCAGAGAAAGTAGTTAATCTCATCTATAAAAGTATAGAAATACTTATACAAACATATAGGTTCTTGTTAAAGAAAAGTTCAATAAATTGACTTGCTATGATAATTCTATATTAAACACTATTTATATGTGTATGGAAATGCTCTTATGTATAATTATGTAAGTAACCAACTGACATGAAATGTCTAAGCATCTCTTATAGGAATTACTATGTTTTTGATAACCACATAAGACATTTCATAGTCTAATGTAGCAGAATTAGTATTCATTAGATATGACATTAACTATATAAAGATAGTTGAGTGACTAGTATAAGATTCATCATTATAAAGTAATTAGGGAGAATGTTTCATTACTTTTAATTAATATTAATTTGAGAAATACTTGCTTAAGGTGGATTGAACTATGGAAATAGTTTTTATATGTCACAAATGAATTAATTACTATTTTTTTGGAATTAATATGATTGGAATAAAATTGAGTAGACACTAATTCTCTATATGTCTAATTTAAATATTACATGATGAAAGGATTGAATTATAAGAAAAAATTATGCATAGTAAGGTTAGTTAAAACCAATTTGACATTTCTAATATTTAGGTGGTCATTATATGTTTCTAAACATCATATATCAATCTTGATTTATAAATGTAAAGCTTTTAATAAGAGAATTAATAAAATTTTGAGAGTTTAATTTAAATGATCTTAAATATAACTTAAGATTATAATTTATATACATTTTTAACACAAGAACCTAATAATCACACAAAAGGAATGAATAAGAGAGGAAAAGTAATTTAATGAAATTAGACTTAAACTTAATGTTTGATGAACATTAGAGTTAAAAATAAGATATTTGATAGATAAGGACCAATATTAAGTTTTGGATTTAATTGAGAAAAAATTGGTGTTTTATTAGAATTTATTCTAAAATTAATTTAACTTCGATTGAAATATCAAATATATTTCAAATAAATTAGTAAAGTATTTCAAATCCTATTATAAATAGGTGTATGCTCTATATGAGCTAGCAATTTAGACATAATCCTCTCTACAAAACTTGTTTTTTCTCATCTTATTTATGTGGATATTGTTAGGACTGTATATTTATGCAACTATGGTGATTTTCAATAATATTTTTTAGAACTTGGCTTCATGATCGAGTTACTAAATAGAAGAATCAAGATTCCTAATAAGATATGATTATGGTTTTTTTGTTGATTTTTTGGACTAAACATGTTATATAGTTAAAGTGATCTTAGTTTATAGGAAATAATAAAATTTTATTATTATTTCATTGTAAAAGTCATGATATTGCATGATTTCTTTTTTTGATAAGTTAAATAAATTATATTGGGCTCAAAAGTGCAAGTCTAATCTTACAACACCTTATCTAAAGGGCAAGGCTAGGCCATGAGATTGACCTTATAAACTATTAGGAGTAACAACCAAAATTCCTAATAATCAAATGCTATAATTAGAAAATATGAGTGTAAGCATTTTCTAATTCAATGTGCATCTAACATATGTAGCTTAAGATGACAAGTTTCTGAATTTAGGATCTTCTAACACTAAAGATGTCAAAATGAAACTTCCAACTAGTGGCCAATTAGTTACAACAAATTTGATGGATAAACTAAATTAATATTTGCCTTTTTGGCTATTACTACTTCTATGGATAAACTAAATTAATATTTGCATTCTAATTCTTTCAATTAGATCAATGAGTAGTACATTCCTTTATATAGCTTGACTATGAAAGATCCTTTCTTTCATGTTAAATGTAATAAACAATATAGCTAAGGGAGATCTTAAAGACTAAGTAGTAAAGACTAAGTAGTCTCCCTTACTCATAAAATTTTTCTAACTACTCTACTTTATAATCTTAGACCAATATTTAGGACAAGAGTTTATGCTACAAAGCTAAGTTTATACTACAAAGCTAAATTATATTATATTTTGCTAGATTTTTAAGTGTTTTTTAAAGTATTTATTAAATGATCATCATGTATATAGTCTTAAAATTATACTATTATTAGTTTTTTTTAATGTATGATAAGTGTTTGTTTAGTTTAGAGCAAGAATTGGATCTTAATTTTATGTTTCAAGAGATGTCTGATGTGTTTGTGAGTGTATGGAAACAGAAAATTGAAGAAAAGAGAAGAATTGGAAGGATGGAAGCATGTCACAATCATGAATTGCTTGTCACGATCATGACAAAGAGCGCAAATATCGATTATAGCAATTTTCAACTTTTCTAACATGTGAGTGTTTATTGGACTTTTGACATTTTGGGGCTATTTGCAGAACCAAATTAAGTGGGAAAAACTAGAAAGAACACCAGAAGCCTAATAACTATTTAAGAAAAAGAAAAAAACAAAAAAAACTTAGCAGCCAACACGAAAAAGTGGATCAGACTTGGGAGATCAAGATGAACATCTAGGAAATCCAACTTTTCAGATCAAGTCTTTAATAGAGTGTTTCTTCTTTTCCTTTAACTATTTTATTATTGTTGATGTGTAAACTAAATTCCAAGATGTTGAACATGTTCTTGAAGTTCTAAATTTCATATTGGGATTTATTCTGAATTTATTTTGTGACTTTGATTATTGTTGATTTCAATGCATATTTGATGTTTATGATAATTGATTATGCTTATACTTAACAATAAATCAAGAGAGTGAGTCAAAAGTAATCAATATTAGATGAGAGTTGGTATCCTAATAGACCCTCAATTATCAAATTAATATTCATTCAAAAAACATCTTGTTTGAGAAATTAATTATCTAACAGATAGCTTCAGATCTAATTGAATAAGTTAGGGAAAAGTTTTGTGAATTGAGAGATTGCAAATCTGGAATTTTCGAGTTCAATGATGGTTAATTGATTAGATTTTAAAAGAGAGTAATGAATACCTTAGAAAATATAGGATCAAACACATAATTAGATCAATGATAGTTAAGTAAAAAAAAGGAAAGAATAAGTCATAAGCATTAAATCTTGATCAAAACCCTAAATTAATTTCGCAGCTCACTGTTTCACTTGTTATTTGATTTATTTGAATTGTTTTATTATTTATTTCAATTTCTCTTCTTTATTTTTTATTCTAATCACATTTTGAATACCTTAGACAAAGTTAGGTTCAAATTGTTAACTTTGTGTAATCCTCATAGGAATGATAATATTATATACTACAAGATACGATTCATATACTTGTGGCATATTGAGGGTTTTATTAGATATAAAACTTGCTCAACACCAAGACCATGTTTGGGGAATAATAGATATGTATAGAGTTTAGGACAAATTTGACTAACTATAGCCTTCCTTTAAATGAGAGGGTTTTATTAGTCCAGGAAATTAGCTTCTTTTGAATTCTTTTGATTGGAAGATATAATTTGTTAAAGAGAATCCTTCTAGTAGTGGTAGGTAGTCCCAAGTAGTAAAAGGGGGTTTGTATTCCAATGATGTTAGCAATTTTATTCTCCAACTGCTTAGCACTTGTAGATCATCGCTTGTAGATAACACAAAATGGATTTTATTAAGATTGACTATTAACCCAGATAGATCCCTAAACTGATCCAAGGTAGACATAAGAATTTCAATTGATTTGTAGTGAGCTTTATAGAAGAGAAAGAAATCATCAACAAAACACAAGTTGACTAATGAAACTTTTTTACATTTGCTATGGTATTTGAAAAACCTTATATTCTCAACATTACACTTTAAGAGTTAAGTAAATACCTCCATAAAAAGAATAAAAAGGGTATAAAGGCATAGGATCACCTTGTCTTAACCTTCTTGCACATTGGAAAATTCTAGTAAGAATACCATTAACTAGAATAGAGAAAGAGGTGGTGGTTATACAAGCTTCAATCGAGTTGATGAACTATCTTAGAAAGCCCATAACTTCTAAGGTCAAAAGAACAAAATTTCATTCAACACAGTCAAAAGCTTTCCTGAAATCAACTTTGATAGAACAGTTTGGATATGATTTCTTTCTGGTGTATCCTATTAGAAGCTCTCGAATTATCAAAACATTGTCACCAGTTAACCTCTCTTGCATAAATGCACTTTAATTATCACTACCCCAAAATTGCTTTGAGCCTATTTGCAATATTTTGGAGATGACTTTATAGAGGAAATTAGAACAATTTATAGTTTTAAAGTCATCAAAAGAGGCAAGGCTACTTACCTTAGGTATCAAGCAAATAAATGTTTTATTGAGCTCTTTTAGTAGAATTCCTATTGAGGCAAACCCAGTAATAACTACTTTAATCATAGGACCAATTATAGGCCAAGATTTTTGAAATAAAAAATCATTAAAGCCATCAAGGCCATGGGCATTATTTGCTTGCATTTGGAACACTACCTTTTAATTTTATTATCATCTACCTATTTAGTAAGAGAGCTAACCTCAACATTTGTTAGCCTTTTCTTAATGAAGGAGCTCAAGAATTAATGTAACATCCTATTCCCATATTAAGAGTTAGGACTAAAAAATACGATACATGTGAGATCAATGAGAGATTTAAGAAAATTGCATTTTCATGCTCATGCATATTGTTAGCAAACACGCATTCATTGACATTCCAGGTCTAATTGACTTATATGTGAAAGGTAATTTTATTGAGAATTATGGTTTATGTGTACTGAAAATTTAATTGGAAAGCGTGTTTAGTGATTTTAAATTTTTGGTGAATTTTAGGAATAAATTTCGAAAATGTTGAATATTATTGGATTAGGAAAAATGTCACGTGGCAAGTAAATTTATGAAGGGAAATAGAAATAAGAGTCAAATGATATTGGGAAAATTTTTAAAGATGACTTTAGAAATTATTGAGAAATTGAAATTGAAAAACTTAGAGGCAATTGGAGTAAGATTTGGAGAAGATTGAACTAGTTAAATGAGAAACTAGTTAAAGCTTTAGAAATTGGACAAGTGTCCAAATCCTAAGCCTACATTTCTTTTAACTTTAAAAGACAAAGACACTATTTTGTCTTGTCTTAAAAATATCTTTTTTGTGGCTTTCTTTTTAAAGCTTCTTCTTCTTCTTCGGATCTTGATTTACCAAACCTTCACCAAAGTTACACTTTGGTTTCCTCTACCTATTACTGCCCCCACTTGGTTATTTCTATCATTTGCCCAAAGAAAACCTAACCTAACCCACATTCAAGATGATGTACGTGGATGTAAGAAGAGTTAGGGCGTCTTGAGATTTTGAAGAACTTGGAGTTTTATCAAGTAAGTATTATGTAAATCCTTATGAGTGGTAGAAATATGAATCAACTTTGGTGATATATTTGTCATTACGTGATCTTGAGAAAATGGTTATTTGCATGAACACCTTGGGTTTAAGATGAAAAAATGGATTTGTAGTTTTTACGTATTTGATGATTAATATGTCATAAGAGTGTTTTAAAATGATTTTTGAGTTGAAAGATCAATGAAAATAGGAATGAAATGAGTGCAAAAATTTTTGGAGAAGAGTTGATATATTATATACGTGTATGCTCTGTTTTCTTCACTATGTACACTTGAGACTTTTGAGTGTTTTTAAGAATGACTAAAAATGAAGTTAGAGTTAAAGAATAGGTGTAAAGTAATATCTATATATGAGAAAGAATGACAAAATTGAAAGTTAGAGGAAGAAAATGAAGAAAATGCGTAAAAATGGAATTGCAAAAAATGAAGGAAAAACGTAGAACATACATGAATGAGATTCAGTTTTTAATGTTTGTGTTGATTCATGGTTTTTGATCTGTTTTTTAATGTTTGGAGATGAAATGCGAGTCGAAAATGAAGTGAAATTAAGGGAAAATATAGATTAGAAAGGTTGGGTTTAGAAAAAGAATGAAAGAAGAAGAAGAAAATTGAGGTTTCAGAAGAAGGAAGAAGGAAGAAAAGCTTGTCAAGAACTAAGAAAAAGCACGATCGTGCATAATGAAGAGTTTGAGAGTCACGATCGTGACATTTGAAATGCGCTAGACTTCTATGGCTGGAGATAGACGCAAACATCCCTTAATCTTTTGGCCATATCTTCTTCTCCAGACCTGCAAATGACTTGGGACTTGAACCATTAGACTCAAAACACATTGATCTACATCCCCAAAAAGAATCTTAGCCATCTGAAATCATTTGGGAGAGATTAAGTGATAAAAGTGGGACAGAAACTGGTTCTAGAGATTGGGTGTGCACGGCTGTATGTTAAGGTTACACGGCCGTGACTTGTTTGTTGGTGTGCAAGGGCGTCTGTTATGGTTGCATGCATGTGACTTGGTTATTTTGGAATGCACGGCCATGCACTGATGTTGCACGGCTGTGACTTAATCTTAGTTAGGTTAAACAACTTAATGTGCACAATCGTGCACTGAGAGGTTTTTGCACCCCGAACATCCTTCCTTATTTTGCCTATAACTTCTTCTATAGTTATCCAAATGGAATTATTTTTAATTTGGAGTAAACTAGAAACCTAGGAATACAAATTGTCTGACGAAATTGAATTTTAATTCTATCTCTAGGATTCCATATTTTGAATTAAAGTTAAGTACAGGATATTGTTTTAGTATAAGAACAGTTTGAAAATGTTTGGGGTATAACTTTCAGATTATTGAACCAAATTGAATGATATTGGTGTCATTAGAAACTTAAACGATAGGAGAACAATTTTCTAAAGAGAGTATTGTCAAATTACTTCATTTGCATTGTCTACTTGGTCATGGAAAATGGACCCGAAGGTCTAGAATTTTGGAGAATTTATAAGAAAGAATGAGAGTTTGGATATTGTATGATTATATAATGTTAGAATAACATTAGTGA
>JAOSBL010000005.1:28050948-28062913 GCA_027568915.1 Erythroxylum roraimae | reverse complement strand
TTATTACTTTATTGTTAATAAATATTAATGATTAAGAATAGTGGTCAACTTAAATTTATAATATTTTTATCTTATTAACATTAAAATTTTAGGTATGTTTATCTTTTTATACCCAAAAAATATTTAGTTTTTAAAATTTAAATTACTTACCATGTGTTTTTTAACAATATGTTTGAAAACAATTTACAATTTTTTGAGGCTTCATTCTATTTTCATGAAATATTTCTATGAATGGAGGTGTACTATGTACAATAGGCATCATTAAAAAATCATTTATGTATAAATCCATATATTTAAACAAATTTATAGAGTTTGAACGTTTTAGCTCAAAATTGTAATTATTTGAACTTTTGGTGACGATTTAAAGAATTTGTCGCAAAAACTGGTTATGGTAGTTGTCACAAAATATTCGACATTTGGCGATGAAATTGTTAAACTGTTACAAAAGGTCGCGCCTTTTGTGACGATTCACATAAAACGTCACCAAAGACATGCCTTTAGCGCCGATTTTGCAAAATGTTGTGAAAAACTAGACTTTTGGCAACGAATTTTAAAAGTTGAAAATTGTCGCAAAAAAATATATCTAAAAGTCAGTTTTGTTGCAATGACCTAAGCAGATCTTGATTTAATATTTGATAAAAAAAATTTGTTATAATGTACAAAAAAAATGCAGTTATCATGTCATGTCACAAGTTAACAATCTTGTGATAGAAATCTAATAAAAACTTAACAAAATTAAATTTTAAAGTGTAAATTGTCTAAATTTATAAATTTTATAGTACAAATTGATAATTGACATACCGAAAGAAGTTATTTTAAACCTTTTACAAATCTGTAATTGAAATACGTATCTCATTCTTGGAGACCAAAGAAAAAATCATTCGAGTACAATTGATTCTAACTCCTCATATTTTTCGTGTCTTGTGTACTTCATACGTATTTAGAAAAAGAGTTGCATTTAGAGTAAGTTAATATATCCATCAAGTCATAACAGAAATTGATACGCTTCAGTGGCTTCCTAATGTTAACTGGATTCTACTTAACTACTTGTGAGCATCAACTTGTTTACTTTAATAATTCCTCTGTTCCGGATCAAACATGGCCAGCTGTTTCAAATCTCGAACATGTTCAGGTAGATCACTTGCATAATTGCATGGAGTTTCCAGACTTAGTACTGATGAGATAAATAACTTGGTAATACGAATAATCTTTGTCAACTTTCCTTGTCATTAAATTGTCTACCATCTCCTCCAATGAAAATTAATTATCGCTCACCTTTTGAGTCTTTCTGTTTTGTTTTTTTTCACTGTCACATTTGCTTTCTCAGATGTTTGTGCTCAATTCCGTTGTTTCTTCACACACAGTTGATTTCGTCGCAGAACTTTCACTGCTAACTTCACCTTAAGTATTCTTCTTCACACACAGTTGATTTCGTCGCAGAACTTTCACTGCTAACTTCACCTTAAATATTCAACTGGCGTATCACCAGGTTTGAAGTACTGCCCACGTGAAATATGATGAAGATTAAGCTGACGCATCGTACGAATGATTGATTGATTTGTCAGAGCACAAATGTATGCATTCTCAAGATTCCAGCGAATTCCTCTGCCCCTTATTCTGTCCTATTTTGGTCCAAGCCATCTCACATCCCAAAAGTTTCATATTTCCCCTCCAAAAGTGATCTCCTCCTTGTCTAGTGGGCATCCGGCATCATACTTTACGTGCATCTTTAAGCTTCTGTCAACCAAGAGAGAGGATAGGACGGAAATGACTGTTATCATTGGAAAACAAATACTTTGTTCAACGCCAAAACTTCAATTACATTACATTCTCCTTAGGGCATACACAGACACGGCTGTCCCCTAGAGTTATCAAAGTACCCATGCCATCCAGCAACTTTCTCCATTAAGGGCTTCGAATGGTGGGTACAATGACCAAAATAAAGAAAAAATATGAATAATCTTTTCACACAACAGAATCTCACAGAACTTCAACTGTCTTTAAGACATCCATCAATCATACAATTACGAAATGACTATAAAATGTCACTTGGTTTCCACAAAACAAAAATAATATAAGAAAAGCAAAAACAAGACTAAAACACAAATTCTTCGACATGAAGCCTATTGTACGCTTCTTATGCAATCTTAAGGACTCACCATAGAGTAGAATATATTCAATACTACTTGGCTTTTGTGCCCCATACTAACGTCTGCAACACTAACTTTTATCTCAACCATAGTTTCTTTACAAAAACAGCTGCGGACTCTTGAAACTTTGAATTAGAAGGTCTTGTTCTTCCTCACGATTCTCATTCCGTACAGATTAGGAGCAAAAACACGAATACGCCATGTGGTTTTTCTTCAAGATGTAGGGTGAAAAATGATCGGTGACAGGAGCTGAGGAACCTGGAATTTCAGCTGGCACAAGTATCTGTGTCTTACCAGATGCTATTCTCTTACCAGCAACATTGGCATAAAATAAACCTGAGATCGCTGGTACAAAGACATCACTTTGAGAACAAAGGTAGAAATCAATAACCTTTTCAATCTCCGAATCTTCTGACTCCAGGAACTTTGACTTCTTATCTGCCGATATTATGCTTTCCTGCAATAAACACTTTGTAAGCTTCATGGTTATTAGGAAAACCGAAAGGTCTTCAACTACACAAGTCAGCTAGTGATGATGGCAGATTCATATAATCCCCTGGATTCTTCCATTAGAAAAATCACCTCAAGATCCATTTACTAATCACATATCAAACTTCATCAAAACATTACCAATGAACAGTTGAATAATAACCACAAGGAAGGGTTAAAAGAAATGATGCTTTTACCTTTGTGTAAGTTTTGGGGAATATATCCTTCAGAACGTCAAGGTTGTCATCCCACCTAGACTGAGTCAAGTAGACTGTGGTATCCTTGTCAAACCCAATCTTCCTCAAAAATATAGCAATCTCCTGTGCATTATAACAACTTTTTGCTCGACTTGCCCCAGTTTGGTGGCAGCCCTTCTTTTCTAGCATCTCAACTCTCAAGTCAACAGCCACAAAACGACCATCAGACTTACGACTCAATGTTTTTAGCCGCTCAACCATTGAGGCAACCACTTCATTAACCTCTGGCTGCAACTCTAAAGCTCCATACATTGCCAAACATAAAACCGATTCGCTACCACTAGTTTGTATGGTCTTCCTCATATTTACCGAGGGGAAGTAAGTAGCCAGTCTGATGTTACCCTTTGTTCTAAATATTGGTTCAATTTGCTCTACAATGTAATCTTCTGTTACTCGATTGGGGACCTTGACAACAGAAAAACTTCTAATTGATATGTCATCAGGAAGATCTTTAATTACTTTCACCGAACCATCCAGGCTTCTGACAAATTTCCCAACGTCGTATATTTCTTCAAACTTCCTGAAATTTTCAGTTCTGTTAGTATCTACACAAAAACTTCATATCAAACTAATAGTTGATCCAAACTTGAATTAGACTATTTTAGGTTTCCTCGATCATTGATTTGTCAAGAGTATTACTAAAAAGTGTTTGTGCTGGCTGATTCAGGACTGCCAATATAGGTATGCACTATAAGTATGGTTAAATCTTGCTGGCAAGCCTTTGAGAGTAAATAAAACGTCAATAAATGAAATGTATTCCTCAGTCACAAAATGATATATATATCTATATATTTCCAAAAAATAAGTTGTTGAATAATCGTTCCATATATTTCTTTAAGCCAATGGAAAGATTTAGATGTTAGAAGTCACAATAAACTTGCACTTTTTTTTTCTGATAGGAATGAAGTCAAGGAAGAAGCAAAAGACGCGATAAAAATTGCAGCAGTAGTATGATAAAAGGGAGAGGATGGATTCTTTGATGCAGAAGCAGAAAAGCAAGTATTGTAACCATAGAGAAACCAACCAAATCCAAAAGACAAGAAGGAACATGGACACTGATGTTTGTCTTCAGAAATGTATTAACAAAGAAGATCAATTAGTAAATGCTAGTGAGAGCAGAGCATGTACCTCTCATCACCTGGCCTGGTTCCTCTTATGTCCGGGAGCACGAGAGTTGCCCCTAGATGTTGTGCTACTACCACTGCATCGGCAATCTACAGAATGCAGTCACCAGAAACTAGATTAGACAAGGAACAAGAAACAAGACTTTTCAATTAGGTAAGCATGGAAATGAATCAAAAGTGAACTAGTAATTAACCAAAAGCCTCTCAATGCAATACAAATAACAAAGAATAGCCATTAAAGTGATAGAGTCAATTTACACCGCTCATCGAGCAACAGCTATAGAGAAACTATGACATTTTCTAAAAGCAGGGCAAACTTCCAATCAATTACTGAAGCACATACGAACAGGAGCAGTATGATGTCAGTTCAGACATTATAGCATGAGAGGAAGGCTAATTAATGTAGGACAAATAGAACATATGTTAAACTAGTAGGTAGAACTCACAAAACTTAAAGAATTTGGCTGCTTGAATTTCAAGTTTGATGTGACTGAAATTTTAGGCTTTTAATGGCTAGAAACTCAGGCTAAAAGTATTGGAATTTTAGTGACTAAAACACGCAGTAGAAGGTAAGGAATTAAGAATCACTCCTAAAGCTAAGAATGACACTTTCTAACTGAAAGCTCAAGTTGGTAGAGAAAATTTACTTTATTAAAGGACTGATTATATATAAATATAAAAAAAGTGCTTGGAACCCTTAATAGAAGAAAAGAGATTCCCAACTAAAATATCCAAAATAGAATCGAATCCTGCTCTAATAAAATTTTTTTTTTCTTAAATAAGCTTAAGTCAAAAACAATATACCTAACATATAATTACACCATATCTAATAAGGAAAACTTAGAATAAAGTAAATTTCAGTCCTTCTCGTCACCTCAACTCCTACACTTCATTCCACCAAATTAAAGTCTCTGGTTGAGTGATTTGTCCTCTTGTAGTTATTTTATAAACTATTAATCTCTTTTACATCAATTCTCCCTGAATATTTTAAAGTCTTCCTCAACATAGAATGTGACAAATACTGATCAAGTTTGGATTCAACTTCGTAAATTTAGATTATAAAACTCAAATGCTATCAAAAATTGATCTTCTTTTCCAATTGACAAGAAATTGTCAATATCCACTAGCTCTTGTAGCCAGAATTATTCATCGAGAACATCCTCTTTCTCCTATTGGAGAAGAGAATGCTTGGAATTTTCACAGCTGCAATCAGAGAATGTGTAACATCACATCTATGATACATAGTTAAGTCTACAACATTGAAAATAGGACTAGTTCCTATATCACTTGGTAATTCCAACACATGAGCATTAACACTAATCTTTTTATAGGTCTTGTAAGGTCCATCACTTCTTGAATAAAGTTTCTTATATTTGTTTGTTGGAAAATGCTCTACACGAATCCTTACTATCATCATATCCCCTTCATTTCATTAGACCAAACAACAAGCTTGATCAATATGTTCTTTATAAGTCAAGTTGTTGGTTGTTATCTTTTGTTATACCTCATCAAAGATATCTCTCTTATGTCATTCAAAACCTTTAGCTTCTATACCAACTCTTATTGTTTGTGGTAAAGGAATCAAATCAATAGGCTTCCTTGGTCGAACTTCAAAAATTATCTCAAAAGAATTCTTACAAGTTGACCTATTTATAGAACTATTCTATGCAAATGTAAGAAGAATTAGGTCCCAATTGTTCACAATATCCTCACCAAACATCTCAACAACTCGCCGAAGCTTCTATTCACTACTCTTATTTGCTCATCGGATTGTGGATGAAAACAACTTGAAAACTTAAACTTAGTGTTCAATGCCTTTCATTGAGTTCTCCAAAAATAACTCTATAATTTTCACATCGCAATCAAAGATAATGGTTAAAGGCAATCTATGGAGACATACAAACTCTTTGAAGAAGAGTAGCAATGTGGACCATAAGTCTTGAGACATGGAATGAAATAATTCATCTTAGAAAACCTATCATCCACCACAAAATAAAATCATAACCTCTTTAAAATTAGGCAATGCTAAGACAAAATCCATACTTACCTCCTACCATGGTTTACATGATACAGTTACGCATATAGTACAAATCTTTGCTTCTTTCCAGTAGCTAACAACATATTTAATATTGCTGCATGAACTTAGGCATGTCCTTATTTAAAGAGGGCCTACAAAAGCAGTCTTTAACTATTGATATGGTTTTATATCTTCCAAAGTGACCTGCTGCCCCTCCATGTAATTCCGAATCTCATATTCCCTTATACCAATATTGGGTAGGCAAAGTTGATTTTCTCTAATCATCATAGATCATAAAATGGAAGTGGTTGTCCCTTTGTCTACTGCAATTTCTGAATAAATTATCCACAAATCGCAATTTGAAACATATTTTCTTTTTAGGTGATCAAATGCCACAATTTTTATTGCCAAAGTATTAAGGAAATGGCTCTTTCTACTCAACATATTGGTTGTCTCAACTCTTGCCAATGTTTAGTAACGAAGTTAAGTTGGTCCAAAAAGTCACTTTTAAGACGTGCCTTGTGTTCAAGTTCTTTTAGAACTTGAAGTGTTTAGAAGATTCTTATCCAAATATAGAATAGACTCCTTATACAAGATATAATGACACCAATACTAAAGAGAATGTATTACTATGTAAAATTCCTTATCATAGGTCAAATATCGTTGTTCTACACTTAACTTCTCATTGAAGTAAGCAATTAGGAGTCTTTCTTGGTTGAGTATATCTCTAGTTCCCAAATTAGACTCATCACAAGCAATTTGAAAAATCTGAAAGTAAAACAGAAGATTAAATCATCCATTTCTTGATTTCTTCAAAGGCTTTAGTTGTTATCTTTGCCCAAGTAAACCAACGCTTCATCATAAATCAGTTATAGGTACCATTATGGTACTAAAAATATAAAACATGGTATCCTTGGATCCTATTAAATTTGGCCAATTTATTATGAATCCTTAAGAATCTAGCTAGGCCATGAAAACATTGTGTCTCATCCACATCCTTCTGGATAGGCCAATCAAGCATAGTCTTAATTCTCTCGAGATCCATCTCTACTCCACAGAAGGATACAACAAAACCCAAAAATACAACATTTGGATCCAAGAAGTAACACTTCTTTAAGTTGATATACAAACCTTTAATCTAGTACAAAAGGGATTCCTAACCAAAATTTCCAAATAGAAACCATTCTTTAGTAAGGATTCTTTATTCTTAAATAAGCTAAGTCCTAAATAAACTATGACAATATATTTTACATATTATTACTCCCTATTTAATAAGAAAAATAGCATAAACTAAATCTCAAGAGCATAAACTAAATCTCAACCCTTGTTGCCTTGCTATCACCTCAATTCTCACTCTTCATTCCACCAAATCAAAGTTTGTATCGGAATGACTTTCTCTCTTTTATTTCTTTTATAAAGTTTATTCTCTTTTCATCACTATCAATACATCAAAGGGTCACAAATTTAGACATAAGGACTACCAATGAAAGACAAATGCAATACAATTCATTTTTCCAAAGTTGAAAGAAAAGACAGAATTATTACAAATGTTGATGAAGCACAAGTAAGAAGTAGAGGAACAGAGAAGTAAAATACAAGAACGAAGGGGAATCAGGTAAGTTCATAGCAATTGAAAAGAAAGACTAGCAAAAAGTGAGGAACAGGTGAAGAAAATGGATGAAATGGGAGAAATATAGGAGAACTCTTGGGAAGGAGAGAAAGTCAAATATGTCTCAAACCAACACAATCCCTGTACATGTCAAGAATTTGAGTTCTATGGATCAGTTATATTAATTACATATAGCATAACATAACCTATAAAGCTGATCATAAGTTTATAGTTAAAAGCCAAATGGAAAGGCAACTACATAGATTTAATAAATGATGGCATGATTGTGAAGCAGGGTGCTTATTAGACATCAAAATAAAATTCAGATAGGTGGCATGGTTATCGTAGTTTAAACAAGGAATGACGTTGAAATGAGTAACTTATAAATACAAACGAAAGCTAGATGTCCCAAGTAAAAGTTGAGAACAACAATAAGAGGCATAGGTAGTCATGAGAATTAGGAACACTAGACAATTGCCGATGTGGAACGATCATGAGAATTAGGAACACTAGACAATTGCCAATATGGAATGGATCATACTGGCATGTCATGCACAGGAAGCCAGCATCAAGCATACAGGAAATTAATAGCTTCATTCACATCTGTAGAAGTAACTTGTACTAATGCCTCAGAACCTTAACAAGCAAATTCCCTCATTCAAACTTACAAGAAACAAAAAGAAATTAACCACTAAAAACATCTTTAAAAGGAAATCCATTTCTTCATAATACAGCCAACGACATGCTTGTACAATGTCGTGTGAGCATCTCAAGATGAACACAAAGAACAGATCCAACATTAACAAACTTTAGAAATCAGTAAAGAACCAACCAGTTGCATGATGCATGACCACCTAATAAGAAATTTGGCCGAATACACCTAGGCATAAACTATATATGTTTGTATGGTTTTTGGTCCTAAACTATTATAAATCCAGTTTCCATGTTAGAACATTATTATTGACTAAAATATGTTTGAATTTCTTGCTTCCTTTCATTTTTCCTTTTCCTAATTTTGTAATTCTTTATGCTGCTTTTCTGTTCCCTTCTCCTAAATAGTTGCTCCAGACTGTCCAATATCATTGCATTGTCTATAGTGATTTTTCATGTTGACAGAGTACTTAGACTAAGCAAAGAAAGATAAACAGTACAGGAACTACTCCTCCTCTAATAATTTCTGTATCAAGACCCAGAATGAAGCTCCTAGGTTAATAAGCTTATATTCAAACACGCACAATTAAGTGGAAAAGATTATTCAAACATTATCCAACATTAGAAAGTTTTGCCAGCAAAAAGAACATAAAACAGCCTATTGGTATACCAAAAGAATTGCAACAGGAAGTTAATACTGTTTCTGAGTAAGTCTTTGTTTATTTAGCATGGAAGGCAATATAAAAACAACTAAAAGTTCCGATGGATTAAATGGTAGCTAAAAGTACCTGTGACACATGATACTCTGGGCCATTAGTTAACGAGAAAGTTACATACCCTTTTGATTTCTCTACCTCATCTGTTGGCAAAGAAAAAATGACAGTAAGTACTGAATTAAAAGCATAGAGTGAAGCTGTAACCCTTGGTGCATCAGTGAGTATGCGAAATGGTATATCCTTGTGCAAGAAACGGAGTTAAATTACTAAGATTTTGGTGATGTATTAACTAACCAGAATCGGATCTCATCCAACATGGTTTTAGCTGCTCACCATCCACCACCCAAGGCCCATCACTTGTCTTAGAGAACGTAGCAAGCCCTTGCTTTGAGACCTTACCGCCATGAAACTCAAGGTCCCTTACTTCTTCTGGAAATTTTTCCTTCATAAATTTAAAAATGCGAAAATATAAAACTGGAAGAGTTCAGCCTAAACAATTGGAAAGAGTTCATTTATTTCGCTCTTGCTCAATCCACAAACTGAACCAGCCATCGTAATGTCTCATTCAGCTAAGAAAGCAAATATAATATAGAGAATGATTAGAACAATATATTCTACTTAAAGATCTTAACCTATCACACAAGCAAATACATTATGACAACTAGTTAAGACTAACTTCCTCTTTCAAAAGAAGAGAAATTAATAAAGCTACAGCCATTGAATAAAAGCAACGTTAGGGATCTTATCCGTAAGAAACCAATAATGCAGGCAATAGATAACACATAAGAATGTAATCTTTGAAGTTTTAAATTGGGGGATAAAAAAAAAAAAAGGTATAACAGAAACTGATGTTGAATTGTAAGAGGGACTTTCGAGATCTAAGCACTTAAAATGGAAAAGAATGCCAAAGAAGGAAACATACTTCAATGGGTTCAAGGTAATCTCTCTTGATCATGTCCCCAAGCATCACGAACATAGTTATTGTTAATATCCCAGCAACCACTTGCCTCAAATCCACACCCATTTTGCCTGCTTTTTATCTTACTCACAGCCTCAAGCTTCCTCAATATAAGCAAATATGTTAGGAACCCACCAAGGAGAAACAGCTCAAACGTCAATGAAGAGAGAGAAATAGCGGTTTCGCAAAGCAAAGTTTTGATCTTTGAGTGAGGCGTGACAGAAGGGGCCAGTGTTGAAAGCTTAGAGCTTTGTGAGGTAATAAATAGAGTCAGAGAAATGTAGATGAAGTGGAAAGTTTAACAAAGACTGTGTTAGAGCAGACAACCTACCTCATTTCATTAGAGTTATGTATAAAACACACACTCTCACAAGCTCGCATATGTTACGTTTTTTACACCTAGTGAGCCTCGACACAGTCCCGTCACCGACACTTGTGTCAGAAAATGATAGCCCAACCTAAATTCTCGCCACTATTTTGCTTTTGCTACTTCATATCTTTGATATTCGCCTAAAAAATATATAAAAATACGTCGGAAAAGAATCTAGCGCCAAGGGTACCGGTTACCGTTGGTATGTCAATGGTTACGAGTCTTCAGTTCATTTTCATAAAAATCAAACCAAGACTTTGTGACTTTTTTAATCATCAGACTTGCCAACAACTCGTATCTAAACTTTATATTGTAAGTTGCCTGTAATCTTTACCAATACACTCTCCTCGACTTCTGCTTATTTTAATAAATTCAAGAAAAAACAAAACTATTTGAGTGTCACTATATCAATAATTCCCATAATCAAATTAACTTATTCTTCTAAATTTAAAAAACAATTTAACATAAATTATAATAATCGCAAATAAAATCAAAATAATAATTGATTTAGATTGACTTTTTTTATTAAATAAATTTAAGCAGTAATGCCGCAAACTTGGTTACCGCATTATTGTGGCGCAACAAGACGGGGATTGTCGTTGACTGGAAACTGTTTCCAAGGATGGAACCTACTAATCCACTTGTTAGCAGAAGATACCAACTTCGCATACTAAAAAAGTTTGTTATAACTAATTCCATACTTAATATAAATTAGTTCATAAAAAGTAAATGTAGGAAATCTTTCAACATTTTAAAATTATTGGAGATACCTGAAAAAAAGGAAGAGACTAACAGAGATCTGAAACAGTTTCTGTAAATTTTAAAATAATGAAATAAATTCATTGTTACTTGCAATTAAAAGTCTTGAAATGGTGTGAACAGAGCAACGCTAAATATTTTTCTGAAATTTTCAATTTTAAGGTTGAATTAGGTAGAGTCTCCCTATACTCAGAACATATGAATCATGTGTGCCAGATTCTCCAAACAGGGGAAGAATAAATATAAAGTTAACAATGGATATGTGTTAATCAGTCTCATTCTGTTAGTAAAACTAATAGCATTTGTAGTATTCCTCTACTTAAATAGCATTCAGTTTCAAGGATTTAGTAGCAGTTCTCGAAACTTACCTTGGATCATTTTGTCTCAACTAAACTTCACTGAAAAAAAGCACAACCATAAAAACCGGCCACTTTTGTTATAAACAATGCCCTGAACCCCATATTCCTGTTTCAGAAAGAGAAGGCATGACAAGACATTCAATCACATGCCTGACTGCTCCTGAAATTTGCTCCTTGTAGCTATTCCACGTCCTCCAGAAATGCTATCAAGAAAGAAAGTCGTACCGACAACCAGGGGTGGATCATTGGTCCAGATTTCTCACTTAAGACTCTCCCCTAAAAAGGAGGTCTTGAGTTCGAGTCACGCTACAGGAAGGGAAATAGGCATGTTCCTATTGATGATCCTCTAGCCCCTTGGGCACAGCTCCTTGATCGGATCAATTACGGACGACTCGCTTCCAGCGGCAGTATAGGAGTTGGAGCTACTCAGGAACCTGGGGGCTGATGGGAACCTGATGCTGAGCAGGGGGGAGCCAGTGATCAATCATCAGCTGAACAATCAAGTA
>JAOSBL010000005.1:28034645-28050848 GCA_027568915.1 Erythroxylum roraimae | reverse complement strand
GACTCCTTGTGCGCAGAAGTGTACAGGCTACGTAGGCACCTGAGGGATCTTGGGGTTCCAGATTTACATCCTCTAGGCTCTTGGGATGAGATCGTAGGGGCTTAGGATTAGTCTGGCTAAGCCAAGATACCTAATGTAATTATAAAAAAAGAAAGAAAGTCGTACCCTTTTGGTTTGAGTAACTAGTCTACGAAATAAGTTGGGTTTCTTGGAAGAATAATTTGCCCACTCTTTTGAAGACTCCTTGTGCGCAGAAGTGTACAGGCTACGTAGGCACCTGAGGGATCTTGGGGTTCCAGATTTACATCCTCTAGGTTCTTGGAATGGGATTGTATGGGCTTAGAATTAGTCTGACTAAGCCAAGATACCTAATGTAATTATAAAAAAAAAGAAAAAAAGTCGTACCCTTTTGGTTTGAGTAACTAGTCTACGAAATAAGTTGGGTTTCTTGGAAGAATAATTTGCCGACTCTTTTGTATCATAGACTCAGTTCTTTCTGTCAATTTAGTCTAGCAAAAATCTTAATATGGACATACTTAAAGTGCTCAAACTGTGATATTGATGTTGCTCTCTTAATGTTTTCCTTTCGAATAAGTTAAACTAGTCTTTACTATATTAAAAAAAAAAAAGTCATAATATAGTGAATCGATTCATTTTCTTAAAAAATAAAATTTAAAGTTGGATAAATATAAATGTTCCTAGTCTGATTTTAATGCACATGAAAATCATTTTAAATACATAAGATGACTGTTTATCACTTCATTTAATGGTACAGAAATTGCAATTCTATATTAGAATGAAAATATTGCAATTCTAATACGAATTTTTTATTGAAAATTGTTGTATATAGTTCGAATCCTAAAACTATGGTTCAGCCTAACGTGTTGTTTGGCTTAAAATTGTAATTTCATCAAATCATTTATTTTAAATATTTGCAATCTTTTTTAATATACACTTAAAAATTAGAGACAAATTCTTTGAATTCTTACAAAATAAAAGAAATTGTTCTGTATATACATCATGCTAATAACTGTGTTAAAGTTCATTTTGACGCAGTTGATAAAACTATAATTTATTACAAAATTGTAATTAATTTGTCTAAACATCTTAATTAAATTAAATAAACCAAAATAGAATTAGAATTACCTAAATATTACATAATTAAACAATATAAAAGCCTAACAAAAATGTTAAATTTGTCAAACATGATCAATTGCATATTTGAGTTTATAAAAAATCAATTAACAACCCTAAGGTATTGAAATTGACGTGAATAAATCCAAAATAGTTATAAAATACTTAGAAAATTAGATTTCAATATGTAAAATAGCCCAAGAATATTAATTAAACCCCAAAACTCTTTCAATCATATGAGTAATCCTAAATATACCTAATTTCCCTAAAACTATTCAATAAATCAAGAACAATTGAAATAAAGCATAAAGCATACCTTAAATTAACGAAATTTCAAGGGAAATAGGTTGTAAGACGGTTTTCGCACAAGGGGAGGTGGAGGAGCGTCTCCCACAACAGAAAGATTGGACAGAAAGTGAAAAATGGGATTTTGAGTGATAGAGTGAAATTTAAAAATGATTTTGCTTAATGTGGGCAGTAACACATCGTGTGTAGCTGCCCTATCTTGAAAAAATTAAGGTTAATTTTTGAAGAACATGCGTATGTTATGTAAGACATTTTATGGATCAATTTATTTTATCATACCTATATCTATGATAGTTTTGTAAGGATTGATTCCTTCTCTTCTTCCTTCTTTGATTTGTTTCTTCAATGGTTCAGAAACTTTGATAAATTTCTAACACTTATATTCTACAACCAGCCATTATGTTGGTTTATTTAAAAGAGAGAGGAAAAGGGTCTTGGACCCATTTGAGATCAAGGCTTTCAGACCCAACAACTATCATCTTGGGCTCTGTTCATTGGATTCAAATCTATAAGTGACATGGGCCATTAAATAATCTAACAATCTCTCACTTGGCCTATGTTACGACTTGGTAATTCAACAATAAAACTTTAAGTGCACACAATACATAGAATTGATCAAGTCATCCTTAATTGAATTAAGATGATGAGATCATGGCGGTCACAAGTTATAACCTGATTCTTTCCATGTATCACATAATCAACTCAACTCATAAAACTTTAAGTAGGTAATTACGTAATTGTTATCTCAAAACAATATTATTATACAACATAATATGGATAATAAGTAAGTGAGCAAAAACATATAACTGTAATTGAATTCACAAGTGTCATAATAACTTGAGCAAAAACAATTATATGTATAATACATGTCAAAACACTATGCTAACAAGGACTTATCTATAATGCTCATTCGTTCAACATGGCCAATAAAGGTTTTTGGCGATAAGCCTTTAGTTAACAGATCCGTGATCAAGATCGGTACCAATATGCTCAATTGACACTTTATGTTTTTGCACTTATTCTTTCACAAACAAATACTTCAAATTCACGTGTTTCGCACCCTTTAAATACTTGTCATTCTTAGAGAAGAAAACAGTTGTGGAATTATCACAATAAATTTTTACGGTCTATTAATACTGTCGACAATGCCAAGACCTAAGATAAAGTTCCGCAACCACAATCTATAAACCATGACCTCAAAGCACGCCACAAATTCAGCCTCCATAATAGAAGTAGCAATAACGAACGGTTTTCCACATTTCCACGAAACTGCTCCTCTAGCTAATATTAACATATAACCGAATATAGATTTATGTGAGTCTACACAACCAGCATAGTCTGAATCCAAGTAACCTATCACTTCGAGATGGGTTTATTTTCTATATGTGAGCATATAGTCTTTTGTGCCTGGTAAATATCTAAGAACTTTCTTTGCAGCTTTCCAGTGGTCCATTCTAGGATTGCTTTGATATCGGCCAAGCATTCCGACAACAAAACTGACATCTGGGCGAGTGCATGTTTGAGCATACATTAAGCTCCTAACTATTGACGCATAAGGAATAGACTCCATTTCCTTACATTCCAAATCGTTTCATGGACATTGCATTTGACTAAATTTGTCCCCTTTCTGAATTGGAACTATCCCTGTGGAGCATTTTTTCATTTGAAATCTTTCTAATACTTTCTCGATATAACCTTTCTGAGACAATCCTAACAATCCTTGTGATCTATCATGGAATAATTCAATTCCTATCACATAGGCTGCCTCATCCATATCTTTCATTTCGAAATTATTAGAGAGAAAATTCTTTACATCATGTAACAAAACCATATTATTAGCAGCAAGAAGGATATCAGCAACATATAGGACTAATATAATGAACTTGCTCCCACTAACCTTTATATAGATACACCGATCAATAGTGTTCTCTACAAAACGTAAGATGTAATAATATCATTAAACTTAAGATACCATTGTCGGGAAGTTTGCTTCATTCCATAAATTGACTTCTTTAATTAACACACTAATCGTTCCTTTCCTATGGTCATAAAACCTTCCTGTTGATCCATATAAACTTCTTCTTCCAAGTCACCATTTAGAAAAGCGGTCTTTACATCCATTTGGTAAAGCTCTAAATGATAATGAGCCACCAGGGCCATATCAATGCTTAAAGAGTCCTTCTTTGAAATTAGAGAGAAGGTCTCTTTACAGTCAATACCATCCTTTTGAGTATAACCTTTGGCAACAAGTCTGGCTTTATACTTTTCAATGTTGCCATGTGAGTCACGTTTGGTCTTAAAGACCCATTTACATCCCACTTGCTTTGCACCTTCCAACAACTTAACTAATTCTTAGACATTATTGTTATCTATTGATTTCAACTCTTCTTTCATAGCATTGAACCATTTGTCAAAATTGCTACATTCTATGGCTTGTTTGAACGAGACTGGATCCTGATCAATGCTCAAGTCACATTCATGTTCAAGTGAGTAAACTTCATAGTCACTCGAAATAGCTAGTCTTCTCTGCCTTACAAACCTTTGTAATGCTACTTGTTGTGGCATCACTGGATCATTTGTAACTTGAACATCATTAGCTGGTTCTTCATTAATATGTTCAATTTGTAGAATTGGAACATTAATTTGTTATTCTGGTATATTGCATATCTGTGATGCAAAAAAAGGAATAACAATTAGTGGGATCACATTTGTTGTAGTAGTTTCTACTTGACTTGGAGTAATTTCTACTTGACTCTCGTGAATATTCACTTTTCACGATTCTCCACTTCCACTAATTGGACCATTCTCAATGAACCGAGCGTTATCAGACTCAACTATTCTCGTATTATGATTAGGACAATAAAATCTATACCCTTTTGACTTTTCAGGATAGCTGATGAAATAACCACTAACGGTTCTCGCATCAAGCTTCTTTTCATGTGGATTATATAGTTTTACTGCTGCCGGACAACTCCAAATGTGAAGGTGTCGTAACTTAGGTTTCCTTTCTATCCAAAGTTCATAAGGTGTCTTAGGAACTGCTTTACTAGGAATCCTATTAAGCAGATACGAAGCGGTTTTTAATGCATGCGTCCACAATGATGAAGGTACAATACTATAACTTAACATACTCCTAACTATATCTATAAGAGTACGATTCCGCCTTTTAGCTACACCATTTTGTTGCGGAGTACCAGGCATTGTGTATAGCACACATATGCCTCGACTTGCAAAAAAATTTGCAAATGGACCTGGACATTGTCCATTTTCATCAAATTTTTCATAATATTTACCACCTCTATCAGACCTCACTATCTCTACTTTTATATGTAACTGCCTTTCTATCTCATTAACGAACACCTCTAGGATATCCACAGACTGAGACTTCTCATCTAGCAGATAAATATAACCATATCGTGAGAAGTCATCAATAAAGGTAACGAAATATTTTTTGTCGCCCTAAGAAGGAACGTCGAAAGGACCACATATATCAGTGTGTATTAATTCAAGCAATTCGCTACTTTTTGTTGATAGATTCCTTGATATATGTTTGGTTTGCTTACCTTTAATGCAATCCACACATATATCCTAGTCAGCAAAATCCAACTGAGGTAAGACTTCATTTTTCACTAACCTCTGTACCCTTTCCTTGGATATATGACCTCATCTTTTATGCCACAAAAACCAGAACATTCATTATGTGCACTACGTTTATTTCCTATAATATGGTCAATATGAAACAGAGATTCAACAAAATCAACATCAAGGTTGAAACGATATAAACAATCAATTAAAGTACCAGAACTATAATAGTACTTATGTTTATATAAAGAAAACACACGGTTTCCAATTTTAAAGTTAAAACCATCATCATCCAAATTTGCAACATAAACTAAATTCCTAGCACAGTCAGGAATATAAAGACAATTTTTAGATCCAGCTGACACCCAGTGTCAAAGATCAATCTGTACGTCCCAATGCCCTCTATTCATGCCTTCATTATGTTCTCCATATACAAGAAATTTTCAGTTTCGTTTATGGTCTGGATTGAAAGGAATTCTTGTTAAACATGTGACACATGAGTAGTTGTACCAAAATCTAACCACCAAGTATTATTAAGCACTTCAATATGATTCAAAACATATTGAGACATAGTATGTATCTTTCTTTTTGAACCAAGCCTTTCTTTTAGGACAATCCTTCTTAAAGTGACCAGGCTTTTTACAGAAGTGGCATCTCTTATCTTTATGGATTCGACCCTCACTAACTTTGCTGAGATCTTTGTCCTTGTCTTTGCCTTTCTTTCCTGGTTTGTTCTTGCTGCTACTAGCTCCTTGATGAAACGTGAGATGAACGGAGTGTTCACTCATTTTCTTCAATCTCCCTTCCTCCTGAACCAACATGGCCTTAATTTCTTGAAGATTCCATTTTTCCTTAATGGTGTTATAATTCACCTGGAACTGGCCGAATTCAAGAGGAAGTGAGTTGATAATAAACTGTATAAGGAAAGACTCACTTACGTCCATACTTATGGATTTCAGCTTTGCATCTAGATTTCACATATATGTTACATGATCATAAATAGGCTGTGACCATTTAAACATTTTAGTCGTCAGATCACTCATTAAATTCCCTACTGTGGACTTGTCAGCTATATCAGATTGGGGGTATTCTTTAAGCTTCAACATGAACTCCTTTGCATTGTTATTTTCTGTGATCATCATTCGCATCAAATTCAAGCTCAGCCTGTTAGATCGTTCCCAAGCCTCATAATAAGACTTGTCATCTTCAGAACTAGCCTCAGTTATGGCTGCGGGCCTTGTGTTTGAAACTATGGCCAAGTCCAAATCCATTACACTCAGTTGAAACTGGATTTGTTCAGACCAATCAGTATAGTTTAGACCATTGAACTTGATTAGCCCATTTCCTAAAGCAAACAAATTAGTAGATGCTGCCAATATAACATATAGCTCACACATTAATGCTTCGAGTAAACCTAAATGGATTCAAACTAACTAATACACTTTGATTATGCATTTAAATTCTCCTTTGGGTGAAATTTAAATACATAGATGTAACCTATTATGATGCAAATATAGTTCACTATAATGGGCAATTAATCATATTCTAGTCAACTTGCATGTTAACTTTGGATATACAATCATATTAACCAAATATGTTGATAAAGTTCCTTTAATGTCATTAATTATAAGCAATGGTCTAGCTTTGGGTGACCTCCTAGCGTTGTAATTAATAATCTTAATTGTTTAGTTCAACCTTTATGTATTTTAGCATCATATCATAATGAACAATTTAAACATTTACAATTAAATGATTAATATTTTCAAGCTAGACCACTTTGGTGACTAACAAGCTTTCCATGCAATAAACATTTAATTGGATAATTATCATACATGCAAAAATTTAATTTAATTAGTTTGGTCACTTTGGTGACTAACAAACTATTCTAAAGTACCATAATTTCATATAGTACATTCAACATATAATAAAAAAATGTAATTCCAAGCATGGCATAATATAAATGGTCAAAGTACTAATTAAAACATAATATGACACAAAATTATAGTATGCATAGCAAACATATGCACAACTTTTATGCATATAAACCTAAATCAATTAGTTGATTACTTCATTAATTAATTTCAATTTTCAATTTATTAATGAATTATGAGTTATGATCCAAAATTAAAATGCCTTAAGTAGGATCAATATTCAAACCCATAAAATTATTTTTAATAATAATTTAAAAAATAAAAAATATAGATGACTTGGCAGACGTGTGTATAGCATGCACCTGCCGCTGGACGTTTATGTCTTGAGAGGCGCGTCATCATCTCTCATGCATCGCCAAGTCGGTCATATGAGGCGCGTGCATGTGCCTCATCTTCCTCAGGCAACACACGTTGGTTTCCTTTCTTTTTTATTCTAACATCTTCTGTCTTTCATGGATTCTTCTTGTAATTCCTTTCCATAATCCTCTCTTGGCTTGAGCCAACAATAACGACATCCACCATTGTCTTCTTTGGTGGTCAATACACGACACAAACCCATGGATTTTCTCACTCTAAACCATCCCTCTCTATTTTGTTTGGGTCCATCCATAGATATTATGTTTCGGTTAAGTAGTGAGAATGGCTTTCAAGTCCTTAGAACACTGATTCTATTAACATCCAAAAATCATCAAACTTGCGATTCGTTATTATTTCTGTTTCTAATTTTGTTTTTCTATTTTTGTGTTGCTTTCATGACAGTGCAACGAAGAAAGTAATGCCATTACAAATACAAAAAAAAATAACTATACAGAAAAGAACAGAAAACACAACCATACAAAACAAACAGAAAAAACAATCATACAGAAATGATACAGAATAGTTGATGACGGTAGAAAACAAATAATGCAACACCCTTGCTCTGATACCAATTGTAAGACATTTTGTGGATTGATTTATTTTGTCATACCTGTATCCATGATAGTTTTGTAATGATTGATTCCTTTTCTTCTTCCTTCTTTGATTTGTTTCTTCAATGGTTTAGAAACTTTGATAATTTTCTAACACTTATATTCTACAACCAACCATTATGTTGGTTTATTTAAAAGAGAGAGGGAAAGGCTCTTAGACCCATTTGAGATCAAGGTTTTAGACCCAATAACCATCATCTTGGGCTTTGTTCATTGAGCTCAAATCTATAAGTGACATGGGCCTTTAAATAATCTAACATGTTAGGCTATAACATAGGCATGTAACTCAAACATGTTATGACTTAGTTTAACACAGCTTAGAACACAACCATATATCTAGGTTGTGTAACAAAAAAAATAAGATGACAAATTACACGGGTGTGTTTATGCATTTCAATTTGGCTCGGCCCGGTTCGATTTTAGCCCGAGTTGACCGAGCCATGGGCCTAAAATGACGTTAATTTTTTCACCCGGCTCATTGACATGCTTAAGTGTGTTGCGACTTAACACAACCATGTTGACACTAAAATCAAAACATTTAAAAATCTACGCGAATCACTAGCATAGATAGTGGGTGTGAAACTTTATAATGTTTTTAAAAAACATGAAAAATGTAAACAAAATGCAAACACGGTCTCCGACATAGGCATATTAATGGCTACGTATCTTATCGTTTCTTATACAACTTACCTAATTTTTTCGACATAGGCATGTTGATGGGCGAATAGGTGACTTACGATGATTTTTCAACAACATCGTCACTATCACCGGCGTGTTGATGTTCATGTATTTTATTGCAACTTTTTCTCTAGGTGAAAGATGACTATGTTTATGATTAATATAAGCATGTAGCTCAACATGACCATTAACATGGGCATATTGATGGACATGTAACTCTTTGTAACTTTTTGATTTAGCCAATTTTTCACTTGCTTTCATACATTGGATTTCTCAATCTTAATTGCATGAAATCATACGTGAGTCGACATTGTCGATATAATTCAAGAATAAATAAGAACATATAATTTAATCTCGATGAAATGAAAGAATAAATTAAAATAAAATAAAGTTACTACGAGGTCCCTCCTGAGGTTCTTCTAATCCAGATACCAAGAAGAATTCAGCTCATACTCACAGAAAACAAAACATCAAAACTAAAGAAAAGCTGAAAATCAAGGATGACGTGAGTGAAATCCCTAAAATCTCTAAAAACTTCATTTTAACTTGATGAAAATTTGCTCTAAAGGGGTTTCTTTGGTTGTTTCTCATGCTATGTGCCACAATAGGGTTTTTCCTTGTGTTTTCCAAACCTCTTTGTCCTTTCACCACTCAATACTAGCTTTTAAAATTTCAAATTTAAATTATGAGAGATATACAAGTATCAACACGAGCATATTAATGGTTGTGCTATTCAAATAGACACATAACACTTTTTGGAGCTAATATATGCACAGACACGGGTGTGGACTATTAATATGACCTTCTCACTATTTAACATGCACGTGTTTTAAGCCAACATAGTCATGTTTCGTAGAAAATACTCAACACGCCTCCAAATTCTCCAACACAACTATGTACACTTTAATGCACTCTATAAACTCAATCATAACAGTTCTAAATTAATCCAAACTTGTCTGAATTCGTTCCTTTTTGTTCTAAGCTAGTGAAATAGACCTAAAACACAATATAAATAACTTGAGCACTACAATCAATCAAAACACTCAAATAAACAAGTAAAAATGCAGTAAAAATGATACTAAAAGTATGGCTAAATCAATACTTGCTACTATTTTTTAATAAATGGTCCAATATTTTTTTCAAAATAAACTCCCTTAATAAATGCCATTTAAAAGGGGTATTTTTTTTAATGTAAGAATACTGTTCTAACTAAAGTTTTTAATGGTTTTGGGTCTTTATTAGTACTTATAAGGATAATGCACCATCAAGTTAGATAGTTATAAATTAAAAGAATTTAATCATTAAGCTTAATTTTACAACATCTAAATTCATTTTTTTTGGTATCTCTACAAAATATAACTCTCTTATAGCATTTTGTTAATATTTGTAGGTTAGTCTCCTTTATTTTCTCTTTTGCACTAAGTCTAACATACATATTAAGTTTCTTACATGTACTAAATTTGAATCAACTTTGTTCCTAATTTTATTGGACTTAATAATTAATGTTTATGGCAATAAACATACGTATAAAGCATCCTTCTTACTCTTTCCAATCTGGAAAGAGTTATAAGGATGGTTTATAAGTATGTCTACTACCATAAGCATTATGATGTTTTAATCTTGTGCCACTTGATTTTGTCCACACATTTATGTGGATCTTATATAAATATGTAGATGAAATTTAATAAAACATGTTAAGAATTAGTTAACCGAAACAGAAGATTTGATCCTTTCTTTTCTATATCAAGTAGAGAGCATAATCTGTTATTCACTAGACGATAATGAATGGTTAACTAAAGAGGGACCAAAACAGACATTGAATGGAGACAAAGAAACAATGAATTACTTATTAAATTGCTTTACCTAACAATTTCTTATTTCTGGGCCAACATGCGACTTTAGAGGGATGGTGGAGAGTATTAGAGAAGAAAGAGAGTGAATCATGAAATTAAATATTAGAATCTGATATAAATTCTTGTACAAATATTAAGATAAAAAAACCAATTTTATGATTAACAAATCAAAAACCATTATTATCGCCCAATCATTTTCTCGCTCACTTCAAGCACAAAAATTTGACTTTTTGCCTTCTAATTTGCTTTTTGTTTTTGATCTTCTTTACTTTTACCTTTTTTAGACCCAAATAGGCGAACCTAAACTCCTAACCATCTTTTCACTTTTATCTCAAGGAGGGCTATTTGGCCCATCAGCGCATGTGGGAGTTCAACATAGAAGCTTTATTTGGGACATGATCTCTTCAAAAAAATAAAGGGATTGCTTTGATTACAAGGGATAAAGGAAACAAAGAATATTGCATTAGAACCGAAAATAAAGGGATTGCTCTGGCTTTTAAAGAACTCTAGAATTAATAATTTCTATTCCAACTTATTTTACTTATTGATTTTGTCACAATTTGGAATGTTATCCTCCCAAGATCGAACCATAAATTAAGGTAGACCAAGTTTGTGTATGGAAAAAAATCCCCTACCTAAATTAATAATAAATTTGCAGAAGTATTAGAGCATGATTGAGACGTTGGAAGGTTAACCAAATTATTAAATATGATTATCAGTCCAGGAAACCTGAAACTAATGCGGAAGAGAAGTCACCAACGGATGGCCCTTGGTTTAGAGCTTTTAGACACATGCCGACAAGGAAAAAAAAAGGATGAAAAGCGGAAGTGGGGTTTGAAAAATGAGAGGAAAACGACTGCGAGGAAGTTAATATCGTGAAGTTACAAATTCATCACCTCACAAAACTACAACGTGAAGCACGATCTCACAATTAACATGAATGATGTCTTTTCGAGATTGCATTTACTTGTACAATTGGTTATTATATAAAGTTTGAAATAAGTGAGATGACAATCAATCAAAGTGCAGAATTTACTCATCTTTCTTCTTTTGACTTTTTTTCAATTTGTTTCGTATTTGTCATCATAATCACGCCAACTCGTAAAAATTTCTCTAAAAGTAGGTTGAGTTTTATCGACAAAGCTAATTGTTGGTTATCAAAATGTTGGTCAATTATGTCATTTCTTATAAAGTTGGGCAACTATTAATTGCATTTTTCGGTGTTTTGATAACTTATCGTTTAAGTTACGTAATTTGATTCAGATAAATATAATAAAGTGACCCAATAAATAATCTAAATCAATGGGTTGAAGTTCGTGTAAAAAAATAGATCCTAATTAGTGTGGACCGGACCTATATAAGCCTTGTCATAAGGAAGTCCAATATAGAAGCTATATATAAAAGTTAATGTCTCCTGCGGTTGCTCATATAATCATTCGTAAACATAAGGATTCTCTGACCCGTTAAGAGAGCTTACGTTTTGAAAAACTATAGAAAGACCTTATCCGCGTCTCAGAGAGGAGTTCCCATGAAGGTGGCAGTGGATTCATACTCGTTTCGGCTTCGAAAAGCTCGTTTGAAATTACGGAGACCGAAATCAGGTATTTCCGTATTTCTTCGTTTCTCGCCCTTTCATGTTCGATCTGGGATACGTAACTAAGGTACCATTATGCATTACACATGGTATCATAGCGGCGACTTGATCGAGTGGTTAAAAACAAAGATTTTTCGATTTTCTCTCCACAGTTTTCGGAGATTTAATTTCTGTTTTTCGATTTTTTTCTTGCTTTTTATTACATGAAAGTAGTATACATATATATAGCCTTAAGAAATGGGGCCAAAACTAGCCCGAGAGCGTGAAAAATTGGCCTAAAACTCGCCAAAAATCGTCTTTTTCCGGTGAGGCCGACGATGCATAGTACCACCCTGAGGGATGGTAAGTCTGGCGCGTGTGACGCACGCGCCAGCCACGGGTCGACATGTGGGTGGACCGTATTATGTTACATGTCGGCGTGTGCAATGCCCGCGCCATTAGATAAGCGTGTGCAATGCCCGCGCCATTAGATAAGCGTGTGCCTGGCGCTTGTTGAGCACACGTCATTCACTATTGAGGCGCTGTCACACGCGCCATCGGGTAAGTGTGTGTCTAGCGCGTGTTGAGCATGTGTCATTCACTATTGAGGCGCGTTGCTGGGGTGGCGCGTGTGACACACGCGCTGCAAACTCCAATCGCAACTGATGTCATGCTAGTGTTAGTGGATGACGTCAACGCTACAATGCGTTTTTAAAAAAACAAAAATTTTAGATTTCCCGTAAGGGTGTCTCGGGGTGTTTTGGGTTAGTTTTCGGGTTCGAGAAATTCATAAAGTTAGTTTTTCCAATTTTATGAATGTATTACATTAGTAATAAATTAAAGTTTAATTCCAAAAAAGTAATCAAGGTATTCTGAATCCGATTTCGAGTGATTTTCATGCTTTGGACATCACATGAGGGAGATACTTCAATTTTTCGTGTCTCGGGTCTCATGTTCAGTGTCCGGGATCGCATGATAGGTACTTGGACAAGGAATTGAGACATTCTAAAGCCATTTTTAAGTGAATTTGCGTGTAACGAACTTGCCATAAGGGAGATACATGAGGTTCTCGTATCTCGGGTGGTCGGTTCAGTGTCCAGTGATGCACAATAGTCACTCTACTAAGATTTTTCTTTTACAAAAGCTTAAATGAAGTTTCAGAGAATGTCTTCAGCACGAGTGTGTGACAATGAGACTATGCATTCAGATTTTTGCATTTATTGATGTTATATTGTCACATACAATATGCCTATAAAGATTGTGATGATAACATAAAAATGTATCCCTTGTGTTGGTGGACTTTTTGAGTGCTGATGAGGATGTAGTCACCAAAGTAGCCTTTCAAGTCAGTATTTTGAATTGTTTTGCTTGCATGTTAGGGGATGTCTCTAATTTTATGTTTGGTTATTCTGCCCAAAGGTGTTGGCCTTACGTAACATTTTGAGATATGCATAAAGGCATTAGATGGAGGAAAGTTGTTGATCAAGTGATCTATTCGCCCAAAGGTGATAGTGACATAAGAGTTGATAGTTTGTACTCTGATCGCTTTTATGTGGAGGTCTAATTGTATATATTATGTATTCAGCCTAAAGGTGTTTCATAATATATGTGATCAAATTTCAGTAAAGATACTATTCAATAAATTTGAGTATCGTTGCTATACTACATTTGTGCTGATTGAAATATTGTTATTTTATAGTCACCTTTTCGGTCAATAAAATTAGTGTCACCATTGAAACCCTAACCGAGTTCAATACAAAGAAGTGGACGGAGGATGTATTGAATGCTATGGAGATAGCTGAGTTAACATAGCCATACAAATGAATAGGCCATCTCCACCTACATCAATGAGATTGAGAGTTTATAAAGTAGCCTATAAAGCCTGGGATCGGTCTAGCAGATTAAATCTGATGACCATTAAGAGATCCATACCTGACCATCTGCTAAGTGGACTTCCGGACACAGACATAGCTAAGAAGTTTCTTGATAATGTCTCCTAGAGGTACACAGTCTCACCTAATGTTGAGACAAGTGCGTTGATAAAAGAATTATTCTTCATGAGATATATAGGAGAAGGAGGAGTAATGGAGTACATATCGAGAATGATTCATCTTCACAGTAGATTGAAGATGTTGAATATTCCTCTTCCTGATGTCTTCATTGTTCACTAGACTCTAAATACACTCCCTTCAGAGTTTAGTAATTTGGTGATGACATATTACTCGCTAGATGAGGAATGTGACTTCAATGCTTTGATGACCTATTGCATTGTTGAGGAGAAGAAACTCAAGTTTGTTACTCCTACAGCCTTCGAAGCAACTAAAGGGAAGACAAAGATGAAGCCTGCTAAGTTCAAAGGTAGAAAGTTCAAATCTTCTCCACATGCTAATGCTGGTCAAGAAACCATTAGTATGAGGTTTAAAAGGAAAGACTGAGACCCTCAGATAACTCCTTGGCTTATTAATTTATGAATATAATTTGAGATAGTCACATTAAGTATTTGGTAGCTATATAGTGGAACATCTGATCAAGGTGCTTCCATAATGCACTGGTTCATATCCAGTATAATGCCAAATAAAGAAAAGAGTAACTGATGGTTGATGGCAATGAAGAGGCAGAGGTAATATCTATAGGGAATGTATATACTGAACCTTGTAGTAAGGTTCATTTGGGTTTTACGCGACACATTTTATACGTGATCTTTTGATCAATTTTGGACAAAGAGGGTTAATGTTTTGCATTTAATGCTTCTGTTGTACAGTTGTTGTTTAATGCAAAACATAACGGTATAACTTTCTTGTCATATGGTTTGTATAGAATGTGCCTTACCTCAAATTAGATATAGGCTTATTCTATCTTGCTAAACAATTCATGAAATGAAGGATTCTGATGAATGAGAAGTCATATATGGTGTGGCATAAAAGTTTAAGCCACATTTCCAGAGCTAGGGTTGAGAGATTGATCAAGGAAAGCATTTCTCAATTCTAGATTATGATAATCTGGGAGCATGTGATGACTGTTGCAGGGGTAAGTTGACTAATAAAGATATTGAGGTCAACTTGTTCTTATGACTTATTGAGTCTGATACATATGAATATCGGCAAACCTTATACAATTGCATTGTGCAATTCTAAATGTATTCTGACATTTGTTAATGATTATTCCCATTACAGTTATATGTTCTTGCTTAAAAACTGAAGGTTAAGAACCAATTGGAAAAATTCATCAAGATAGTCAGATTTGACCGTGGAGAAGAATATCATGACAAATATGGTGTTTGAGGATTTTAAAAGGTCCGTTTGCCAGATATTTGGAATCAGTTGAAATAGTGACTTACTTCACTATGTCGAGTAGTTCTGAGCAAAATGGTATGTTACTGAAAGGCTTAATTGCACCCTAAAGGACTTGAAGAAGTCGATGCCCTGATTATCTAGAAATTTGGAAATTCAGCCTTGCACACATTAGTGTATGGGGCTGCCCTACTGATGTTGGGACCCGATCTCGAAACCAGACCTCAACCGGAAAAGCGAAACGGAAAGCCCGAAAGTGGGCCAAAACAAAAAGCGAAACAAAACAGGAGCAAACGCGATCAAACGCGTGCGGAAACAAACGAAAGAAATCACATCCGAAAGAACGGAATACAAACGAAAGGAAAATCGAAAACAAAAGCGAATCAGAAGCGAACCGAAGGCTCGGAATTAACGAAAACAAATCGCTTAATCGAATCGAATTGAAACAAATTTCCGACATCTGCGAACAAAAAACTTTATAAAGGGCGTCGCGTCGCGTTGGAAACCTTATAGACACTATCAAGCCGAAAACCCATATAAATTTTTTTTCTATGATTCTCTTCATTCAAATTCGTCTTATATCAATTTTATACAAATCAAAAATAATATAATTTCCCCACTGGAAATTTTATCCTTAAACAACACCCAATTTCCCTTGCTATTTTTTTTCCATAATTTCAAATTACTAGATTTCTCTTAATCATGCATACCTTAATCTCATCTTTAAAACTCTTATTCTAATTTTTCCTTTGCCATAAAAATTTCGGCAGCACAACAGCTGCATTTTTAACAAACCCAAACTTGCAAATGGTTTAAACACACTTCTATAATTCCCAAAATCAAATCAAAACTCATAATCATCGGACCTCCCGTCCGGAATCCACATCA
>JAOSBL010000005.1:28015430-28034545 GCA_027568915.1 Erythroxylum roraimae | reverse complement strand
CACATTATTCCTATACAAACATACTTATTTCATACTTTTTATATTTCTAAATTTCACTAAAAGATCAGGGTCCAACAACTAAGGTAGTATAATCCTTATATAGAAAAATTGCATGCTTGTTGTGCTCATTGTTATTTATTAAGATATGCTGACCACTTTAAAGCCACATATTTTATTGTAGAGAAGGAGAGATCGGAATAGTGGAATCACAAACAGCTAAGTTTCTAGAATACAATGTTTATGATGATGGTGGGCCCTTTGACCCTTCGAATAATAGCAAGGCAGATACTACAGTTATCATGTACCTGCTACTCATGCAGTTAGATCCGATGGATCTAAGTCTTTGTACCGTGTATGTACAGGAATAAGAACCCATACCTGTACATACAGAGGTTCCTAGGGGTACAAGATCTAATACAGTTAAGTAAATCCACTAAAGTGAGATGACCTACTATCCCATCTAATTTCATAGTCTATTAAATGAACATGACTATGCTATTAAATATGTTACGGGTCCAGTTATTTTTACAGAAGTTGTTTCTGAACCCAATGCAGATGTGTGGTGGGTTGCAATGACTGATGAGATACAAGTCATGAAGCATAGTAAGGTTTGAGAGCTAGTTGATTTGCATCAAAACTGCAAACCTGTCAGTTGTAAATGAAGTTTTGGACCTAGAGGATTTTAGGATAAAGTTCAGTGGTTTATGGGCTCGCTCAGTTACCTAATGGTTCACTCAGAGAGAATGGTTGACTTTATGTTACCTTTTCTCCCGTATCCTCGTAGGACACATTTTAAGTGATTAAGGCAATTGTAGCTCATGATGATATAGAGTTACATCAGATGGCTGTCAAAATTGCTTTCCTGAATAACTACCTTTATGAAGTGGTCTATATGGTGCAACCTGAAGGATTTCAGGATCCAAATAGAATTGACATGGTTTGTACGTTAAGCAGATCAATATATAGTTTATATCAAACCTCCTAAAAGTGACACCTTACATTTGATAAGGTTTGGCCTCTTTCGGTTTCATAAAAAATAAAATTAAAAAGATGCTTATACTATAAGGTCAAGGGAAGCAAAGTTATCTTCCTATTACTGCATGTGGATGATATATTGCTGACGTCAAATTACTTGACCATGTTGTATGAGGTTAAGCAACCTTTGTTCAAGAACTTTAACATGAAGGATCTTGGTGCAACATCTTCTGTCCTAATTATTCAGATTTACCGGGATAGATCTCAACACTTATCAAAACTCTCATATAATGCATACATTGAGTATGTGCTACAAAGGTTTAATACGGTTAACAGTAAACCTGTCGTAGCACCTATCTCTTATAATGAGAGATAATCTTTGGCGTAGTATCCAAAAAATAAAGTAAACAGAGAGGTTATGAGGAATGTTTCGTATTCTAATACGGTTGATAGCCTGATGTATGCTCGGCTATGTACTAGGAAGGACATTGCATTCACCATTTAACTGTTTGTTCAATATCTGGTTAACCCAGGTGTAGACCATTGAAATGCAGTCAAGTGAGTGTTAACATACTAAAGGAAATTAAGGATTATATGTTGACATATAGAAAAGTCAACAGACTAAACCTTGTAGGGAATTCAGATTCAGATTTTAGTCATGTGTCTAGATGATCGAAAGTCTACTTAAGATTACAGTTTTAAGTTTGCAGATGGTACAGTGCCGTGGAAGTGTGTCAAGTAGACACGGGTAACTTCTTCGATTATGCATTCAGAGTGCATGCTATGAGGCTTTCACATATAGTTTAGCTTAGAAACTTGATTTCTAAGTTATCTGTGGTTGATTTAGTGGCTAGACCCATTTGGTTGTACTGTGGTAATCTTCTTGTTGTGTTGTTTAATAACAACAAAGAATATCACAAGATCATAGCATTTAAAGGTCAATTATTTGGTCATAAAGGTGTTGATACAAGAGGTGACATTAAGGTTTGGAGCATTTAAAGACTGAGGAAAAATTAGTCGATCCTTTAACTAAAGGACTTCGCCCACTTGTGTTTGTGCACAAGTATACAGTATGGGTGTTTTGACGTCCTTAAACACTGTTAGTTAGGGGATCGTTATGTTTGCTCAATGTACATTTGTACATTTTGATATATTATGACAGTATGATGATTCATCAATAAAAATGATCATCGTTTATCCTCAGTAATACATGTTATCATACATTGTCATAATATGTATAAAAGTCTTAAGATTTGTGTCGATCTTAAGTATTTATAGGTCATTGGGCATATATACAGATTGACTTTATACCTATGTCATTTAGATGCATACAGTTTTAAACGGATATTTATGAAGTTTGATATGACATAGGGGGATATAAGTTTTTAATCCCATAAAGGTGTTCTCTAATGCAGTTCAGCATTCAGTTGGAGAACATAAAGGTGTTCTCTAATGCAGTTAAGCATTCAGTTGGAGAACATCAAGGTTTTCTCTAATGTAGTTTAGCATTTGGTGAGAGGAAACATGTTTTCTCTAATGCTGTTTAGCATTCGGTGAGAGAAAACAGGATTTCTCTAATGTAGTTTAGCATAAAGTTGGAGAAATCGAGACGTACAAACGAAGATGATATAATTTAGATCATAAAGGTATAATCCTAGTTTGCCACACTTTGTTTTCCCATTCATGTTAGTGAGGTATTAGGTATACGTGATTGTATTGGATCTGTGTCACATATGGCACATGCATTTGATACTTTTCGGTATCGAAAGCCTTGTAGGACGAAATGATGGACTTTCCTTATCTTTGGATCAAATGTTTTGTTTTTAAAACTTAGTCAACTAATTCAGTAGCGTAGCTTAACCGAGTTTTTAAACTAGAGTCAACACTGCAATTAATACTCGTCCAAGGAGGAGAATGTTGGATAATTTTATCCTTTCTTATAAAGTTGGACAACTATTAATTGCATTTTTCTGTTTTTTCAATAACTTATTGGCTAAGTTACGTAATTTGATCCAGATAAAGATAATAAAGTGGCCCAATAAATGATCTAAATCAATGGGTCGAAGTTTGTGTGAAAAAATAGATCCCAATCAGTGTGGACAGGACCCATATTGGCCTTGTAATGGGGAAGCCTTATATGGAAGCTATCTATAAAGATTAAGGTCTCCTGCAGTTGCTAATATAATCAATCGTAAGCATAATGATTCTTCGACCCGTTAAGAGAGGTTACATTTTGAGAAAACTATAAAAATACCTTACCTGCGTTCCGAAGAGGAGTTCCCGTGAATACGGCTGTGTATTCGCACTCTTTTCAGCTTCGGAAAGCTCGTTTGAAGTTACGGAAACCGAAATAAGGTATTTCCTCATTTCTTTGTTTCTTTCCTTTCCACATTTGATCCGGGATAAGTAACTAAGGTACCGTTACGTATTACAAAAAATTCAAGAAATTGGTTATCAAACAATTTGTTAGTAATCGAGTATGCATATTATGATAAATGTGAATCATATCATATTATAACAAATGTTACTTGTCGTATCTTGAAAGGTGATGGCTAACATAAAATACTACTCCTCAACTATCAATTCAATAATTACAAAAACTAATGCATTCCGACATTAATGAACTTGAATCTATCAAAACTCTGAAGTTAAATATGCAAGAGTAGTATTACAATTTCTTACCTCTTGAAAAGTCTTTGTTTTGTATTTCTAACTTTTTTTAAAAAAGTTACCAATACAATTATTGTAAATACTTGTGGATAACTTAACATGCAAGATTAACAACTATGAACATAATTAATTCTTCACTAATAACTTTGAAAATGTAATCGAATACATTTAATGTCTGTCAATATATCATTTTAATTTTAACAAGTTACTGAATCGTCATTGCATAATTGTGGAAGACATTTTATTTAGAAAAGCTGTTACTAATCCAATGATTACTTCTCTAAGAATTCATGACAAATTTAATTAAAATTTGAAGAAATATGTGTTTGTTCAACTAGAAAGCAAGATTTTACAATGAATGATGTATATAGTACAACTATATTTTTAGTACTCCGATTTTAAGAATTTTCCTATTTAATTCTTCTAACATAAAAGAATCTTATTGTAGTTCTTTATCTCAATGTCTTCATTCAATTAAGTAATTTCATTAATATTTATTAATAAAAAGTTAACGTGACATATTCAAAATAAAATAGGGTAGACATGTCAGTTTTTATTAGGCCTATTTAGATACGTATAAAAAAAATTAAAAATGAAAGGAGCTTAAATAATGTGTTTTAAAATTTAAAATACAAAACCCTAATTTTTGAAAATATTTTTTCATTGCTTACTATGTTTTTAGGATAATATATAAAGTTCCTATGGAGATTCAAGTGAACGAAACATAATTTATTATATTTTTTAGTTATTTGGTGAGAAATTGTGTTGTTGAATTCGTGTACTTAGTTCACTGTGATTTTTGTTAGCTTATAGAAATTGGCAAATTTGAGTAATGAGTCCTTGGTTTCTAGTTTCAAGGCAGTAATCAAGCGTGTGTTTTATTATTGGCTTCCGTACAAATTATAGCCAATAAAAAGAAAGCTCTTGTTGATTTTGAATAACTTGAAACTTAAATTAGGAGATGGATATGTAAAAAAAAATTCAAACTTTACTTATTTTTGTAATATTAACTTGAACTTTAAAAAGTGATACTAAAATATTCTAACTTTTAATTTATTATGAAAATAGCCTAATGTTAAAGTCTCTTTTAACATACCCGGAATGGCGACCCATATCAGATTAAAGTTTTTGCCGCATGTTCTATTTTTCCACTTAATTATTTTATTGTTTAATAAATTTAAAAATAAGTAAACCTTAATGTTGAAGGCCTCCTTTTATTTTCCTTCTCCATCTTCAGAAATAGGCACTGCAATCTAGTGCGAAAGTTAACTGCCAAAAACTGAGGTTCAAGTCAGACACTAATGCCAACGCTAGTACTACTAACTCCATTACACGAAGCACCAAGGCCTAATAATAAATTCCAATTGCTCCTGTACTAAACGCCACTTGGAGTTAGTTATAGCAGGGATTACTGATGAGAAGCAAACTATGGCAAGAGGAGCAAGTTTCTATCATAGATAAAGAAGAACAAACAAGGAAATCGAGTCCATATACTAGCCTTTTGGTACAATTAGAAATTCTAAAAGGACAACTAAAAAATCCCAAGTATGTGGACCAAGTACGTGGAGTATTGCCAGCAACTGTCTTGAGGCATGGAGAATTTGCAACAAATGACTTGGTCTACAACTTGCCTTAAAATAAGTCAAGTAGTTGTTAATAAATTAAATCTCTGTTGCTGATTTCTTGCTATTAGTCGTTGCCTTTACTTTTATTTAGGAAATTAGTTATTATTTTCTTGTATTTAATTCCTTGAAAAGCAATAAGATGGATAAAAGAAACATTTGAACTTCACTTGTGGTTCAATTCTCGCTCGAAGTAGAATTAAATTCGCCATTGCTAATTTGCTAGCCCAGGTTGCTATTAATTGGTATCAGAGTTGTCATGACTACCAATAAAAAGTGCATCGACAGTCTGGAAACTTGGAGGACTTCATGATGCAGTTAGTCATTTGGAACTTGGAGTAGTGGATAAATTTCAGAAGCTTGAGGCAACTCTTAGCAAGATATCGAAAGCCTTAGTATCCAAAACTGAGGTTGCTTCTAGCCATGGCTATTCCACTACATGACGAACACGCTATCAAAAAGGAGGGAATGAAGGAGCACGACCAATGTTTTCTTCAAAGTTAGCTAAACTAGAATTTCCTAAATACGCTGGTGACGACCCCATAGTATGGTTTACTTGTGTGGAACAATTCTTTGATTAGCTTCGTTCCACTTCCACCTTGAAGGTGAAGCCAATCAACGGCGGTAATGGTTGCGACGAGCTTATAAAGAGGAAGGGAAGGAAATTACTTGGTCCATCTTCGTAAAAGAACTTTTGTCTCGCTTCGGGCCAACTAATTGCAAGGATTTTAATGAGGCTTTATCAAGGGTCAAACAAACCGGGACTTTGCTTTAGTACCAAAGAGAATTTAAACTTTGAAGGAGGTTGTTAGCCTAGCGTGAATGAGAGATGATAAGATGGCCAGACAACACAAAATCATCCGACTTTCCAATCGTTATGCCATAAATGTCGCCTCACTAGCGGTAGTAAAGACTATGTCACTAACGTAGGGCATGGTTGCTGTCTCTGGGACAGATAACAAAATAAAAAAGTCTGTCTCTCTCTGCGTATTTAGTTGCTGTCTTAAGTAATTTTTGTTCTATTCTTAGATGATAAAAATAAAAATTTTTATTCCTTTAAAAATTGAAGGACAAAATTTTTTGTCTCCGTCTCCGAGACAAAACACATAAGCAACTTCCAGAAATACCCCTCCTCTTATATAAGTAAATTTTTTATTCTTAATTATATTATTAAATTATTATTATTATTATTATTATTAATTTAATTATATGAAATTAATTATCTTATTGTTATTATAATTATTATAATTATTATAAATTTTGTTGTTGTTATTATTATTATTATTATTATTATTATTATTATTTATTACTATAAATTTTGTATTTATTATTATTATTATTATTTTTGTTTTTATTTTATTATTAATTTTATTTTACGAAATTAATTATCTTATTATTATTATTATTATCCATTTTTATTTATTATTACTATTATTATTATTATTATTATAAATTATTTATTTATTTATTATTAATATTTATTTATTATTATAAATTTTGTACTTATTATTATAAATTTTATTTTTATTATACAAAATTAATTATCTTATTATTATTATCATCATCATCATCATCATTATTATTATTAATTTATTATTACTATTATTACTATTATTATTATTATTATTAATTATTAATTATTGTTATTAATATTAATATTATTAATAATATTATTAATTTTGTATTTATTATTATTAATTTATTATTATTATTATTATTATTATTATTATTATTATAAATTTTGTTTTGATTATTATTTATTATTTATTATTATTATAAATTTGTACTTATTATTATTATTATTATTATTATTTTATTTTTGTTTTTCATTTTATTATTAATTTTATTATACGAAATTAATTATCTTATTATTATTATTATTATCATCGTTATCATCATCATCATCATCATCATTATTAATTTTGTATTTACTGTTATTATTATTATAATTATCATTATTATTTTTTGATATTAATTTTTTATTGTTATTATTATTATTATTTGTTAACTTTTTTACTAATACAAATCATTTGTTTTAAAATAATCAATGAATTACATATTTCCAATCATATTACACAGCAGGGGTAATTTAGTCATTGACACTGTTTTATGTTCTGTCAACTACAACAAAGAATATTTCTGTTCTCGAGACGAAGACAGTTTTATCTATTTTATCCATCACAACTAAACACCTCACTGTTTTTAATTTTTGTTCTGTTTCATCTCTAAATTTTTGTTCCGTTCCATTTCTGCATACGAGAGACAACAACCATACGCAGCGTAATGAAATGCCTCACTTGGGATGAGATGCAAAAGAGAAGGACGCAAAGACTTTGTTTCAATTGTAATGAAAAATTCACTCCAGATCGTCGATATCAAGGACCACAGCTATTGACAATGGAGGGTAATTTGGAAGACACTATTGAGTAGGAAGCTCAACTAGAAATATCTTTATATGCACTGACAAGAGTGGTAGCAAATCAAACCATGCAAGTTCACATTAAAATTCAAGATAAATAAATGGTTGCCTTTATTGATAGCTGCTCCACCCATAATTTCATATCTAAAAGACTAGTCAATATAATACAATTACTAGTAATCCCAACTGAACCATCTTTTTGTGAAAATTGCTAATGGTGGAACCCTTAAGTGCTAGGGAAAGTTTGACAATGTTGCGGTAGAGATACAAGGTAATATTTTCTTTCTTACTCTATATGCTTTACTACTAAGGGGATTGAATGTGGTCTTAGGAGTTGAATGACTGGAGAAACTTGGCACGATTATGCGTAATTGTCCATGGAATTTGTATGAAATCATCAAGTCAAAATATTACAAGTCATCAAATCGCAACAAATTCAGACAGCCTCGCTGAAGTCTATTTCCATACAAATGTGAAAAAGTATTTCGCTTGCTACACTTTGCTTTCAAACATCAAAATAATGGTGACACTCAGGATGAAAGCCCAGAAATACAATACTTGCTGAATCAATTTAAGGACCTCTTTCAAGAGCCTCAACAACTACCTCCTATAAGGGAAATTAACCATCACATTAACCTCAAAGATGGGGGCGAACCAGCCAATATAAAAACGTATTGTTATGCTCACTTTCAAAAGGCAGAAATTGTAAAGAAAATTAATGACTTGTTGAAATTGGGGTTCATTAGGCCAAGCACGAATCCCTTCTCTTCTCTAATATTGCTAGTTAAAAAAAAGTGAGACTTGGCATTTTTTGTACTGATTATCGGGCTTTGAATGTTGTGATTATCAGAGACTAATTTCCAATTCCAACAAGGGATGACATGTTTGACGAGCTTTATAGCACTCACTATCTTACTAAACTTGATTTACGGATATCATCAAGTTCTTTTTCATCCTTCAAATATCCACAAAAAGGCATTCCGTACTCACAACGACCATTATGAATATTTGATTATACCCTTGGCCTTTGCAATCCTTCCTTTACCTTTCAGGCAATTATGAACTCCATCTTTTGGCCTTCCCTTCGTAAATTTGTGCTTGTATTTTTGACAACATTTTAATTTATAGTTCCAATTAGTCTAAGCACATAGATCATGTTCGGTAGGTGTTTAAAGTGTTGAAGCAGCATCAATTCTTCATCAAACTCTCAAAGTGTATATTCAAAAAGCAAGAATTAGAGTACGAAGGACGTGTTATTACTCCAAATGGCATTAAAGTTGATCATGCAAAAATCAAAGCTGTGCTTAACTGACCTTCACTAACCAATATTACTCAATTACATGGTTTTTTGGGCCTCACTCGCTGTTATCAAAATTTTGTGTGAAATTATGGTGTAATAGCACGACCCCTTGCCAACCTGTTAAAGAAAGGGAAATTCTTTTGGATACATGAAGCAGCCACAACCTTCCAGCAACTAAAGCGCGCCATCACCACTACACCAACACACTCCATGCCTAATTTTGATAAGCCCTTCATCGTCGAAACTGATGCTCCAAGCAGAGGTATAGGAGCGATCTTATCACAACAAGGGAAGCCTATAGCATTAATGGGTCAAGCCTTGGGCAGCAACAAGCTATCTTGGTCAACTTATGCTAAAGAAATGTTGGTAATTATTTATTCCATCAAAATGTGGAGACCATACTTGCTGGGACGAAAGTTCTAAATTCATACTGATCAACAAAGCCTCAAAGCGTGAAGTTTACTGTGTAGAGCGAGAGCGACAGAGCGACAGTGATGTGAGATAGTGCTGCGACCCTGTAGCTTGCTCGACCGCCGGTGACTATTCCCTTCTTCCCCAACTTCCCATGGCCTCCTCTTCTTCCTCTTCTCCTGCTCGAAAGCCCTGGCCCCCAGCTCCCCCACGACACCCCGACCTCCCCTTTAGCCCCTTCCCACTAACCCTAATCTCTCTCAAAACGTAAACCCAAACCTTCAAAACACCACCCACTCTTCAAAGCCCCCGATAGCAGCGACTGTGACCCAAATGCAGTCGACATCCTGCCGAGAAACACCCTGTCTTTCTACTGAACCCTCCTCTACCCCCCAGATTCTCGACTGCCAAAAAATCAAGAAATCTTTGGAGGAAATCCGTCAGCCCAAAACTTGGAAATCTGTGGTTTTAGATTTGATCGAGGAGTCCAATGATGCCAAGGCATTGGCATACTATCCTCCAGACGTCAAGGATAAGCAGATTTTTGTCATCCCTTCACTGGAACTTGCGAGGAACGGAGCTGGCCAATATAGAACCGCATTGATTGGTTTCTTCATTGGTAAGAGTCCTGCTTACCCTGTAGTGCAGCGGGCTCTGCATGGATAGCTTTCGGGTTAAATAATACCTTGATCACTAGCACTAACAAATTCCTGTTTAAGTTAATTTGAAAGAAGGTTTGAATGTGGTATTAGAGAAGGGCCCTTGGCATATCCAAGAGAAACCTCTTTTCTTAAGGAAGTGGAGCTTGAATGCTGGTGAACAGGAAGAGATTAGACATGCCCCTTGTATGGACTAGGTTTCATAACATTCCTTGTAAGTATTGGAATAATGAGGGTTTGAGTAGGATAGCAAGTGCAGTGGGGAAACCTCTGCTTATGGACACTTCGACAGCTAGGATGTCCGGGGTTCAGTATGCAAGAATGTGTATGGAAATTAACCTTAAGAGTAATTGGCTGATGAGTTTTCAGTTGGCTACTTATAGTGAAGACCGGGAAATTACATTTAAAGAAGTCATGATAGAGTATGAGTGGAGACCTGAAAACTATACTCAAAAGAAGGAATGGAAACCTATTAGCCGACTGTTTGAAATTGGAATCCAAAAAGAGCTGGAAATGGAGAAGTTTCCACAACGAAGTGGAGTTAACCAAGGGACAGAGCTTGGGCAGAAACATACCTATGAGGAACCTCAGCTTAACACAAACTATAACAACCATCCAGAAGCTGTAGCTGATCAAAGTAGCCACAAAGAAGTCCAGGAGCTTCAAGATGATTCAGAAGGTTGCCTTGAGGATGCTAACCCTCCTGCCATAAGCAAACCAGGTAACTCTTCTTCCACTTCTAAATCTGATTTGGCTCCTGATGATCAAATTGAAGTTCAGAGTCCGAGTCTAGCAGAGGTGGCTTTCACTATTAGGAAAAGTAGGAAATCTAGGAGGAAACAAAAGTTGTAAGTCATAGTTCTTGTTCCTTTATGTCTTTAACTTTTTGGAATGTTAGAGGTCTCAATAATCCAAAGAAGCAATTAGCTGTGAAGTGTTTTCTTAAGTTGTTATCTGGCTCTTTTGTCTGCTTGGTTGAGTTTGGAATCAAATCTTCTTCTCTTTTGAATAAGATATGCTCTTCCTTATTTCCTAAATGGCATAGCTATAACAATTTAGACCAAGCTTTGAATGCTAGAATAGTTATAGCCTGGAATCTGGACTGTTATATATGCTCCCCTATTTTTAACCAACTGATACACATGGAGGTAACGCCTCTCAACAGTGATTTAGTTTTTCATGTGACTTGTGTGTATGGCTCCAATAACTTTAACCACCGCAAGTCTCTTTGGTCTGCTATTTCTAACATCAAACTGAGAGTTGGGAGTCACCCCTAGGTAGTTGCTAGAGATTTTAACGCCATTTTGTTTCCCCATGAGGCTGAACCCCTAAGTTCTTCTGCACTTACTGGTATCAAGGACTTTAGGGAGTGTGTTGATGATTGTCTTTTGTATGACCTAAATTCTAGTGGTCCTAGTTTTACCTGGTCCAACAAGCAATTAGGTGAACTCTTTATAGCTAGAAAGTTAGACAGAGCTCTGGTTAATTCGGTTTGGAGCTCTTGCTTTCCTAGGTCCTATGGAGTGATTCATCTTCCAAACATTTCTGGCCACTCTCCTGTAGTGATAAAGGCCTTAGGAAACCAGCAGAAATGACATTCTCCTTTTAGATTCTCCAACTTCTTAGCTTCTCAGGACAACTTTCTTCAAACTATATAAGAAGCTTGGTCCACTCAAGTCCAAGGTACTCCTATGTTTTGTGTGGTTTCTAAGCTCAAACTAGTCAAAATGTCCCTCAAATCTCTAAACTCTGATCAGGTAGGGAATCTTAATGTTAGAGTTGACAACTGTCAAGCTGCCCTTAGCCATATCCAAGCTCAAATCAGTCTTTTCCCTAATAGCCCTTCCTTGATTGCCCAGGAAAATCAAGCCATCACTAATCTGATTCGTGCCTTAGCTGACCAGGAATCTTTTTTGAAACAGTCTTCTCGTATTAGGTGGCTCAAAGAGGGAGATAGGAACACCAAATTTTTTCATAACTCTATTTTGTCGAATAGAAACAGGAACAACATCCACTCCTTACTTTTGGGTTCTAGACATAGGATTGTTGAGTTTGAAGGGATCCAAAATCAGTTCCTAGGTTTTTTTCGAAGTACTATTGGGAATAAGAAAAACCTGCCTTCTTCTAGAGATTTTGTCACAAATCTTTTTCCTTCTCCTATTCCTGAAAATCTGAAAAACAATCTCCTTTCTGAGGTCATAGTGCAAGAGATTACGAATGTTTTTAATTCTTTTAATCCCAATAAGGCACCTGGCCTGGATGGTTTTAATGGTTTATTCTTTAAGAAAACTTGGCATATTATCGGGGGAGATATCACTAGAGTCATTCAGGACTTTTTCCATCATGGGAGGTTACTAAAAGAGCTTAATTCTACCTTTATTTCTCTTATCCCAAAGACTAATCATCCTTCCTCAATGCATAACTATAGGCCAATTTCTTGTTGTAACCTTATTTATAAGGTTATTTCTAAGATTATGGCAAACATGATTAAAGACTTGCTTCCCCACATCATCAGTCCTAGTCAAAGTGCCTTCATACAAGGTCACCGAATAGGGGACAATATCCTTCTAGCACAAGAAATCTTTAGGAATTACCACCTGTCGAACTCTCATAAGTGGTGTGCTTTGAAAATTGACCTCAGGAAAGCTTTTGATTCCATCCACTGGGATTTCCTTCTGAATGTTCTCTTAGCTGTAGGTCTTCCTCCCATCTTTGTTAAGTGGATTGAAGAATTTATTATCTCCCCGTCCTATTCGATTTTGATCAATGGAACCCCTTCAAAATTCTTTCGTGGCAAATTAGGGTTAAGACAAGGGGATCCTTTATCCCTGTATCTCTTCGTCATCTGTATGGAGGTTTTCTCGAGGAGTTTGGAAGCTTCTTGTAATAGCTCTTTTCAATTCCACTAGCGATGTAAAGCTCTCAAACTATCCCACCTTCTTTTTGCTGATGATTTCCTATTGTTTTATCATGCTGATCTGGTTTCAATCCAAACTTTACTCAACTGCCTGAGCCTTTTCTCTAACATGTCTGGCCTGGATATCAACCTTAGCAAGAGTCAGTTCTTCTTATCTTCTGATACAAGTCATTTGGCTCATCAGCTGGAAGTGCTAACAGGCCTTCAAAGAGACCACCTTCCTATTCGTTACCTGGGGATTCCCCTCCTACCTGGTAGTCTCTCTAGGAGTGATTGCATTCCTCTTTTAGATAAAATTGATACCAGAGTTACCAAATGGACCCATAAAACTCTTTCCTATGCTAGTAGACTACAGTTGGTCATTTCTGTGCTCTCAACTTTTCATGTGAACTAGTCTAGCCATTTTATCCTACCTTCCTCCATCATTAAGGATATAGAGACTAAATTAAGAAATTTCTTCCGGTCTGGGAATGTAGTGTCTAACTTCCATGCGAAGGTTAAATGGAATGACCCATGCAGGCCCAAAAGAGAGGGTGGTTTAGGCATCAAACACTTATCTATGTGGAATACTATGCTCATAGGCAAAAGAATCTAGGTGCTTTTTAATGATAAGGAAGTTTTATGGGTCAGATGGGTGCACACCATTATTCTTAAAAGGGAAACTTTTTGGAATGCTCATCCTAGTAATAATAGTTCTTGGAGTTGGAAGAAGTTATAAGGAGCCAATTCAGATTTAAGATAGGAAATAGGTTATCTACTTACTTATGGCATGACCCTTGGCATCCGAGAGGTATTCTGAAGGACCTCTTAACTCCCAGAATGATCAATGGATCAGAGTTACCAATGAACGCAAAAGTGTTCGATATTATCAGTAATAATATGTGAAACTAGAGGGAAGCCCCAACTGAGACTATTCGAACCTTGGAGCCCTTATCATACCAACCAGATTACTCCAGACCTGACAGATTGGAATGGCTAGCAAGTCCTTCCAAAATCTACACAAATGCCTCGACCTACTCTACCTTGAGACCTCCCAATCCTTGCGTCCCTTGGTATAAACTAGTCTGGCATAAAAGAACTAGCCCAAGACACTCCTTCATCCTATGGTTAGCTTTTCTTAATAAGCTTCAAACGAGAGACAAACTTCTCTTTTCATTTGTCCCAAATCACCGCTCCTTATGTTTCTTGGATAATGAGTCCATTGGCCACCTGTTCTTTGAATGTACCTACTCTAAAACAGTTTGGACACATTGTTTAGGCCATTTTTAGATCCATTTACAAAACTTGCTATCCCTTCAAGCCTTTCCAAGTTGGATCCACTACCCCTTAAACCACTCTAATATTGACCTCAACCTTCTCATCATTCTCCTATCAGTGGCTGTTTATAACATCTACACCGAAAGGAACCACCGAACATTCAAAGACAAAGACTTGGAAGTTGGGAACATAACCACTAGAGTGGTCTTCCAAGCTATGGAACTTCTCAGTGCAAATACTGAAGTAAGGTAATTTGGTGTGAGGATCTTTTTCACTAACGTTTGTTTTGCAGGTTGTCCTAGTTTTAGACAGTAAGGTTCCATCCCCCTTTTGCTGGTGTTTCAGTAAAGAGGGTTAGAATCAGAAGAATCTTTCGGATGTCACTAAGGAGGGATGGGTGAGAAGTTGGAGATACAAACTTGGAATCAAACTGGTCTAGTTCAGCAGCTTCAATTCCAGATGTTTCTTGACATAAGGAATCCAACCTCCAATGTTGTATCTTAAACACTAGGAAGCACTCCACGGGTCTTCTCAAAATGAATGAGTGAGTCATGCTAATATATGTTGGTGTTCTCATTACTTGGTGCATGCTGGTAGGAATAAGATGGATGAAAGAGGTTGGGAGATTTAAATCCTACCCCTTTTCAACAAATTAGCAGCACACGATTAAGAAGGTCCACCTACGAATGTTGAATTGATTTTCTAGCTTGTCTTGTAGCTGAGTTAACTCTTTTTCTGTTCTAATTTAGTTTGTAAATGTAAGCATTAGCTGGTTGCGATGCTCCTTCCTACATCAGCTTGGTGGGTAATTATGTACAGGCTGGTTGTTGTGGCTGTTTGGTCATAAGGATCATTTTTATAGTGCTCCGCATGTTTATAGGATAGGCTTTCCCTTTTGGCATTGTAAAGAGATTTGCTTCTTGGGCAATCTCTTGATGTGCATAACTCTTTCTTGATTTATTTATATTACTAATTTACCAAAAAATACAAAGCCTCAAACGTTTGGTTGAATAGAGAATTATCACCCTATGGCATCAAAAATGGTTCTCAAAGTTATTGGGTTATAACTACAAAATACGAAATGACGAAGAACATGAAATTAGTAGGGGAGGGGGGCTTCGGTTGCAAGGTTTAAGTTCTAAGAAAAACAAAATCGTTTATTGTTAAAACAAACAATGTCATTTTTCGTATGATTTAAAAATGTTAAAGTTGAAGCTAACAACAATGTTGTCGTTTTCCACTAATTTTAAATATTGCGGCTGAAGGTAACAATGACGTCATTTGTTGTTCACAATTGGTGACGATTTAATAAAATGCCGTCAAAGGTTTACCAAATGGCGACGATTTATGGTAATCATGCCCTTTAGTGACAATCTCATGTAATTATCGTTAAATGAATATAGTTGGCTATGATTTTATAATATCGTTGCCAATTCTTTTCATATTTATAATATTTTTTAATATAGCAATTTTTTGTAATATATCATTTATGTAAAATAATATATGATTTATATATAATAAATAGAGTTTTGCGACAACAAATAAAATCATCAAATCATATATTTTAAAAGAGATTAATAAAAAGTATAATTAATGTAATATAAATTAATTTTATGTTTTTAGTTTTATAAATTAGAAGAAATGACATTGTCATTAACTAAATTTATTTTTAAACTTACAATCATTGTCCATAATATTAAATTTGATTTTTAAGAATATGATATTAATATGTAATATTCATTTTCATTTTTTACTATATTGCAATTATTTTTTGATTATATTGCAATAAATATGATTATATATGGTAATTAATATAATGTTATATGAATGTATAGATAATAATTGTAACTACTATAATATATATAGATAAATTTTATCATATCTTACTTAAGTAATATATTAGTTTATTTAATCAAAATTTTGTATTTATTATATATAAATTTAGTATTGTTATAAAAAAATTTATATAGTGTATATAATTTCGTCACCAAAGGTCAAGCCAAATGGTAATGGGCCATTATTTAGCATATTTCTTTCGAATTAATTGAGAACAACATCTTTTTTCTTAACAACAAACAATGTTGTTTTCTACTAGGTTATTAACGTGAAAATGAAGCTTTCTTCATTTTCATGTTAGCCATCGTATTTTCGAAGAAGCGTCGTCTCCTCTATAGTCATTGTCTCCTGTGTTGTGGTCGTCACCGTCGAACTAGCATCGTGTATTGTGTTGGTACTGTTCTTCCTTTCTGTTTCAAGAACCCTCCTTTTGTTGTGTTTTGTTTTTATGTTACATTTTTAACTTATATGGGTTTAGTGTTCTTTTTATGAGGTATGGGTTTTTGTTTGTGTTTGTATTTGGAAGATGGTATATTATGCTTTTGTGTTGGTTATATATAGGTTGGCATTTTTTTTCCAACTTTAATGTAACATACCACTCCCATGGAGCTAAGCCCGAACAAACTAGAGGATATTCAAGAACATACTCTAAAAACTGGTACATTAGGACAATCAAACTAACTCATTAAAGGCTTCAAACATATCATGTATATCAAACATATGATAAGCATTCTAAATGTTCATTTATTCCCATTTCATTCACAAATATAAAAGTCACATGTGTCATTACAATTCAGAATCCATATATACATTACATACCTTTTTTTAGTTCAATCTCAGTACCAAATATATAACATGAAATGAGATGCTAATACACAAGACTCTAACTAGACTCCTCAGATTCAACTGATCAGACCTTTGAGCCATTCTCGTCCCCAACTTGTAAGCTAGCACTACATATCATAACACATCCTCCATTAACTTCAACTATAATTCACTATTTCAAAACAATTTAATCATTTGATACATGTAGGGATGTATATGCAAATGCACGTGTTTCCAGTCTCATTTTGTTTTGTTGTGACCAAGTGCTTATCAACCCAATTTGCTATCTCGTATCTGTTATGGATACCGAGATCATTTCTGGCCCATATTCATTGTGGATACCGAGTCCATGTTATCTGAGCCTGAGGCTCTTTTTCATAATCCTGAGCTCAAAACTCTCTTCTCCACATCGGTCACTGTGGTCATAACTCCTTTATTTGATCATGCATTTCAATGTGATGAGGTGCATCATTTCATATGCTATGTTTTCATTTCCTTTCATTTCTGTGTACTCATGCCACATATATCAAACTCCTCGGATCTAAGTCCGGCATTTATCAATCAGTTGTACACACGTTCCATATTAAACATACAATTCATACATAAGCAACACATCTAAACTCACAGTACGCTCTAGAAAAGTTATTGCCTTGATGTTCCGGCAATGTCTAGATGTTGACGATCACCTTGGTCGTCTATTGTTATGCAATATACACATAGTTCACAAATCACTAATTTGTTTAATCATATGAATATACAATCATATACATGTATATATGTCATGTTTTAATGCATGCTCAATTGACTTTCTTAGTATATATTCTTATACAAATATCTTGACCATTCAAACATTATAGCTTGTGTACAACTAGTTTGCGATCAGGTTTATACCTTAAGTAAGCTTGATTTACTCCAAATTCATCAATCATACATTTATCAAATTTTTTTAGCAATATTTATTTATACAATTACAGAATTCTCATTCATAATTTCCTCATGTTGTTCAATGCTCATTCATTCATGCCTAATACACATTACTCATATCCTTAAGATCATGTTTGCATTCATATGAACACCTTTATTCCTTTACCACATCATAATTTCCAGATTTGGATATATTGAGATTAAAACAGTACATTCTTTAAGTTATGAAATCAATTAATAACCTAAACTTATCAAGCTCTTAACCAATTAATCAAGCAACAATCTAGGTTCATTCCAAGACTTAATCATGTCCAAATACACTAATTTATAGTTACTTTTCGTTAGCTAGTTCAACATGTACACAAGGCTGAAATTAACATTCCAAAACTAGTCCCACGATCATGGGGGACCATGCCACGATTGTGACAGAAGCTCATGTAATAGGCCACGATTGTTCACTAAGGGCCACAATCGTGCACTGTCTTTCTTCCTTGAATTCTGCACGAATTTCACATACTTAGAGACATCACTACCACTTGAATTTTTCTAGAATTCATGTCCTTTAATGCTACTTCATTTTATGCTAGTTTAGCTTCCATATTGGTTACATTAAATCTCATAAAAATCTACTCATTTGTTTCATTACCATTCACTTTATACCATCATACATGCAGTCCTAACTTTTCCAGATTTGAAAACACTTCAATAACACCTATCTTTAGCATAAATTTATCATCAATTATACTTCAAATCCCAACTTAAATCATCCATATAACATCCTATAAACTACTTTTGTCATGCATCCAAAAACAGAACAGAAGGTACCCCTTTCATTCATCATTTTCTAGCATAATTTCAACAGTAAAACCACATTCAATCTATCCCTAATCAGTCATCATAATTTCTACTAACATATGCCACAATAGATTAGTACTTCACTTACTCATTCAGCTCAAATGCCACCTCAATGTATCAAGCCTACTTTACCTCACAAGCATGCAAGATCATCTCAGGAATGATGAGGGAGTAGGATGAGTTTCTGCAGAGACAAAAAGAAGACAACAACATATAGCTTTCTTTATAAAGAAATTGACAAAGGTTTTGAGGTGGTAATAGACAGAATTTAGAGCAGAAACTCAAGATGTTGGACCCCGAACTTTTTCTTGGAAGTTTGATTTATTTAATAATATTAAATGAGAAATTATTGGTGATTATTCATGTGTAAAGAAAAGAAAATTCTTGAATTTGAAATGATATACAAGAATTAAGTCGTGAATGTAGTAAGTTAATGAAGAGTGAA
>JAOSBL010000005.1:28003392-28015330 GCA_027568915.1 Erythroxylum roraimae | reverse complement strand
TGAATTGGATAGAATATGTATTGAATTGATGATGAATTGAGGTCTGGAACATGATACTTGTTTGATAGCTTTTGCTTAAGATGTTGATACCTGAAAGATCATGGATTGTGAGGTGCTTAATGAATGATTTTTTGAATTGGTTTGGACATGAATTTGATGAGGTATTGAAGCATGAATAAGGTAGAATTGAAGCGAAATTGATGGACTTTGGTGAAGGGGTGTCGAATGGAAGTGAAGAAGTTAAGTTTTGGAAACAAACTGAAGGTTGTGGGTGAGTGAACCTTAGGTTCACTCATCCCACGATCGTGGGAAGTGGTTAGGAAGGTGAAAAACTTGGGTTTGTGCAATTGTTGAACTATATGAGGTTAGGTTATTTTATTTGGTACATTGGGACTTAATTAGACTTGTTTAAAGTGCGAAATGAACTTAAATTGAGGTTAGATTAACTGAGTAAAAGTTAATTTAGTTATGGAATGTTAATTGAGGTAATTACTTGAGTTAATTACTTAAGGAATGTGTGGTTAGTAAATAATATGTCTAATGTTGAAATGTATGGTGTGTTCAAGGATGAATGTGTCCTTAATGAACACAAAAGTGTTTCAACGGATTTATATTATGTGAATTGAATATGATTGTTTGTGAATTGAGAATTTGTGTAATTATATGTAATGTATAAATACGTAATGCATTTATTGGTACATTATTGGAAATGTTTATGTTCATGAGGTATGTTAAGTTATTGGATGTGAATGAATATGTTCAATTTGAGAAAAATGGAATAAAGACATATGTTATGCACTACATCTTTTGCATGTGATTCTGAAATCTAAAATGTTTTGTTTTAAAACTACCAAGTCCTAGGCATGGGTAAATAGGCATGCTTAGAACGGTCTGCAGCTGCTTCTGTAACTAGACACTAAGGAGTCTTCTGTGACTAGATACTTCAGTGTCTTCTATACCAAACACTCCGGTGTCTTTTAATTTTAGACACTTCTGTGTCTTCTGTTTCAGAGACTTAAGTCTCTTCTATTTCAGATACCAAACATGGATATCCTATTCTGGTCTCGTTACCCACTTCTATAAAAAGGATTAGCAGGCTAACTTGTTTTGTATTTTATTACATGCTCAGTTTTGATATAATCAAGCTCTGTTCTGAAATAACTAAGTTCTGTTCTGATATAATCAGATACTGTTTTGATACAGTCAAGTTCTGTTTTGGTGCTTTTAAGTTCTGTTATGATATTATGGTATCTATTTTGATACTTGTAAGTTTTTTTTAAAGCCAATATATCCTGTTTTGATATGTTATATTCTGTTTGAGATACATTGTGTTTGGATTTCACTTTAATATGAACAATTAAAGATTGTTTAAGATGTGATCTGATTCTGTAAATGTGAATGCTAGACGATTGTTAGAAGCAGTTGTCAATTTATATCTTGTTTAGTTATTTCCCCACTAAGCTTTATGCTTAGCATGGTAGTTTTGCCTCTGTATAGGTTCTGCTAAGAAGGTTTAAAGACTGGGATAAAGGCAACTGCATTGGCCAAGGAGATTGTGTTTTGTTTTGAAAATGTTCAGCTTGTTTTTTAGTTGTATTTAATGTAATGAGACATATTGGAATTTGTATTTTATTTGATGGTTTGTAATAACCTTAATACAGGTTAGATTTGGATTTTAAGGCTTGTATGTGATAAGTACCATGTGTATGTTATGTTCTAAATATGACTTAACCTATGAAATGAAATGTATGTTACTTGAGTTTCAGGAAATGCTTTAGCATGTTTTAAATCGTTTCAGTACTGTTTTGTGTGGCATCTAAATATCCTCGTAGGGGTTACGTGGGTGTTACATCTCTAGCATGAATTCATCATCAATTATAATTCAAATCCTAACTTACATCATCCATATAACAACCCATAAACTAGTGTTTTCACACATCCAAAAACAAAATAGAAGTTACCCCTTTCATTCATCATTTTCTACCACAATGTCAACACCAATACCACATTCAATCTATCCCTAATCAGTAATCATAATTTGTGCTAACACATGCCATAAAGATCAGTATTTCACTTACTTGTTCAACTCAAATGCCACCTCAATTTATCAAGCTTGATTTGCCTCACATGCATGCAAGATCATCTCAGGAATAATAAAGGAATAGGATGAGTTTCAGCAGAGGCAAGAAGAAGATAGCAATATATAGCTATATTTCTGAATAAATTGACAAAGGTTTTGAGGTGGTAATGGACATAATTTAGAGAAAAAATCCAGAGGTGTGGGTGAGGTGTGGATTCGGCTATGAGAGGAAAGAGAGGGAAAGAGTACAACAGAAACATTACAATGGAGCTGAATGTGTTGCTCATATGGTGTAGGATGAGTGTTCTTTCATTAAGGACACTTGTCATGAAAACAAGCAAGACATATGTCCACTCTTTAAGCTATCAAATGTCACTTAGTTCTTTAGGACATTTGTTACTCAAGTCTACTGCCATATGTCACTTATTTTATAGGCTTAATCATCTTAAATTTCCACATGTCAATTGCCTTGCTACTAGAAATTTTTCCTAGTCTAAATGTACATTTTAATCCATCAATCTTACAATTGTAATAATTAAATCAAAATTAATAATTGTAATCCATCAATTCTTTTTATTGGTAAAATCAAAATACAAGACATTAGAAGTGTACAATCATGTCACAATTATTTTGAATCTTTCATACCCCAGAACATGTTAATTGAGTGTAATTTTTCTAAATCAAAATTATTGTGTATATGCTCATATTATGCATGTGAATGAAATCATAAAATCATATCCTAATTGCATCAAATTCATTCTAATATGATGTAAGTCATGTAATTAAGTAATCTAACACTCTAACTCTTAGTAGTTTTGGAAACCGACTATTACAATTCTCCCCTCCTTAAGAAATATCATCCTTGAAATTCTTACCTGATTGATCAAATAAATGGGGGTAATGTTTTCTCATGTTTTCTTCAATCTCCCATGTAGCTTCTTCTCTTGAATGATTTCTCCAAAGAACTTTAACCACAGGATTACACGGTTTCTTAATTGTTTAGTCTAATATATAGCTATTTTAACATGTTTCTCTACATAACTCAAATTAGTTGCAATCTTAACCTCCTATATTGGTAATATATGTGCTAGATCTGAACGATATCTCCTGAGCATACTAATATGAAATACATTATGCGTATGAGAAATTTATGGCGGTAATGCTAATTTATAAGTTAATGGTCAAACTCTCTCATTAATCTCATAAGGACCGATATATCTAGGGCTTAACTTTCCCTTTTTATTGAATCTTAGCACTCCTCGCTAGGATGACACTCTCAAAAATACCTTATCTCCTACTTGGTACTCCATATCTCTTTGGTGCTAATCTACACAACTCTTTTGCCTGTCTTGAGCATCCTTAATCCTACTACAGAACAATTTTACCTTATCAACAGTATCTTGATTCAACTCTGGGCCTTTAACAATCCTTAGACCTTCTTCATCCCATTACAAAGGTGCTTGACACCTTCAGCCATATAACGCCTCATATGGAGCCATACCAATACTACTATGATATTGATTATTATATGCAAATTCAATAAGAGATACATAAGCATCCCATACTCCTTGAAACTCCAAAACATATGCCCTAAGCATGTCCTCAATAGTCTGAATAGTCCTCTCACTCTGTCCGTTTGTCTGAGGATGAAACGTTGTACTAAAATTTAACTTTGTACCCAATGTTATATATAGGCTACCCCAAAATCTAGAAGTAAATCTATGATCTCGATCTGATATAATAGACACTAGGACCCCATGTAATCTCACTATCTCATTTATATATCTCTGAGCTAACTGATCTAGTGTGTTATTCTCGCTAATAGGTAAGAAATGAGCTGATTTTGTTAATCTGTCGACAATGACCCATATAGCATCATGCTGTCTCAGAATTCTCAGAAAACCCATAATAAAATCCATTGTAATCCTCTCTCATTTCCATTCTAGAATAGGTAATTACTGTAATTTTCCAACTAGTGCCTAATGCTCTGCCTTAACTTATTGGCATTTCAAACACCTGGCAACATACTCAGCCATTTGCTTCTTCATCCCTGGCCACCAAAAATGTTGTTTTAGAGTATTGTACATCCTGGTAGTACCAGGATGCATAGCCTAGGCTGCTATGTGTGCTTCCTCTAAAATTTCCTTTCTCAAACCATCAACATCTAGTACACATAATCTCTGATTCAATCACAATGTATTATTTCTCAACTCAAACTCAGCACTTGGATTCTGTTTTAACTTCTCTACAATCTTCACTACTTCTGGGTCTTTGCTTTGTGCTGTTATGATCCTTTCATGTAATACCAGTTTAAGCTTCAATATAGCTAACAATGCTTCATTCTGTCCCAAACTTAGCTCAACATTCAGTGCTCTCAGTTAAACTAGATTTGGTAACCTCAATGCTTGAATTTGTGCTACACTGCCATTAGATTTCCTGCTTAATGCATCAACTACAGCATTAGCCTTACCTGGATTATACTCTATCATCCAATCATAATCCTTAAGCAGCTCATTTCACATCCTTTGTCTCATATTAAGTTCCTTTTGACTCAACAAATATTTCAAACTTCGATGATCCGCAAAAATCTGAAACGTTTCACCATATAAATAATGTCTCCAAATTTTCAAAGAAAACACTACTGTAGCAAGCTCTAAATCATAAACTGGATAATTGAACTCATTAGACCTTAACTTTCTCGAAGCATAAGCAATCACTCTACCATGTTGCGTTAAAACACACCCTAACTCTTAATGTGAAGCATCACTGCATACAACATATCCTCCAGATCCAGATCGAATAGCCAACAATGGTGCCGTAGTTAATCGATATTTTAACTCATAAAAGCTCCTTTGACATTCATCAGTCCATCAAAAAGGTACGTTCTTCCTCAGAAGCTTTATCAAAGAGGTTGAGATCAATGAGAACCCTTCAGCAAACCTCCTGTAATAACCTGCTAGCCTAAGAAAACTCCTCATCTCCAACACATTTCTAGGTGGTTCCTATTTCATTACAACCTCAACTTTCTTTGGGTCTACCTGTATATCTTGTCCAGATACTAAATGACCTAAGAACACCGTCTGATTAAGCCAGAATTCACACTTACTAAACTTGGCGTACAATTTCTTCCCTATTATCAGCTGTAAAATTAACCTCAAATGCCCATAATGTTCTTCTCTATTCCTCATGTTCTTCTCTACTCCTCAAGGGCACCAAGCTATCATCAATGAATATAATAACAAAGTGATCTAAGTAAGGTTGGAATACTTTATTCATCAAGGCCATAAAGGTCGCCGGAGCATTCGTCAATCCAAAAGCCATCACCAAAAATTTGAAGTGTCCATATCTAGTTTTGAATGCACTTTTAGGTACATCAACTTCTGCTATTTTCAATTGATAATACCCTAACCTCAAATCCAGTTTAGTAAATACCTGAGCTCCCTGTAACTGATCAAGTAAATCATCTATTCTCGATAAGGGATACTTGTTTTTCATTGTCACCCGATTTAATTGCCTATAATCATTGTACAATCTCAAAGTCCCATCCTTCTTCTTCACAGACAAAACTAAAGCTCCCTAAGGTGATACATTGGGTCTGATAAAATCTTTATCTAATAACTCCTACAACTGAGTCTTTAGTTCTTTAAGTTCCATATGTGCCATCCTAAGGAGGAATAGATATAGGAACAGTGCCTAGGACAAGGTCAATGGTGAACTCTGTTTCCATATCTGATGGTAATCCCGATAATTCAGTGGGAAAAACATCTAGAAAATTCCTAACAATAGGAATATCCTGTAATGTCTGCTCAACTCAAGTATCAGTCACATAGGCTAAACAGGTCTCACATCCACTTCGAGTCATTCCAAAAGCACTCATTGATGAAATCAATTTGGCTGGAACTGCTTGACTAACACCTCGAAATATCACCCTTGGTTGTGTAAGAGATTCAAGAATAACTTCCTTAGTGTAACAATTCATTATAGCCTTATGAACAGTATGTCAGTTCATACCTAATATAAGGTCTATCTTTTTCAACTGCAGTACTATCAAATCAACTTTCAACTTAGCCTGGTCAACCCAAATAATACACCCTCTATATACTTCTCCAATCATTGTAGTACTACCTACTAGAGTTCTCACCTCTAAGCCAAATTTCAACATCTGTCTCTCACAATGCAATTTAGATGCCAGATGTGGGGTAATAAATGAATGTGTAGATTTAGGATCTAACAATGCAATTGCCTCAAAATTAAAGACATGTAACGCACCTGCAACAACATCTAGGGAATTCTGTGCCTCCTGTGTCATAATAGCAAAGATCCTGGCCTAGAACTGTGGTTGGTTACACCGTACCTAAATCCTAACACTAAGACCGGCTGAATAAGCTTTGTCCCTACCTCTACCTTTCTGTCCTGCTCCACTGGCTCTGCTTTGTTGGACAGTCATCTCCGTCATAGACCCTCCTCTGACTCCTGACTGTGCTTCTTAAGTTGCTAGACAGTCTCTAATCTGACTCTTTAAGGAGCCACAACGTAACAAGCTCCCGATACCTTCCAACATACTCCACCATGGCTTTTTCCACAGTATTCACAACTCAGAATCTGTTGTGTTTGCCTACCATAAGTCTATCCTCCGAATGCCTGACCTCTACCACCACGAGAATGAACAGAACTGCCTCTAGGCCTAAACACTGATTACCTCGATTTCGACTGTGATCGCGACGATCTATTCTGGCATTTACTAAATTTCCTACCAGAGTCAGCTTGAAACTCACCATGCCTTTTAATCCTAAACTCCTGTCTATAATCTCTTTGTTCATCCTTCAGTAACTGCTCAATCCAAATTGAAACAGCTCGCAGCTCAGTAAAACTATCCAAATTTGTAATGGTCAACCTTGTCCTAATCTCCATATTCAATCCATCCTCAAACCACTTACATTTATCTTCCTTAGTCAGGATCGGAGCAGTAGCATACCCCAATAGTTAATTGAACCATACCTTATACTTAGCTACCGTGTGTTTTCCCTATTTCAGATCGAGAAATTCCTTCATCTTCCTGCCTGAATAGATATTTGGCATGTAATTATCCTTAAAGACCTTCAGGAAGTTCCCCCACGTCAGTCTACAAGGTCGGACGGAACTACCTGGAATTGTCTTCCACCATTGATAGGCTGGACCTTGAAGTAGAGAGACTGTATAATCGAACCACTCATCATGCTTACAGTCCATTTGATCAAATACTTTCTTTGTTCTCTGCAGCCAACCTTTTTCCTCAGCAGGCTCTGTACTTCTATAGAAGTCTATAGCCCCTTGCTTCCTAAGTTTATCATACCTCTTTTCTCTCCTCTCAGAAACTCTCGGAGGCATTTGTTCATACTGGGGTATAGGGGACTCTTTATTGGTTCCTATTAACTCAAGATTAGCTGATTCTACAACATGGTCTCCTATAGCTGATGACCTATAACAAACAATATTAACAATCACTATCTGGCTCTCTTTCTATATGCCATATTGAAATGTTGATATGTCTCTAAGGATGCCAAACCATGCTTTGATACAAAAATTGTAACATACCACTCCAATAGAGCATAAGCCCAAACATATTATAGGATATTCAAGAACATACTCTATGAAAATGGTACATTAGGACAATCAATCTAACTCATTAAAGGCATCAACATATCATAGGCATTCTCAAACATAAAAGTCTTATGCCATTACAATTTAGAATCCACATATACGTTACATAACATTTTGTTTTGAGTTCAATCTCAATACCAAAAATATGACATGAAATGGAATGCTAATACATAAGACTCTAACTAGACTTCTCAGATTCAGTTGATCAGACCTTTGAGCCATTCTCGTCCCCAAAAAGCAAGTAATAGAATTCTACTATATCACCTTAGTAGCTAGAACTCCCTTGAACATGAAAAAAACAACGTTGCAATTTTGATGAGTTTGTGAACTTAATGAGTGAACCATCATCGATGTATTCACTTAAGTTAGATCACAAAAACAAGTGTATCAAAGTTTATCATACTTCCACAAGCATATCGTGTAAGCTAGTATTGCATATCACAACACATCCTCCATTAAATTCAACTGTAATTCACTAATTCAAAACAATTCAATAATTCATTTAAATTCAATCATTTGATACATGTAGGGATGTATATGCAAATACACATGTGTTTCCATTTTGACTTTTGTTTTGTTATGACCAAGTGCCTATCAACCCAATTTATTGTCCCGTGTCTGTTGTGGACAATGAGATCATTTCTGGCCCGTATCCATTGTGGATACCATGTCGATGTTATCTGAGCCTGAGGCTCTTTTCATAATACTGAGCTCAAAGCTCTTTCTAGCACATCGGTCAGTCTGGTCACAACATTTTTATATGATCATGCATTTCAATGTGATGAGGTGCATCATTTCATATGCTATGTTTTCATTTTGTTTCATTTCTATATACTCATGCCACATATATCAAACTCCTCGGATTTAAGTCCGGTAGTTATCAATCAGTTGAACACACATTCCATATTAAACATACAATTCATACAGAAGCACATTTAAATAAGTTTACATATCTAAGTTAATTCACAGTACGCTCTAGAAAAGCTATTGCCTCGATGTTCCGGCAATGTCTGGATGTTGACGATCACCTTGTGCGTCTATCGTCATGCAATACACACTTAGTTCACAAATCACTAATTTGTTTAATCATATGAATATACAATCATGCATATGTATGTGTGTCATGTTTTAATGCATGCTCAATTGACTTTCCAGGTATGTACTCTTATACAAATATCTTGACCATTCAAACATTATAGCTTGTATACAACTAGTTTACAATCAGGTTTATACCTTAAGTAAGCTTGATTTACTCCAAATTCATCAATCATACATTCACAAAACTTTTCTAGCAATATATAATCATACAATTACCCAATTCTTATTCACAATTACCTCATGTTCTTCAATGTTGATTCATTCATTCCTAATACACATTACTCATATCCTTAAGATTATGTTTGCAGTCATATGAACATCTTTGTTCCTTCATCAAATCATGATTTCCAGATTTGGTTACGTTGACACCTAAACAGTACATTCTTTAAGTTGACATCAATTAACAACCTAAACTTATCAAGCTCTCAACCAATTAATGAAGCAACAATCTAGGTTCATTCCAAGCCTTAATTAAGTCCAAATACACCAATTTAGAGTGAATTTTCCTTAGCTGGTTCAACATGTACATAAGGCTTAAATTATCATTCCAGAACTAAGCCCACGATCGTGGGGGACCTTGCCACAATCATACACTGAGGGCCATGATTGTGTACTGTCTTTCTTCCCTTAATTCTACATGAATTTTACATACTTAGAGACATCGCTACCACTTGAATTTTTCTAAAATTCATGCCCTTTAAAGGCACTTCATTTCATGCTAGTCTAGCTTCTATATTGATTACATTAAATCTCACAAAAATCTGCTCATTTGTTTCATTATCATTCACTTTATACCATCATACATGCAGTCCTAACTTTTCCAGATTTGAAAATACTTAAATAACCCCTATCTCTAGTATGAATTCATCATCAATTATACTTCAAATCCCAATTTAAATCATCTATGTAACAGCCAAATAAAATAGTATTGTTATGCATCCAAAAATAGAATAGAAGGCACCCCTTTCATTCATCATTTTCTAGCACAATGTCAATGCCAATACCACATTCAATTTATCCCTAATTAGTCATCATAGTTTCAGCTAACACATGCCACAAAGATCAGTATTTCACTTACTTGTTCAACTCAAATGCCACCTCAATGTATCATGCTTGCTTTGCCTCACATGCATGCAAGATCATCTCAAGCACAATGAGGGAATAGGATGAGTTTCAGTAGAGACAAGAAGAAGACAACAACATAGAGCTATCTTTCTAAAGAAATTAACAAAGGTTTTGAGGTGGTAATGGATATAATTTAGAGCAGAAAGCCAAAGGTGAGGGTGAGGTGTGGATTCAGCTATGAGAGGAAGGAGAGGGAAAGAGTACAGCAAAAACATTACAATGGAGCTGAATGTGTTGGTCACATGGTGTAGAATGAGTGTTCTTTCATTAAGGAAACTTGTCATGAAAACAAGCAAGACATATATCCACTCTTTAAGCTGCTAAATGTCTCTTAGTTCTCTAGGCGACTTGTCACTCAAGTTTATTGCCATATGTCACTGATTTTATATGCTTAGTCATCCTAAATTTCCACATGTCAATTGTCCTACTACTAGAAATTTTCCTAGTCTAAATTTACATTTTAATCCATCAATCTTCCAATTGTAATAATTAACTCCAAGTTACTAATTGTAATCCATCAATTCTTTTTATTGGTAAAATCAAAATACAAGACATCAAAAATGCACAATCATGTCACAATTATTTTGAAACTTTCATACCCTAAAACATGTCAATTGAGTGCAATTTTTCTAAATCAAAATTCATATGTGTATGCTCATAGTATGCATGTGAATGAAATCATAAAATCATATCCTAAATGCACCAAATTCATTCTAATATGATGTAATTCACATGACTAAGTAATATAACGCTCTAACTCACTGTAGTTTTGGAAACTGACTATTACCTAATTAGAGGGAGAGGCTCTAGGTTGGCTTCAACTCTATACGAGGAACAGGTTAATAATGGAGAATCCTAATTGGGGAGAGTATGTTTTGTCTAGGGATTAGAGGTTTGGAGTGAATATGATTGAGGATCTTATAAGGGAACTGAAAGAACATAAATGAGAATCATCTATAGAGTAATATTGTCCAATATTTGATTTTAATAATATACGTTGGTGATGCTCTATCCATACCTAGTGAGTTTGTTGCTTAAGGGGTTAAAACCAGAGATAGAATATCTAGTTAAGATATAGGCTCCTAAAAACTTGGAACATACTCATTCCCAAAAAAAAACATGAAGTGGCTACTCAGAGGTGTTATAAGAATGAAAGAAATAGTTAGAGAGGATATTTACTAATAGGGGGTATTTACAGATTTATAAGAATCAATTAGGTTTGTTTCCTAAACCTATATTAATTAACATTAATAAATTAAGTGAACAAACCATAATTATAAAGATTGCTAGCAATAAGGAATTAAATGAAAAGAGGGCCAAAGACCTTTGCTTTTAGTGTGATAAGAAGTATAGCCCAAGCTACAAGGGCAAAAAAATGATGCTTATGTTTATGGTTGAGGAAGACCCATAGGAGGAAGGCAAGGAGAAGAAGTTTAAAGTAGAAAAATAAAGAACAATCTCCTTATAAGACATGGTAGTTGTGGTTTCTTCAAAATATCAACTAAGGAAAGTATCTAGAGAATATAGAGGTAGAAACGTACACATTTATCGATGGTGGGAGTAACCATAACTTCATTAATAAGATGTTAGTAAGTAAAGAAGAAGGTAATAAGGAGGAAATAAAACTAATTTGTAAGTAGATGTTTGAAGATTAATTAACAAAAAATGTGTAAATTTTTTGTTGCATTGTGAGGAGTCACTAATTCTTGAGTAATTCTATGTTTATTGATATTAAAGGTAGTAATGTAGTGATTATTATACAATTTCTATCCACGTTGAAGTACATTATATGTTTACTAAAGGAGACGATGAGTTTAGAGTGGAAGGGCAAACTCGTGGAAATAAGCAGTAGTAATGATAAGGGATCAACTGAAGTGACTAGTAGGGGAATGAATGAGTGGGAGCAAGCTACTGAGTGTGTAAATTATTATTATTATTATTATTATTATTATTATTATTATTATTATTATTATTATTATTATTATTATTATTATT
>JAOSBL010000005.1:27985289-28003292 GCA_027568915.1 Erythroxylum roraimae | reverse complement strand
AATACACAATTCAACCCCCCTTCTTGTGCATTTGCATATCGTTTATTTAGTCTTGTATTAACGTGTGATTCACTTCAGTGGTAATGTCCCGATGGTTGGTATAGGATTAGCGAAATCAATTTTTTTGGAATAGTCTTCGATTCCATATGCCATGTTTATTCAAACAGGTATGTTCGTTGTACCGTTTGACTTAATTAGCTATTTATGTTCTGTACTAATTGTTTCTTGGGTGAAACACATTGTATAGGTGGTTCATCTAATTCAGTGATCCATATTGTATCTAAGGATTCGTTCGATGTATCTTCTTCTAGTTTAGTTATAGCCAAGAAGTTGTTAGAAGAGGGTGTCAATAACCTAACACCTGATGGAAGATCTTTGACTGTTTCAATTGATGCCTTTGAATGTGCAAGGACCCTTCTTGGGAATCCAGACATAAGGAATTCCTTTGCCTTTTCTATCGAGTCTTATATCACTTGGAATCTAAAAAGATGATTATTTCTTTTCCTTTTCGATGAAATAAGCGTGAAACTTTATTTATTGTTTTGTTTGTAAGAATTGTTGAACTTCTCATTAAAATCTTATACTACTTACCATATATTATTATATTATATTACTTACCATATGTATTATTATTTTATTGTTAATAAATATTAATGATTAAGCATAGTATCCAATTTAAATTTATTGTATTTGATCTTATTAATATTAAAATTTTAGGTATGTTTATCTTTTTATATCCAAATAATATTCAACTTTCAAAATTTAAATTACTTACCATGTGTTTTTCAACAATGTGTTTAAAAATTTGAAAATATTTTACAATTTTTAGATGCTTGATAGCCTGTCGCTAACTACCAAATAATAAATTCCTAACTACCAAACTATGTAGTAAATGACAGCTAGGGTCGAACCACAGAGAGCTAGGATGCAAATGTTATTTCAAATGTTGCAAACAAAAGAAAACAAAACACCCTGAAATGATGAAAACGAAACAATTAAAATGCAATGAACATAAACAAAAAGACAAAGACAAAGCAATTTAGAAAAGACTAATAACAATGGTAAAGAAGTGGATCAGAGATATCTTCAAGATTCCGGGATGTTCATTGATCCTTGAATCTAAATAAAAGGTACTCTCATCTTGGTGTTAGTCTATGGACTCGATTAAGCTCTCGAACCTTTAATTTCTTTAAAATATGAAAAAACTAATAAGCTCTAGAAATGCCCCGATCTCTACTATAACCTAGAATAAGCTCTCTAAGTTCAATAGCGAAGATGCATTAGGTACTAAGAAACAACTAACTTAGGCCACCTACTCATAAGCTCGGAAGGTGTAACCTAAAGGTTTGGGATCCTAGATTAGTTGATTAAGTATTTTAAAAAATATAACTAACATATTGCTACTTCCGAGAATCACTATAGACTATTACATATCACACGCTCAACCCTAGCCTTAAGATTAGAAAGTTACTTAAAGGGTGATCAAGCCTATAAGCAACTCCTAATTCATGACATTTATCTTAAATCCCAAAACAACCTAGACCTACAAGCACTAATTCAAGACAAGTTCAACTCCATTCTCACAATTTCCATCCTTTCATCCTTATAATATCTCCAAACCCTTAAGTAGCCTAGCCACACATGATCATATTAAGCAAAATAGATATTAAATAAACAAAATTCATACTTAATTAAATAAAACCAAGGCTGGAAATTATAAACGAAGTAATAAAAACCAAAATTCAACACTAACTTAATAGAAATCAAAACTCTTTATGATAACAAATAACTAATTATAACCCAAATTACAAAATCTAAACTAATTGCATCAAAATAAGAATTCCAACACGCATAACTTGCATAAAAACCAAAATTAATTGATCATAAACCTAAAAACATGCATAAATCCTAACTATTGAGCACAAATTATTCAAAAGCATCACAACTAAGCAAAAACCCATAACATAAACCATTAAACATTCAAATACCCAATAAAATCATATTTGAAAAAATCACATAAATAAACTCAAACAACCAAGATTAAAGCTAAAAAATTCAAGGAATAAACATCCATTGATATAACATAAAGATTCCTTACAAAATCCATAAATTTCAACTATAAAATCCATCAAGCATTCATTAACATAAAGATTCCTTACAAAATCCATAAATTTCAACCATAAAATCCATCAAACATTCATTCTTAAACATTCTAGAACATGTAAAAATAAGATTAGCACTAAGAAAGCTTTAAACTAATGAAATGAATATGAAAATAAAGCATTGAAATTGAAAGAGAATAGCTAAGTTTATGGAAAGTAACGAATGAACAAAAGACTATAGCTAAAAACCAATAAAAAAGCTAAGGCAAATGGAGTAAAAAAATATTGTAGCCGTCTCTATGGTGGAGAGCCTCTCCTGGAAAGCTAGCTTCAAGCTGCCACCTTGCCAAGAAAGTGTTGAAGCCGTAATAAATATTTCTCTACTTCTTGTCCCTGCGCCTCCCTCTCTTTTGCGTTACTGTTCTGTTTTGATTTTATGAAATACTTTCTGGGCCATCGACAGTGTTGTTTTGTTAAAAACCTACACAAAATGTCTGCATTTCACGCAAGACACGCAGATGTCATCTGCATTTTTATGTTCCTTGATCCACCTGCTGCATGCGTTTTGTCCTCACACCATCCATCATCCTTTGCTGTGCTGCCATTAATTCACGTTCTTGCATGCAAAAACATGCACATGAGTAATGATTTTCTACTTCCTTATGCTTCCAACATGTTCTGTCCATTAAATATGTTATCAATTAAATCACTATCTTGCATGGATGTCATGAGTGAGTGATTCTTCTTCCTTTAAGCATATATTTGTGTTCAATCCTTTAATCTGTATGTTTACATAAAATGAACACAAATTTAGTATTTAAACACAACAATAGGATTGAAAAGATATTGAAATGCATAATAAAATATAAGATAATTCAATCCTATCAATGCTCCATTCTATTTTTATGAAATATTTGTATGAATGGAAGTATAGTCCTGTGTACAATAGGTGTCATTAAAGAATCATTGTTGTATAAATCAATAAATTTAAACAAATTTATAGAGTTTAAATGTATTAGCTATTTAAACAAATTTATAGGGAAGGCAAATGAAGAATATGAAAAATCATACAAATGTCAATTATAATTACTCTTAGGACTACTAAGCACACTTACCGTTAAAAAATTATCCTTTTAACATTATCATTTTTAAGAATACTATCACACACAAAAATTCATCAAAATTTTCCTAAGAAATACATAAGATATAAACTCTTTAATATCACCTTTTGGCGACGATTTCTCAATTCATCGCCAAAAGTACAACTTTTAGTGAGGATTGAGAGAATCATCACCAAAGGCTTGACATCTGGTGATCAAATTTTAAGTCGCCGCAAAATGTCGCTCCTTTTGTGACGATTCACATAAATTGTCATAAAATATATTTCTCTTGCGACGATTAAGTAAAATGTCGCAAAAAGTTGGACTTTTGGCAATGAATTAGAAATCATCGTAAGAAAAGACGTAGCTAAAAGTTAATTTTGTTGTAGTGTAAAGTGAAATCTTTTATGGTATTTCATTGAGCATCATATATTCAAGGGGATGTTAGCATAGGTAGAAATATAGGCTAATTAACTAAAGAGTTGATCACTGTAACTAGAGAGAGTACAATTTTAGTGTCAAAAATCTTGTCATTCAAAAAAATATTTCCATTTTAAATTAATAAAATCATGAAATCAAAAGCATTATTAGAAGTAGTAATTAGATTGCATTCTCTTAATTGATTGTCTTAACATTTATTTCCTTAAATATTAAGTTTTATTTTATATTTTATTATATTAAAATTACATTAAGCTATCTTTTTATTTACTAATGAATAGTATGAAGAGTTTTTATTCACCAAACAATTTACTACATACCATTTTAACAAATAACAGTCACTAAAACCTCAAACAAAATATATCAGCTAAATGGAATCGTCCTTAAAAAGTGTGGTTATTTTGGTTTCCTATTATTTGCAAGAGGGTATCTTCCAGGTTCTACACATTTTCCCAACCACCAGCTCCCTTGGCAAGGAGATTGAACAACAGCAACAACTTCTCTCTCAGTAGGCTCTCTGATTTGGTTCAGTAGTAGTCTACTGCTCAATCTCTTGCAATTTAGCGGGTATCGTTCACTTTTCAGCCACCCTCTTTCCTTTCAAATTCCCGACCTATCCTTAGCTGTGATTTTGGCTCTGGCACATTTTTTTTACTTTTTCCCTTGTTCCTTTGTATCGGACTTTAATTTAGCCCTATAACTCCTTTTGTGGGTTCTTTTCTAACCAATTTTATTTCAATTTAGAAAAAAAAGGAGGAATTACCCCCATTTGTTCAATTATATCACCGATTTCTATTTGTACTAAAAAAACGCCACAAACTAATCAAATTTGAAAAAAAAATTAGTGGTCACTTTTCAGCCAGAACCAATGTTATGAATATAATACCGAACTTGATACTGAATTGGATTCTAGTACAGTATTATACTAGTACTGATTAATACCGAGTGCCATTTCGGGTCATTTTTTAAATTTATGAAATAGTTCCTTAATTTTTTTTGAAAATTAAAAAATAGTCAATTACTATATTGTACTGTATACTTTATAATTTTACATCAACCATGTCTCTAAAAATCATAATAATAAAATTTTAAAATAATAACAATTTATTTTGTCTTCATTAACAATAATTTTCACATATAAATAATAGCCACAATTAATATGAAAAAAGATCATTTAATCATCATACAAATATAAAATAAAGATAATACAAAGTATTTAAAATATTACAATTTCATCATATAATAAATAATAATTACATCAAATCATCAAATAAAAAATAATAAAGATCCTTAACTCTCTAGATATTACAATTTATAACAAGAATTCGTAATGAGGAAATAACCAACTAAAAGTAAAACCTGAAACAAAACATATATTATTTCATTTATTATCAATTAAATATATATTATTTAATATATTAATTATTAATAAGCATTTAAATAATTTCGTTTAATATCATATTATATATTTATTTAATTAACTTAATTATTACTAAAAATGATAAATAACTTAATTTAATTTAAAAATTTGTTTAATTTATAAAATTAATTTAATAATTATTAATAAATTTAAAATATACAAATAATTAAAATATATTTTAAATAAATATTTGTTTATAAATAATAATTTTTAAATTATTTAATTTAAAAATAAAATATTTTTATTAATACTGTATTAATAAATGTTATATAAAGATTGAAATAAACTTAATAAAAACAAAATTTTAACATTTATTTAATGTATAATTACTATTAATAATAAAATATATATTTTATTTTAAAAATAAAAATAAAAATAAAAAATATTTTTTTGAAAATTTAAAATTGAATGTATTAAATAAGACTGGGAGAAGAAGAGTAGAGACTAGAGAGAGTCACTCTAGGAGAGGTAGGGGAAGCTTTTAAATTTTTTTACTTTTTGCAAGTTAGTCCCTATATTTTTAAAATTTATAGTACCGATCGATGTTTTGAATACCACCGGTACTAACCGATACCAACCAAAACAATCTGGTATAGACCGATACCAACATCCGGTACCGATACACATATTTGAGTATCATTTTCCAGTTTATACCCTATTACGGAACGGAATACAAAACATTGGCCAATACACCATAGAAGATGTGAAGTCACATGTTATTTTTGAAAAACATAGCATTTCAAAATTGATATTATAGTTTTTTCATCCAAATTCACCCCTATCAAAAGGAGATTTTAATCTCTTACTTAAAAGTTTTTTTTCCATTGATAATGTAGTCTCCACTAACCACATTATTGTTGTTGTTGTTGTTGTTGTTGTTGTTATTATTATTATTATCATCATCATCATCATTCTTCTCCTTCTTCTTCTTATTAATAATAATAGGGACAAAGATTGTTTTTACCTATTTCGCGAATGTGGTATCTTTAGCTATTTCTTAAAGTGTATGAATAACTAAACTCGAGATTAGTTATTCTGTATTATATTTTTTAACTAAACAAAGGAATAACTATTTATTAGGAATACATTGGTAATAGAATAGTTATTCCACTTAAGCAAATATGCCATAACATTTGAATCAAGAATGTGTTGGACAGTTTTGTCTTTTCTCATAAAGTTGGATAACTATTAATTGCATTTTTCGGTTTTTAATAAATTATCGGTTAAGTTATGTAATTTGAACCAGATAAAGATAATAAAGTGGCCCAATAAATGATCTAGATTAATGGGTCGAAGTCCGGGTAAAAAATGGATCCCAATTAGTGTGGCCCAGACCCATGCAACCTTGTGATGGGGAAGCTCGATATGGAAGCTATATAAAGGTTAAGGTCTCCTGCATTTGCACATATCAATCGTAAGCATAAGGAATCTCTGACCTATTAGGAGAGCTTACATATTGAGAAAAATTGTAGAAAGACCTAAACTACGTGTCAGGAAACACTTTCCTTATAAGGTCTTGGGAGATTCGTGATTGTTTGGAGCTCAGAATCGGCATCGAAATCAGAGATGGAATCGAAATCAGATATTCCGCATTACCTTCACTTTTAATCATTTCATTTTGATTCTGGGTACGTGATAAGGTCTGTATTACATATTACGTGTGGTATTAGAGCGATTACATGATCGGATTGCCAGAAATGAAGGTTTTTCAATTTTTCATCTCATATGATTTTTCTCAATTTTTGATTCGTTTTTTAGTTTTTTTAATGTATATAATTACGTAAAAGTGGTATACATAAGGCTAGCTATGAAAAACGGGTATAAAATGGATCGAAGAGAGCAAAAAATGACTTCCTAGGATGCCGAAAATTGCCTCCGGCGTCGGTGGGAGAAGAAGACGTTGGGTGCGTGCACTGCTACAGTAGAGGGGGGTAGCGGCGTACAGTTGGTGCGTGCAGTGCACAAGCCAATCGTGTCGCGCCACGTCGCTTCAGTGAGCGACCCACGAGCTTGGGATAGAGCGCACGTGCCACGCACATGCTACATCCGTCCGTACACGTGGCATGGGGCTGACGTCAGTCATATGGACTCTGCTATAGTGATTTAAAAAAAACAAACACAAAAATTTCAGATTTCGTGTAAGGGTGCCCTGGGGTGTTTTGGGTCAGTTTCCGAATTCGAGAAATTTATAAAGTAAGTTTTTCCATTTTTTTGGATTTATTACATCAATAATAAATTAAAGTTTAACTCCAAAAAAAGAATTAAGGTATTATGAATCCGATTTCAAGTGAATTTTCATGCTTCGGACATTACATAAGGGAGATACTTCAAGTTTTTGTATCTCGGGTCTCATGTTTATTGTTCGGGATTGCATGATAGTCGATCGGAAAAGGAATTAAGACATTCTGAAGCCATTTTTGAGTGAATTTTTGTGCAACGAACTTGCCATAAGGGAGATACATGAGGTTTTCATGTCTTGGGTGGTCTTTTCAGTATCTGGTGATGCATGATAGTCACTCTATTGAGATTTTTCTTTTACGAAAGTCTCAAATGAAGTCTTTAGAGAATGTCTTTAGCACGAATGTGTGACAATGAGACTATGCATTTGTATTTTTGCATTTTTGATGTTACATTGTCACATACTATATGCCTATAAAGAATGTGAGGATAACATAAAATGTATCCCTTCTGTTTGCAGACTTTTTGAGTGTTGATAAGAATGTAGTCACCAAAGTGGCCTTTCAAGCTAGTATTTTGAATTGTTATGCTTGCATGTTAGGAGATTTCTCTAATTTCATATTTGGTTATTCTTCCCAAAGGTGTTGGCTTTACATAACATTTTGACATGTTCATAAAGGCATTAGATGAAGGAAAGCTATTGCTCAAGTGATCTATTCGCCCAAAGGTGGTCGTGTCATAGGAGTTGATAGTTTATACTCTGATTGCTTTTATGTGAAGATCTAATTGCATATATTATGTAATCAACCCAAATGTGTTTCATAATATGTGTGATCGGATGTTTAATAAAGATACTATTCAATGGCTTTGAGTATCGCTGTTATCCTACATTTTTGTTGATTTAAAGATTATCATATTGAAGTCACCTTTTCAGTCAACTAAATTAGTGTCATCATTACCAGTTTCAATACAAGAAGTGGACGAAGGATGTATTGAATGCTATGGAGATATCTGTGGATGATATAACTATACGAACAGATAAGCCATCTCCACCTACATCCATGACCTTGAAAACTCGTAATGCAGCCTATGAAACCTTGGATTGATCTAACAGATTATATCTGATGACCATTAAGAGATCTATTCCTAACCATCTGCAAAGTGGACTTCTGTACACAGACATAGCGAAGGATTTTCTTAATAATGTCTCCCAGAGGTACATAGTCTCATCTAGTGTTGAGACAAGTGCCTTGTTGAAAGAATTATTCTCCATGAAGTATATAGGAGAAAGGGGAGTAATGGAGAACATATCAAGAATGATTTATCCTCACAGTAGATTAAAGATGTTGGGACTTTAATGCTTTGATAGCCCATTGCGTTGCTGACGAGGAGAAACTCAAGTTTGCTACTCCTACAGCCCTCGAAGCAGCTTAAAGGAAGACAAAGATGAAGCCCGCTAAGTTCGAAGGTAGAAAGTTCAAATCTCCTCCACATACTGATGTTGGTCAAACCAGTTCTGGTGAAGGTCTTGGGGACATAAAGAAACCACTAGTATGAGTTTTAAAAGGAAAGACTGAGACCCTCAGGTTACTTTTTGGTTTGTCAATTGTGAATCTAGTTTGCGATAGTCGCTTTAAGTACATGATGGCTATTTAGTGGAGCATCTGATCAAGGTGCTTCCACAATGCGAAGGTTCATATCCAGGATAAAGCTAAATAAAGGGAAGGGGAAACTGATAGTTCATAGCAATGAAGAAGTGGAAGTAATATCTATAGAAATGTATGTGCCGAGCTTTACTGTAAGGTTCATTTGGTTTTTACACGACACATTTTTTATGTGATCTTTTGATCAATTTTAGACAAAGAAGGTTGACGTTTTACATTTAATACTTCTGTTGTACAGTTGTTGTTTAATGCAAAACATAATGGTACAACTTTCTTGTCATATGGTTTGTATAGAATGTGTCTTATCCCAAATCAGATATATCTTCTTTGTATCTTGCTACAAGTTATGGAATGAAGGACCATGATGAATGAGAAGTCATACATGACGTGGCATAAAAGTTTATGCCACATTTCCAGAGCTAGGGTTGAGAGATTGATCAAGGAAAACATTTCTCAATTCTAGATTATAATGATCTAGGAACATGTGTTGACTGTTGCAAAGGTAAGTTTACTAATAAGGATATTGAGATCAACTCATGCTTTTGACTTGTTGAGTCTGATACATAAAGATATTGGTAGACCTTATACAGTTGCATTGTGCAATTCTAAATGTATTCTGAAATTATTTGATGATTATTCCCATTATAGTTATGTGTTCTTACGTAAAGATTGAAGGTTGAGAACCAATTGGGAAAATTCATCAAGATAGTCAAATTTGACCGTGAAGGAGAATGTCATGGCAAACATGGTGTTTCAGGACTTTAAAAGGTCCATTTGCCAGATATTTCAAATTAGTTGGAATAGTGACTTAATTCACTATGCCAAGTAGTTCTGAGCAAAATGGTGTGTTGCCAAAAGGCATAACTGCACCTCAAAGGACTTGATGAAGTCAATGCAGAGCAGGACTAATCTACCTAATTATTTAAAAGTTTGAAAGACCCAGCCTTGCACAAATTCGTGTATGGGGCTGCTCTACTGACGTAGTATAATCCATATAAAGAAAGATTGCATGCTCATTTCACTCATTGCTATTTAGTAAGATATCTCAACCATTGTAAGGCTACAACTTTTATTGTAGAGAAGGAGAGACCAGAATAGTAGAATCACAAACAGCTATGTTTCTGGAATATGATGTCTATAATGATGGTGGGCCCTTTGTCCCTTTAGATGATAGCAGAGCAGATACTGCAATTATCATGTAACTGCTACTCATACAATTAGATTCGGTGGATCTAGGTCTCTATACCGTGCCTGTACAGGAATAAGAACCCATACCTGTAGATACAGAGGTTCCTGGGAGTACAAGATCTAATACAGTTAAGTAAATCCACTGAAGTGAGACGACCTACTATCCCATCTGATTACATCGTCTATTAGGTATATAGGAGTATGCTATTAAACATGTTAAGGAACTAGTTACTTTTACAAGAGCTGTTTCTGGACCCAATGAGGATGTGTGGTGGGATGAGATGAATGACGATATGTAAGCCATGAAATAAAGTAAGGTTTGGGAGCCAGTTGCTTTGCATCAGAACTACAAACCTGTCAGTTGTAAATAAAGTTTTAAAGACCTAAAGGATTTCAGGATAAAGCTCAGCAGTTTATAGGCTTGCTCAGTTGCCTGATGATTCACTCGGAGAAAAAGGTTGACTTTATGTTACGTTTTTTCTCGTATCCTTGAAAGATACATTTTGAGTGATTAAGGCAATTGTGGTCTATATAGTACAACTTAAAAGATTTTAGGATCAAGATGGAACTGACATGGTTTGCGAGTTATGCAGATCAATATTTGGTTTATATCAAACCTCCTAAAAGTGATACCTTACAATTGATGAGGTTGTGGCCTCTTTCGGCTTTATGGAAAATAAAATTAAAAAAGAAGCTTGTACTATGAGGTCAAGGGGAGCAAAGTTATCTTCACATTACTGCATGTGGATGATATATTGCTCACGTCAAATTACTTGACTATGTTGTACGAGGTTAAGCAACTTTTGATCAAGAACTTTGACATGATGGACCTTGTTGTAGCATCTTCTAACCTAAGTATTCAGATTCACTAGGATAGATTTCAACACTAATCAGACCTCTCATAGAATGTATACATTGAGTATGTGTTACAAAGGTTTAATACAGTTAATACTAAACTTATCGTAGCACCTGTCTCTCATAATGAGAGATAATTTTTGGTATAATATCCAAAAAATAAAGTAAAGAGAAAGGTTATAAGGAATGTTCCGCAATCTAGTACAGTTGATAGCCTGATGTATGCTTAGCTATGCACTAGATAGGACATTGCATTCACTGTTTGACTGTTTGGTCAATATCTAGTTAATCCAGTTGTAGACCATTGGAAAGCAGTCTAGCGAGCATTGAGATACTAAAGTGAATTAAGGATTATATGTTGACATATAGAAAAGTCAACAGACTAAACCTCGTAGGAAATTCAGATTCAGATTTTAGCTATATGTTCGGATGATCGAAAGTCCTCTTAAGGTTACAGTTTTAAGTTTGCAGATGGTACAATGTCCTGGAAGTGTGTCAAGTAGACACAGGTAACTTCCTCGACTATGCACGCAGAGTGCATGCTATGGGGCTGCTTTACAAATGGTTTAGCTCAGAATCTTGATTTCTGAGTTGTCTGTGGTTGATTCAGTAGCTACACCTATTCGGTTGTACTGTGGTAATCTTCTTGCTGTGTTGTTTAATAACAACAAAGAATATCACAAAGTCTTAGCATTGAAAGGTTAAGGTCAATTATTTGGTCATAAAGGTGTTGATATGAAAAGGTGACATTAAGGCTTGGAGCATCTAAGGACTGAGGAACTGTAAGTCGATCCTTTAATTAAAGGACTTTGCCCACTTGTGTTTGTGACACAAGTATACAGTATAAGTGTTTTGACGTCCTTAGACACTATTAGTTAAGGGATCGTTATGTTTGCTCCATGTACATTTGTACATTGTGATGTATTATGACAGTATGATGGTTAATTGATAAAGATGATCATCATGTATCCTTAGTAATACCTGTTGTCATACATTGTCATAATACGTATAAAAGTCTTAAGATTTGTGTCGATCTTAAGCATTTAAAGGTCATCGGGCATATATTCAGATTGACCTTATGCCTATGTCATTTAGACGCATACAAGTGTATGGATATCCATGAATTTGACATGACATAGGGGGATATAAGTTTTTAATCCTATAAAAGTTCTCTAATGCAGTTTAGCATTCAGTTGGAGAACACAAAGGTTTTCTCTAATGCGGTTTAGCATTTGGTGGGAGCAAAACAAGTTTTCTCTAATGCTGTTTAGCATTCGGTGAGAGAAAACATGATTTTCTAATGCAGTTTAGCATAAAGTTGGAGAAATCGAGACCTACAAATGAAGATGATATAATTTAGATCATAAAGATATCATCCTAGTTTGTCACACTCCATTTTTCCATTCATGTAGTAAGGTATTAGGTATACGTGATTGTATTAGATCTATATCGCACATGACACATACTTTTGATACTTTTCAGTATCGAAAGCCTTGCAGGACAGAATGATAGACTTTCATTATCTTTGAATCAAATGTTTTGTTTTAAAAACTTAGTCGACTAATTAAGTAGCATGACTTAACCGAGTTTTTAAACTAGTCAAAATTGCAATTAATAGTTGTCCAAAAGGAAGATTGTTGGACAATTTTGTCCTTTTGCATAAAGTTGGACAACTATTAATTGCATTTTTTTATTTTTAATAAATTATAGGTTAAGTTACATAATTTGTTCCAGATAAAGATAATAAAGTGACCTAATAGATGATTTAGATTAATGGGTCAAAGTCTGGGTAGAAAATGGATCCCAATTAGTGTGGACCAGACCCATATCGACTTTGTGATGGGGAAACCCGACATGGAAACTATATAAAGGTTAAGGTCTCCCGTAGTTGCACATATCAATCATAAGCATAAGGAATCTCTGACCTGTTAGGAAAGCTTACATATTGAGAAAACTATAGAAAGGCCTAAACTACGTGTCAGGAAACACTTTCCATAAAAGATCCTAGGAGATTCGTGATCGTTTGGAGCTCAGAATCGGCATCAGAATCAGTGATGGATCCGAAATTAGGTATTCTGCATTACTTTTATTTTTAATCCTTTCATGTTGATCCTAGGTACATAATAAGGTCTATACTACGTATTACATAATGAATGGTAAAAATTCAAGTGATAATACTTCTTTTCAATTAATAATGATCTGGATAAAAGTTAGTAAACTTAATGCCTGTGGTCGTATACGGACGAGTTTCTGGCATAAGATTTATTTATTAAATGGTTAGCTATAAAGTCTCAAATATATGTTAACTAAATCCTCTAAGAACTCGGATAATTGCTTAACAAATTACGTTAAATTTGTTCTAAACATTTTTATAAAAACCACTCACAACAAAGGTACAAGGAAAATAATGAAAGTAGTTGTTATCGAAGGAGACAAGAAGCAGACCCTTCAAGACAAAAGTAACAATATCCGAATCTTCTCTACTTTTTTCTGATAAGGTAACAATTTTGTAATTTCAGGGGCATTTGGGTCCTCCCCGTTTGGTCTTCCAATTATTATAGCAAGGGCAGGATTGCTTGTTTCCATAAGTTCCAACGGGGACACACAAGCACTTGGCACAGCACTTTTGACAGAAGAACATGCATGGCTTCTTAAAAGCTGTCTTTGAGCATCTGTTTAAGCATCTCGGTTTGCACTCTGCAACTCAACAAATGTTAGTTAACTGTACTTCACATTAAATTTCACTTTCAGTTTTCCATGTCATATGTACAAATATACGAAGCAATACTCATTTTCACCCTGTCCTTTTGCGTTCATACATTCATGAGAGTTAGCTGATAACAGAAAACTGATTAGCAATTACCATAGACGCACTTTCTATATTCATTACCTTGAGGTCGAAGGCTACCTTGAGTGGTCCCATGCTGAAAGTTCAAGAACGCAAAAATTAGTTAATGTAATGTTCAGAGAATTACCCTATACGACTTTTATGTTTTATCAAACTTAACGACTGAGAGAGATCAGTGCGCTACAAATTTCAATCTCACCGTCGAAAGATCACCGTTTGGCTGTGGGGACGGCTGCGGCGACGGAGCGTCAGTGATGGTAGCCTTGCAGACCTATATATATACACACATATATGTAAAATATGTGGTTGCGTGACTCGATTTGTCACAATATGTTTCAGAAAGCGACCCAGTATAAGTGATAGCGAGTAAAACAGATCTTCTGTCCAGTTTTACTCTGTCTTATGTAATCTCAGTCATTTATTTTGTGGGATCTACGTAGGCCTCATGCGAACCCTACATAAATAAATGGCTGAGATTTATTGGACACAATAAGACACCATAACATTGGACAAGATCTGGACCTGTCAGTGAGGCTCGTAATTCAATAATAACTTACAAAACTGAATGATTTCATCAAGAAAAACAAACAGTGTTATTGTTCCAAGTACATTGTGGGCCCTTCAGCACTACGAGATCATTTCGACGTCTTCATAAATTATTACAGTTTACAATATTTTAGCAACATATTCATGTCTACTTTGGTGCATGCAATCACTGTTGGCCATGTATATAGTCAGGTCCCAGACTACAAAGCTAACGATGTCACTCTGAAATTGGAGAAGCATTTGAACTTTGGAAATTGGAACTACACAGGAACTCAAGATCACCGTCAATTACGGTGTAGCAATTTCACACAGTCAGAGGAAATGGTTTAACACTTTGAAATGAATTGACAAACAATCAAAATTTCCTTTGTTCAAAGTTCAAACTGATCTATATCTACAGGACACGAGAAACTTGAAAGAAAATGCAAATGCTTCTACGGTGGCTTGTTGGCGTCAAACTGTTAACGTGATATATATCTTAAGAGAAACAGAAAAAACTTACATGGTTCTCAACCGTTATAAAAAGTATCAGGATAAGAGTAAGCGTCACAGTGCTTGTTTTCCTCCCCATCTTCTTATACTAGAAGAAAAGAAAGCTCCGAAAGACGCTTTTAGCCTGAAAAAGCTTCTTCAGACTTACAAGCAGTGTGAGAGAGGCTGAAGAGAGAGAGAGATAAATTATAGCTGAGGATGTTGTCACGGTGTCACATGCATTTATAGGAAGATAGATGACTATCAATCATATTGATCAGTAAACATATCACAGATTTGTGAATGAAGATAAGACTGATGTTGGCATTTGACTTGTATTTAATTGCACTGTACTCCCCCAATTGTTGCTCCGTTTCTGAGTTTTTCTTTTAATTGTTGCGATCGACTTTCTTTTATAATTAGATTTGATAATGAAAAATATATTGTAAATAATATAAATATATTTAGATACTAATTAATTACTTTAATTAGGCTCTTTTTTATTTAAGTTTAGGTTTTTCTTTAATTAAGTTATTTTTTATTTAATTTTCTTTTTCTCAAAAAGTAATAATAATTCATTGACGGATATACATGTACATCCTTTTAAGGATCAAAAGATCTGTAGTTACATAATATGAAAAGTTTAGGTTCCTAGTTACAAGCTAAAAATCAAGTTCTTAATCTACCAGGCAACTTTTCTTCATGTTTGTAGAAAGTTTTTAGCTAGTCTTCCTGCTACCAAGGATAATCTAGATTGGAGGAAGACTTTTTGGTATAACAGTTCCTTACTCCTAGCCTCTTGTTTGAAAATTATGTAATTCCTTTCTTGTCATATATTATACACCATAGAGTCAAATTGATTTTCATTGCCTTATAATATGCCTTATTGTTTATTATCAGGTTTTCAATCCAAGCAATTAGGTCATTCTAGGAGGATACTAATTTCCTTGTGTTTAGTACTCTCTGCATCGTCTTCCAAATGTTTAATGTATAACTGCTGTTAGCCATAATATGGTCCAAAGTTTCCAAATTAGGTTGCATAGTTCAAACTCTAATGATGTAATTGGAAACTTGATTTTGTCCTTAATTAAGAGTCTCCCAACTAGCCCCAACTATAAGATGAATGCATGTGAAGGATTGATGTCATTGTCTTAAACTAGAGTCCTCCACCTTACCCTATTGTTAGGTTTCTTTTGGAGAAAGGCTCTACAAAATTTTAAGCTGAAGATCTTTGATCCCTCACTAATCCACTGAATTTCAACCTGTTTTGTTTGCAGGTAGGTAGGCAAGTTATCCATTATGATTTACACACTCCTATTGTTATGGTAAGGCCACCACGATTGGTTGTTTATGATAATCTTGCTGACATTGGTACCAGGGTTTACAACCTGCTTCTTATATCAAATATCCTCCACATTGTATAAGGGTTCCCTCTTATGCCAATTGTCAAACCAAAATAGTGTGTTTTCACCATTCCTACCTTGTGGAAAACTAGTTTTTGCATCTAGTGTCTAATCCCTAGTATTTATTAGATTCCATGACATATCCTGCTTGATCTTTAGGGTCCATAGGCCATTCTCTTTGATGAATACATTATGTATCCATTTTACCCATAGTTCATCTTTCTTACAACATAACCACCACAAATTCCTAGCCAAGCTAACCCTACTAAGTAATCTTGCTGAATAGATCTCCAAGTCATTGTAATCCTTTGGTTTGCATATTTTACTTTAGCTAACTTTTTCCTTGCTAATGCTTTAACCAAACCCATCCTATTGGAATTCCCTCAATTTTCTGTCAATTTCCTTAAGTACACTATTAGGAAGTGACAGGTTACTCAAAATTTTTTAAACTAGTTGCAATCTTCCTCAAAAGCTTAGGTGGTTATTACACTGAGTCCATCAAAGTTCTATAGTCTGAAGCAATGATTCTTCTTTGAGAGATTGGCAAAAAGATACGTAATAGGAAAGTTACCTTGTTTTAGCCCCATTTCAAAAGTTTTTGGTAACTTCTATTTTGGAATTTGTTGATAGGTAAAAGCAACTCTTGTTAGGGTTGCTTCTCAATCCTGACATGGCTTTGAACTCTTCCATGGATTGTATGAGAAGGTTGATAGATTGCTCTTAAGCCCTAAAAAATAATAACAAGTCATCTAAAAAAGCTAGGTTTTTGAATTAGTCTAATCCTTTTTTTTTATAAATAGGTCCATCCCCTTTATAGTAGCACACACAATACATATATGAAACAATTGATTCTCTATTAGTTTCTACTGTAATTATGCTCCTAGAAAATTATCTTCCACCCCCTTTTTTAGTGGGTCCTCGTTTCTTTTCCCAAATTTCCCTAACATCTCATTTTATTAAAACACTTTGTTTTATTATTTCAGTGATTTCTATTTGTTTTATTCTATTGTACTCTATCTAGTTTTTTTTTCATAAAATTAAAGACATTATGATAAATTTTAAATTCCTTACAATTAATTAATGGAGGGCATTTTTTGTGATGTGGTTAGTGAAGTTAAAGGAGTAGTGATTAAACCAAGTTTACATGCTTTGCAAGAGAGAAGACTGGATCTATAACTTTTTTCTTCCATCATTGAAATAGTGAGTAAATTTTGAATGAAAGTGATAGAACCTTGATATGTTCTCTTTCCTGTCATCATTCTCTTTGCATCGTTGTCATAACATTATACATATTGTAAAGTTGGAGACATAGAGAAATCAATATTTGGATGATAGAGAATTAGGAAACAAATGTGTTACTTAAGAGTGTATGAAATTGAAGCCTCTTAAATTTGAGACGACTTCAATTTATAACCGGAAAAGATCCACAAAATATGCAATGTTTACACACCCATCTTTTAGAAATGAAAAACCTTAATTCTTTTGGGTGTTTGATTAGCAAAATTGGTCTAATGTAAGTATATGATGATGATTTAAAGCAGAAAGATGTTTTATTGATATAGTTTTAATAACAACTCAATTTTTCTTATCGATGGAAGTATAAAGATAAGTTACATAAGAAAGTGAAAGAAGAAATTAAAAACCTGAAGGATGAGAAGTCTCTAAAGTGGAAGATACGTAGAAGAGCTTTGAAAGAATGGGCAAGGAGGTTGGTGAGTGGAGCTATAGCGATAAGATCTTAAATTATATATGTGATATGTGAATTCAATAGAGAATTTGGATGATTTATT
>JAOSBL010000005.1:27968841-27982834 GCA_027568915.1 Erythroxylum roraimae | reverse complement strand
ATGGTATATAATTATAAAGGTATATAAATTAGAATTCTTATAATTAAGAATATTATATATATTGTAATGCTTCCCCTCAATTTGGAGCATAGATATTAACCATACCGAGCTTGTTACAAATATAATTGACTTAAGCCCTATTTAGAGCTTTTATAAAAATATCTCTCAGCTAGGCTCTAATTTTTCACATATCCTATAAAGATCAAATTTCATTGTACATTTTTTACTAATGAAATGATAATCAATCTTACTATATTTAGATTATTCATAAAACATAAGATTAGAAGCAATATGAATTGTAACTTGGTTATCATACCCTAACTTTACTAGTATTGAGAGTTTAAGACCAACTTTAATTAAGAGCCAATATATCTATATTTGCTCACACATAAACTATTTTCATAACTTCATATTTAAATTCCACACTAGAATAGGATATGATATTTTGCCTTTTACATTTTTATGAGAACAAATTTCCTCTAACAAAAACATAATAGTCAATAGTATTTTTTTAATTAATCTTAGAACCTGTAAAATCTCTTTTTGAGAAATACTTTGATGTCAGTATAACTATGGATTTTATATAGTTTCCTAAGTCTAAGAGCTCCTTTTAAGTAACATAAGATTTGTTCTAAAGTAACTCAATGGTGAATTATTGGGGAAGAAATGAATTTGGTTTATAATACCAAGAAAATTTTCATATCGGGATAAGTTACTATAAGATAGTTTAATTTTCTACCACATCTTCTAAATTTCTTGAGATCTTGAAAGAGTCTCCATATTTTATAAGTTCCAGATTAGGAAATATTAGAGTATCGTATAACTTAGCCCAAACTTGCAAGTTTTAGTTAACAATTCAAGCATATTTGTTCTCTAACATAAGAAATTTCCTTTCTTGCTTCTTTTCCTCAACTCCCAGTAAATGCTTCAAAAATCCTAACCTTTTGTTTGAAATTGCACGGGAAGAAAGGGCTTTAAGGATGAAATTCCTATAGTATTACTACTAATAATAACAATATCATCGACATACATAATAAGGAGAATGATGTGAGGTACAAAACTTTTATAGAAAACTCAAAGTGGTTAGACTTACACTTATTAATTCCAAAATTTTTCCATTACTTGAACAAAATTTTCAAACTAAATACGAGGACTTTATTTTAAACCATATATAAACTTTAAAAGATGACTAACTGATATGTATTTAAATTTTGATTCATTTGATATACTACACTTAGTGATTAATGCCTTAGAAATGCTTAAGATACTCATTTTGACTCATTTGTGATTTTAGGCACAATTTGGAAGCAAAGAAGTTAAAGTGAGTGGAAAGCACGATATATGAGCCATTTTTCAAAGATTAATTTTCACTTGTCTTTATGGAGTAAGAAGAAGAAAATTAAAAAATAAGAGGAAGACAAGAAAATGGAACACAAAGAAGAAGAATCATAGAAAGCAATGCACGTGCATGTTTTTGCTATACAAAAAAGTCAATTTAATGGAGTAGAAAATGACAGCAAATTAAGCATGAAACGACAGCAGCTGGTGAGGGCCAAAAGGGCCAAAAGACAACATCTGCTATGCAGGCGTTATGCGTTAAGCGTAGGCAACACCTGCGCACGTGTCTGTGTTCAACGCCTAAACGCATAGTCTGCGTCTTACTCAAAACACATAGTAAAAAAAGAGGAACATGAACAGTAGCGTGGACATAAGGTTTATTTTTCACATCAGTTAATAGGAGAGGGGGTGTAAAATAGAGAGTAGCGAACATAAAAGGGAGACGCTAGGTTATCTTCTTCATTCTTTTCACCACTGAAGCATGAAGAAGATGGCTCACGCTTGGAGCATAAAAATGGAGATGGAAGAGTAGCTTCCTGATGTCGATTCAATGGGAATATCAGTTAAGCTATTTTTATCATTTTAAGGTTGTAATTTCTTTTCAGATTGTTGTGTTGTTGGTGTTGATTTGACTAGGCTTTGGTATGAATGATCTTAATACGTTATTTTGATTGTTTTATTTCGAACTTATTACTAAATCATTGAATGTAATTCGTAATCATTACTTTTTTTGTTTGTGAGTAGCATTAGGAACAACATAACTTAGTTTAGATAACCTGAACGTGTGAGGTTACTGCTTATATTGATCATTTTTCACTTCGTAATGCGGCTGCCAAATTAAACCTAGAGATCGTATCCTAGGTTATTCAGTAGTTTGGTTTAATTAATGATAGTTTCTTGATTAAACAAAACCTAAGGGAAAACTAAGATTAGGAGAGAATTCTATTAGTCTCAGATCAATAATATGAAGAGAGTTGTAAAGACGTTAGGATGATGAAATTTGCTTGATCGTGTTTAGGCCGAGATTGAACCTAGAACCAAACCTTACGTATATTCAACAGTTTAATCATTTTCGATTGCTTACTTTAATTTGTTTTTGATAGCTTACTTTTACCTTAATTTCTAAATTGCTAAAAATCTAAAAACCCCCTTCTTATATTTTCCTTGCATCAATTAACTTTGGTTACAGAAATTAACCGAACATTCCTTGTGGATTTGATCCCAACTCACCCTAACTACAAATTTTAGTGTGCAGAGTTAGTTAAATTTTGCAGTTCACTCGACACGTGTTATCAAATTTTGGTGTCGTTGCTGGGGAGTGTGGTAGTTTAATTTTCTCATTTGATTTTAGTTGGTGTTTTGTGAATATATTTGTTTATAATCATTCTTTTTGTTACTTGTTAATTTTTAATTGCTTCTTAGTGTTGGTGTATGGTAGTGACCATATCTCCTCGTAGAGAAATTGAGTAAATTGATCTAGAGATCGAGAGAACATTACGGAGATTGTATAGGGAAGCAAGGTCAACTTTGGTAGACGAATTGGAATCAGAATTCGAAGACACGATGGCAAATCTGACAACTCTAAGGGAGTTGGCTGCACCCAATTTAACTCAAAGACCACTATGCATAACATTTCCGAATTTTGCTGAACATGTTACCTTTGAGTTAAGAACCGGATTAATTCATTTATTGCATAACTTTCATGGTCTTGCGGGTGAGGATGCATATAAGCATCTTAAGGAACTCGATGTGGTGTGTTTGAGCATAAAGCCTCATAGGGTGACCGATGAGCAGATCATATTGAGGGCCTTCCTGTTCTCACTCAAAGATGCAGCAAATGATTGGCTATTTGACTTACCAGCTGGAAGCATGAATACTTGGTTAGAGATGAAGAGATTATTCTTGGAAAAATCTTTTCCGACCCTTAAAGACAACAAGTGTTTAGAAGGAGATATGTGGTATTAAGTAGCACAATGGAGAATCTCTTTACGAGTACTAGGAGAGGTTCAAGAAGTTATGTGCCAGTTGTCCATATCACAACATACTATAGCAGCTTCTGATCCAATATTTTTATAAAAGATTGCTACCGATGGAGAGGAGTTTAGTTGATGCGGTCAGCGGTGGAGCACTTTGTGAGAAGACTCCCCTTGAGACTAGGATCCTACTTGAGCAAATGGCTGCTAACACGCAACAATTTGGCACTCGCAATGATGTTCGACGAGTAAATAAGGTAAGTACTTCATCTATTAAACATCGTTTAGGTGAACTAACATCTTTTGTGAGACAGATTATAGTTGGATAGGCACAAGTGAAAGTATGCGACATATTCTCAAACACGAGCCATCCAAATGAGTGCCTGACATTATAAAAGGGAAGCATAGATCATGTGAATGCTGCAGGAGGGAACTTCCTGAACTAATACAACCCGTACTCGCAGACGTATAACCCAGGTTGGAGGGATCACCCATAGAACACCAAATGGGTCAAATAGTAGTAAGGCTCAATCGCCTAGAATCGCAAAGTGGAGGAAAATTGCTATCACAACCCGAGGTGAACTCAAAGAATGTCAGTGCCATAACCCTAAGGAACGAAAAGAAGATTGAGGGTCCCAAAAGAACTCCACCAAAGATTGCTACTGAGGAAGAGATTGAGAAGGAATTGGGAAAGTAAGAAAATCCGTCATCGAGTACGAAGGTAAAATTTGAAAGCCCCGATATTATTAAAACTAACCCTCCACCTTTTCTGAGCAAATTAACAGGACCAAATAAGGAGGAGAAGGACAAAGAGATATTGGAGACTTTCCGAAAGGTAGAAGTCAATATACCCCAAATTCCTCAAATAACTATGCACACATAAAAAGAAATTGAGGGGTTATGAGAAAGTAATGATGGGTGAGAATGTGTCTGCGGTATTTAGAAAGAAGATGCCTCCAAAATGCCGAGATCCAGGTATGTTTACCATTTCTTGCAAAATTGGGAATACTGTGATCAATAGAGCTATGTTGGATTTGGGTGCTTCTATTAATGTGATGCCTCGTTCGATTTATACTTCTTTGAATTCGGGTCCATTGAAAGAAACGAGTGTAATCATATAACTAGTTGACCGAACTAATGCTTATCTTGATGGTGTGGTTGAGGATGTTTCGGTGCAAGTGAATAAGTTAGTGTTTCCTGCAAATTTTTATATTTTGGATATGAATGATAACACCTCATGTAATCCGATACCTCTCTTAATAGGGAGACCCTTTCTTAATACAACTCAAATTAACAGAGATGTTCGTGAGGGCACCCTCACAATGGAATTTAATGGGAAAGTTATTCATTTCAATATTTTTGATGTCATAAAGCATCCTTTTGATGATCATTGTGTTTTTTCTATTGATGTGATTGATCCTTTGGTGCAGGGAATGTTTAAATTAAGTTGCAGGGATCATTTGGAAATGGTTTTAACTGAGGATATGGAAGTAGAAGCCAATAATGACAGCCGCTTTGTACTCATTGAAAGCTCTCTAAAAAGGTATAATTTGGCTTCTATACAACTACCTGAAGCTCACTAGAAGTTGTTACCTTCTTATGTGTAGGCACCAGAATTGGAATTGAAGCCAGTCCCTACACATCTGAAGTATGCCTATTTGGGAGATAAGCAAACTCTCCCAATTTTCATTTCAGCGGAGTTGACTTCAAATCAAAAGAAGAGGCTACTTTAAGAAGGCCATTGGGTGGATTATCGCAGATATCCAAGGGATAAGTCCTTCCATATGCATGCACCGTATTTTGTTAGAGGAGGATGCAAAATCCACAAGGCTAAATCCTCCAATGATGGAAGTTATGAAGAAGGAGGTACTAAAACTTCCCGATGTTGGGGTTATCTACCCAATTTTTGACAGTAAGTGGGTAAGTCCTGTCCAGATGGTTCCAAAGAAGTCTGGAATCACCGTTGTGACAAACCAGGAAGGTGAGTTGGTTCTCACCCTAGTGCAAACTGGGTGGCGAGTATGTATTGATTATAGGAAGTTAAATTCTGCTACTCCTAAAGACTTCCTTTTATTGATTAGATGCTTGAGAGATTAGCAGGTTATGACTATTATTACTTTTTAGATGGCTTTTTAGGTTATCTTTAGACCCCGATCACATCGGAAGATCAGGAGAAGACCACATTTACATGCCCATTTGGTATGTTTGCCTACTGAAGGATGCCATTCAGATTATATAACGCACCCGTCACATTCCAAAAGTGTATGGTAAGCATTTTTTCCGAATACGTTGAGAAGATTATCAAAGTATTCATAGATGATTTTAGTGTGTATGGATCTTCTTTTGATGAATGTCTTGAGAATCTTACCATTTTCTTGGAACGATGTATAGAAACTAACCTTGTGTTGAACTGAAAAAAATGTCATTTTATGGTCGATAAAGATATAATTTTAGGCCATATGATATCTGCTAAGGGTATAGAAGTAGACAAGTCCAAAGTTGATCTTATTTCTTCTTTACCTTACCCCTCTACTATGAGGGAAGTGTGTTCTTTTTTTGGGCATGCAAGTTTTTATTGAAGGTTTATTGAGGACTTTTCAAAGATAGTCGCCCCACTATACAAGTTTCTTCAACAAGATGTCTCCTTTAAGTTCGACGAAAAGTGCAAGAAAGCATTCAACAAACTTAAGGAGCTTCTGACATCCCCACCAGTGATTCAACCACCAGATTGGAACCTCCCTTTCGAGATCATGTGTGATGCGAGTGATTATGCAATGGGAGCGGCTCTAAGACAAAGAGTGGGAAAAGCTTTGCATGCCATTTATTATGCTTCAAAGACTCTACACCCAGCTCAATGAAATTATTCCACTACTAAAAAAGAACTATTATCTATGGTTTTTACTTTGGAAAAATTCCGATTCTATTTGCTTGGTGCTAAAGTGATTGTTTATTTTGACCATACAACTTTACGATACTTGCTTACAAAGAAAGAAGCAAAACCAAAGTTGATTAGATGTATTCTGCCTCTTCAAGAATTCAACTTGGAGATTAGAGATAAGAAGGGGGCAGAAAACGTGGTGATAGACCATCTTAGCTGTTTGATAAAGGAAGAAGATGATATCTTTCTACAAGAAACCTTTCCGGATGAGCAATTATTTTCTGCCAATGCGACACCACCATAGTATGCAAACATTGTCAATTTTTTAGTTACTAACAAATTACCTGTTGGTTTGTCAAAGGCTCATAGGGATAAGCTATGGAGTGAAGCGAAGTATTACGTATGGGATGACTCGTATCTTTGGAGGCACTGGGTAGATCAAGTTATTAGGAGGTGTGTACTAGAAAATGAATCATCATCAATTTTAGCCTTCTGCCATTCTGGAGAGCGTTTTTTACTGGCCAACATTGTTCAAAGATGCATATACCTTCTGCAAATCTTGTGATAGATGCCAATGGTAAGGTAACTTGTCCCGTAAGGATCAATTGCCACAAACTCCTTTTCTTTTATGTGAAATTTTTGACGTTTGGGGCATTGATTTTATGGGACATTTCCCTCTGTCTTTTGGCTTTACTTATATATTTCTTGCTGTTGATTATGTTTCTAAATGGGTGGAAGCCAAAGCCACAAGGACTAAAGATGCAAAGGTTGTTGCAGATTTTGTTAAGGCTAAAATTCTTTCTAGGTTCAGGATATCAAAAGCCATCATTAGTGATAGAGGAACCCACTTTTGCAACAAGGTGATGGAAGCAATGTTCAAAAAAATCAAATCAAACACAAAGTTTCTACTATTTACCATCGCCAAACCAACGGGCAAGCTGAAGTTTCAAATCGAGAAATCAAGTTTATCCTAAAGAAAGCTGTGCAGCCTAATAGGAAGGATTGGAGTGTAAGACTAGAAGATGCATTATCGGCCTACAGGATGGCTTACAAAATATTAATTGGGATGTCATCGTATAGGCTAGTGTTTGAGAAGTCATGTTATCTTCTGGTGGAATTACAACATAAGGCACATTGGGCTATCAGAAGATGCAACATGAACTTGGATGATGTGGGGGTGCATAGGAAGTTGCAGCTTCAAGAGTTGGAAGGGATGAGGAATGAGTCATATCAAAATGTAGTGATATATAAGGAGAGGACGAAAGCTTTTCATGATAAGATTATTTCAAGGAAGAGCTTTTCGGTGGGTCATAAAGTGTTACTATATCATTGCAAACTCAAACTCTTTCCAAGTAAGTTGCGTTCCTGTTAGGTTGGTCCGTTTGCTATCACTCATGTCTTTCCTTTTGGTACAGTGGAGATACAAAGCCTCAAAACTGTTAAGATATTCAAAATGAATGGTCATTGCTTGAAGTCGTATTATGAGGGCTTCCAAACGGAGGATTTGGAGGTGTTGATGCTGGAGGATGTGAATGGTATCATTTGATGCGCCCAACTAAAGGTTGAGCCAACAATGTTAAACAAAGGCGCTGCTTGGGAGGCAACCTAAAGGGAGTTAATTTCTATCTTTTACATTTTCGTATTTGCTATTTTTGTTAATTGCTCCATTGTGTAATTACAAGGTAAAGAATATTGTTAGAGGGCTTTAAGTTGAGGTGACTCCCTCAAAATTAGAGGGCTTTAAGTAGCCCAATTGTTAATCCAAAACTAGGAAGTTTGCCCATCTCTTATTTGAACTTTTATGAGGGGGTAAACAATTTGTCTCTTCCTCAACATTTGAATAAAATACTAAGAGAACTTTCTCTTTTACTCAATCTACCAGAAACTATAGGACTTGAGATATAATTCATTTATCCTTTTGGACCATAAAGACTCTTTATCAATAAACAATCTCTAAATTCTTTTATCTGTAAGCATAGTTTGACTTAACTACATAGAAATGAGTCCCAAACCACCTTCCTACTTACTCCAACATAGTTGATCCTATTTTATTTTAGAACCTTTGGAGTTAATAACGCTCCCAATCCATAACAAATTATTAATGCATTTTTCTAGCTCCTTGTTGACATTTTTGGGAAGGAATAAGTATGAACTCCAATGTTTATAAATACTCCTCAAAAACTGAAGAGATAAGAAGTCTCCTTGCTTAAGACAAAGACTTGTTCTGCCAAACATTGATTATATTTTATACCTTTTCAAAAGTGGATGACAATCTTGGTACCTTAGCTTATTAATGGATGAAAGGTCTTTTTGTATGTGTTGTTTTTTGCATACAGTGAATATGACTGTGAAGGATGGGTTAGAAATTATCAAAGAAAGGATAGAAACAATCTAGGATAACATAATGTAGTAAAGTGTAACATGTAAATTTGTTGAGAATTTTAAAGAAATTGCAAGATAATAGTGCATTCCCTACATAAGAAGTTATGCTTACATTATCCAAAAAGATGTAATTTGAAATTCAAAATGCTTGAGTTTACAAGTAAGTAAGCTAACATGTTTATTAGGTTAAAACAACAGTATTCTCAGTGCAATTTTTTGTTGATAGATGAGAAATGGGAGCTAGAAAATGAAATTTGTAAGAAGTTAAAGATGTTTAACATTGGTACGGAGTTGTTCTTTGATACAAAATATCCAACTTCTTATATTTATTTTGATAATAAGTGTGAGATAAAGTTAACATTATTTGAATGAGTCATTTCTACTAAAAAAGTATTTCAAATAATGGTAAATAATACGATGAGAAAATTTAATATTATTGGAATGGGAATAGTTATAACATGAAAATGACGACCATTTTGGATATAAGTTACAAGCTTATTGTAATCAAATATTATTTTTGACAATTGTATAATGATCAAGTTTCAACACATGTTGATATCATTATAAACTTTTGGTATGATTTGTTTAATGATTACTAATCAAGAATACTTAAAGAGTTGGATCACAATAGTTTAGTTACAACTTCAGCTTTTATTGCTAGATCACAATCAAGAAATAAAGGTACAAATTTGAGTTTTGATTTAAAGGAACTCATAAAGTAGTTAAAAGAAAAGGATAGGATTTTATATAGTAGAACAAAGTTGGACAATTATTTCAAAGTAGATACTTTCTCAATAGCTGATGATTATTTTTATATATTAATTTCGTGGCAATTGAATGGAGTTTAATATCCAATTATTCAAACAAATATTAGCCATCCTAGTATGTAAAATTGTATCTAAATTTGTTTTTAGTACTAGTGACAGAATAGTGAGTCCTCATTGTAGTCAACTTCATCAAAACATTGTAAATTTAAATTTTTATCTAGATACGAACATGAACTATAGCACACTTATTTTTAAGAGCATGTTTATTTTTATCAATCGACCTTTTCAGACCTATGTCAAAAGTTTGAACGTGCTCAATCTCAATCAGGCATCGAGTAGCTCTTATAGCTTAAGAGTGATTGTGATAACATTGATAAGAGAAACAAAATGATCTTGGGAACAAAAAGAAAATATTGAGTTTTTGAATGAAGTCATGGGTTTTTATTTTATTAATAAAGCGAATCTCATATTGCTTATGTGCACAATTGTCATCTCAACAAAATTTAACAAAAAAGAATAAGATAAAATTTATTATAAAATGCAGGGACTCTCTCATATAAATTATTTAAGATTTTAATAAAATTTATGAAATTTCATGAAAAATTAGTATCTTTTATTAATTAAAAAATTCGTAATTTTTATATATATACTCAAGCTGTATAGTTAATTTAAGGCGGATAAGTCTGATTCAGGTTAGAGAATGAGAACCAGACAACAGAAGAAACTAACATATTTTGAAAACTGGCCGTATGACATTGCCACAAAATTCTTCCTCAAAATCTCACCATAAATTGTGATCCCTACCCATGTGAAAGAATTAAAACGAAAGCGATGGAAGCCATCTTACATGTGCATTCACATGATATCTCTCTTACAGACACCAAACAACCAACAAGAAGAACAGTGAGAGTCCCAGAAGAAATATCTAAAGCTATATACTCTTTATCATCATCATCTCTCATGCACTCCTTTCTGTCGTCATGGACAGGCAATGACAGTGCAAGAGACCTTTCTGGTGTTGGTCTGCATACGCCCGTGACTTGCTTTTGTTTTTTTTTTCTATTTCTTAAACCTCAGAGAGATCTATCAAGCCGCACATCCGGACCATTTAGGTTAGGCATTCGGTCGGATCACGTTAGTTCCTCCCGTGACTACTTGCATATGTCAGTGGCTAACTGATTCTTGTTTGTATTCTCAGTGGATGCTAACAGGTTCAGTAATCTATATGGTTTATTGTTGACCGGAAAAGGTAATTATTCTGTATACTTGAACCTTATTTAAAGTTATATATGCTCAGTTCTGTAACAATTACAATAGATTATGCTTTCAAGCACCGCATAATACCATAAAGAGCATTAGCTGATGTGGAATGCAGCACACAACTAAATTCATTGTTTAGTTATATAAATATATAGTTTCTGTTTTTCTAGAGCCACTTAACTTTATTACAAATTGTTCTCTCAATTTTGAGTTTAAATTTCAGCATTTGAAACTTTTTTTTAATCAAATCTGAAAAATATAATCGAGCGTTAAACTTTTGTTTTTTTTTGTGTCAATTGGTATTAAAGTGGTTAACAATAAAGATCAAAAAATGATGTTTCACAATCTTCCATATAAAAATAATGGTGATATTGAGAATTCCGGAGTAACTAACGAATCTCATGATTCAATGTATCGAATGCTGCTTTGCTTTGCCTCAGCATAGGTACAAATAGAAATTCGAATTGAAAAGCCCTGTAAGGTTTAGCTCATGAAGAGCAAATGGCAGACCAATTCTTGCATATAAACATAGATAATTGCTATACATAAAAAGATTCTGATAAAGAAAATGGATATTTTTGAAAAAAAATTATAAGAAATGTTGGATATTGAAGGAATCATACAGGTGATACAGATGCCAAAAAATTTTGGTCAAAAGAAATTCTTAAATTATTAAAAATCATAAATTTTTGAAAAATAAGAGATTTAGAAACAAAAAAATTTCAAACTTCTGAGTTAAGTTGGAGTTTTATACATCAAGATAGCAATGTAGCATAAATCTTAAAGAAAAAGAACTAGTAAAAACCTTATAGGATGCAATCATACCATCATTAATGATCCCATCAAAACTCCAAGATTAAATATGTTTGAGTAGGTGTAACATGATGATGGGTAACCTCCTGATAAGTCCTCATGTTACACTCTTTACCTTCATTTGAAGTGTTATTGTTTTAGTCTTGAGAGAGAAGCTCTAGTACCTATATAGTACATGGTTTCCTAACTCATCTTCTGCCCAAACCATTCAAGTTTTCTTCATGGAAGCTTTAAAGACCCTTATTTCTTTGTCCAACTAATTGAAGACATTGATCTTTCACCATTTTTAACTTCTCAGCATAAGATCATAACTACCATTTAAACACAACATGCTCCAACAACTATGCACTGGATAACGTGCCATCAACTAAGCATAACCTTCTTCTCTTGCTCATAAGCTCCTTCAGCATAAAGAATTTGCACCAATCAAACAAGCCTCATTTTCTGAATACCAAATCTACTTAAACATACTTTACCTTAGTAGGGGTTATTAACCACTAAACATTAATTATTGTATAATGTTAGACCCAATACTACTTACAGTTGCGGACTTTTCTTCTTTACTAAAGTCTCCAGATAGTGCAAGAATTGAAGAACCCACTAACCCTTCCTTTGAAGCTACTAATACTAGTTATCCACCTGCCAAAGATTCCTCAGGATCATCCCATAGAAAGCCAATAGGCAATAACCAATCCAAGAGAACCTAGAAACATATTTTGGATAATTCATGCCCTCACTTCAACTTCACTTCTACCGACCAAAATTGAACGATGGTAAGACCATAGTAGCCTGAGATGTAGACACTCTCAGGGAGGGTACAAGGAAATGGGAGGTAAATCTTCTTGGATTCTTTATGGATAAAAGGCCATCCTTCCAATCTATGAGCACTTGGGCTATAAAATAATTAAAAAGTTATGGTATATATGAGGTATTATTGAACGATCACATCATTTTTATTTAGATTTAGTTCCAATTCATTAGCTAATAAAATCCTAGAAGCTAGTCCCTGATTCTTCCACTCTAAACCTCTCCTTCTACAAATATAGACACTTAGATTGAAACTGGAAAAGTTTAGGTAAAAGTTGATTCCTATTTGGGCTAATATCCAAGACATACCATTGGAATATTGGACCCTCAGAGGCTTAAGTCATCTGGGTAGCTACATTTGTAGACCTCTATGCCTATATGAACATACAACTACCTTGAAAAGGTTTAACAATTTAGGATTCGCATCATAGTTGATGTTGTAACAAGCTACCTATTGTTATTCCTATCTTGATAATGGATGAGGTAGGTTGCTTATTTAAAGACCATGTTTTGGTCACCAATAATTGAAAATCTAAAACTCCTAAACCTAAGCATAAATGGTGACCAACTGGAAGGAGACTAGGGATAGAGGAAGCAAAAGGAATACACCTAAATGAACTTGGAAACAAGGTTGTTCTGTTAAGGGGAAGTTCAAGAAAAGGGGGATATTGTAGTTACTAAATCTATTTTTGAGATAAACATTGGAAATAATGGAACTATCACTGCAGAGCTAGCTCCAACATAGTAAACTCTAACTCACTATGTGAATTTCACTACTCAGAACAACAACCAAATGTAAATGGAAGGAAAAATACCTACTATGACTCCACTAACAAGAACAACAATCAAACACAAATGGAAGGGGACATACAACTTCCCCTTTATAGTGGAATAATCAGGTTAATAAGGAACCACAAGAAAAACATCTATAGACAAAAAGAATTAGAAAAGATGGAACACGTTTTCAAAGAGCTATTATATAAAGTACAAAGAATAAGAAAAAAATTGATACAACCTCTCCCTTCCCTGCTGATGTCTATCTTACACTAGCATACAAGAGGGCTCAATAGCTAAAGTAAGCAACAAATGGTTGCAAACTACATAAGGGAAATTAAACCTATTTTTCTAGGCCTCTTACAAACTAGAATAAAGGATTATAATTCCAAGAAACCATGTTTCTTTTTTTAAGGAGGGATTGGATTCCATCACTAACTTAATATTTCACTATAATGGTAGGATTTTGGTTGCATATGACTCTAGCGAGATGGAGATTAAGCCTATTCTAGTGGACTAACAATTGATACATGTCAAATTAAAGATGAAGAACCATCAAGTGAGTTACCAAATCACATTTGTATATGTTTTTAACCATAGATTGTAGAGGAACTCCCTTTGAATCACTCTAAGTAGATTAGGAGATAATATTCGAACCCCATATATGGTAATTAAAGACTTCAACTATATTCTAAACTCCTATTAAATGGAAAGGGAAATAATAGTCTTGAAAAATCCCATAGATAAGCTAAGGAAATGTGTGGATTACTTTCAAATTTCAGATTTTAGGAGTGAGGAAATAAAGTTTACATAGATAAATAAGTAGGAAGTGTTGGATCCCGTTTCCAGAACCCAACTCATTAGAAACGAATCATAACACCTATAACCTTGCTCTGATACCACCTATGTTGGATCCCGTTCCCAGAACCCAACCTCTTCAGAAAACCATAACTATCATCGCTCTGATACCACCCATGTTGGAACCCGTTTCCGGAATCCAA
>JAOSBL010000005.1:27923823-27949020 GCA_027568915.1 Erythroxylum roraimae | reverse complement strand
TTATTAGATCTTCGAGGGAACGATCCCTACTCTCATATACTACTTGTTATTCGTGTAGGGTTAATTTGCAAGGGTAATGACACCTTGTCAATAAACATGCTAGAAGAGAAAGAAATTGAAATAAGACTAGATGGGCAGCTCCTCCTCTTCTTTTCCCAATCTGGAAAATCTGGATGATGGGGTGCTCTTTGCCCAATCGGAAATGAAACCTTTAATCTCCCCCTATCTCTAGGCTTGCTATCATTAGTTAGAGTAGCTAAAGCCTCATCCTACCTGAAAACATAGTCAACTCCAACTAATAAGTAAGTTTTACCTGAAGAGGATGGAAATCATCCCATGAACTCCAACCCCCACATATCGAATATCTCCACCTCCAAGATGTTTGAAAGCGGCATCTCATCCTTCTTCGATATGTTACCCACTCTTTGACACCTATCACACTTTAGCACAAAATCTCGAGCATCCTTGAACAAGGTTGGCCAATAGAATCCACACTCTAAGATCTGAGCTGTAGTCTTGTTAGCTCCATAATGCCCTGTATAAAGTGAACTATGACATTGCATCAAAATTTCAAGCATTTCATCTTCGGGAATACACCTGTGAATCACACTATCAGCATATATCTTTTAAAGTAAAGGTTCGTCCCAAATATAACGAGAACATTAAAATACAAACCGTTTCCTTTTTGTTGATAAGAAGGATCGGATGGAAGAATACATACATACATTACCATCCATCAGTTTTTCAAAGATTTAGACATATTAAACTCAACCTGCTCATTGCCAATCCTCAAAACAAGTTTTTCCTTATGCATGTCAACTAATGCCCTACCAATATTTATAAAGGGCTTACCTAAAATCAATGGACAATTTTTGTCAGATTCAAAATCCAATACCACAAATTCAACAAGAATAATAAATTTGCCTACTTTTACTAACACATCTTCTACAACTCCATATGGTCTCTTAATGGATTGATCTGTAAGTTGAATAAGCATAAATGTAGCTTGTCCTCTCCTAGTCCCAATTTCCTAAAAACAAACAAAGGTATCAAGTTAATGCTTGCACCTAAATCACATAAGTATGTAGAAAATTCAAAGTCACCAACAACACATGGAATCTTAAAACTCCCTGGATCTTGTAGTTTTGAAGGCATCGTGCTTGAGATAATTGAACTACAATTCTCCGTCAAAGTGACCATCTGATTGTCCTCCCAAGTATGTTTATGTCTTAGTATATCCTTCAGAAACTTCACATACTTGGACATGCACTCCAAAGCTTCCACCAATGACAAGTTAATCTAAAGCTTCTTCAGTTTCTCTAAAAACTTAGAAAACTGAATGTCCACCTGATGTTGTCTTACCCTTTATGGATAAGGAAGATTAGGCTTGTAGGGTGGTGATGGTATATAAGGCCTCTCTTCTTCTTTCTCTTCTTGAATCTCCTTACCTTTTCTTTTTCTTGGCAATCCTTTTTCATACTTGGTTCCTCCATCTTCTTGCCACTTCGAAGTGTGATAGCCTTCAATTGTTCCCTTAGGTTAGCCTCGGTATTGCTTGGTAAGATACCTGCACTTCTAGAAGATATAACATTAGCAAGTTGACCTACCTATACCTCCAAGCTGTGGATGGATGAGGCATAGTTCTTCACAATATGATCAAACCTTGCCTCCATCCTCTTTTGACTTTACCCCTAGCTCGGAAAGATCCTCTTTTGGTTTTCTTCTTAACTTTCTAGTTTGAACCCCAAAACATCCATCAACTTGTCCATTTGGTTCTCCAAAGATTCAAGTCTATCTTGCTAAAATCTTGGAGGTCCTTGCGATCTTGTTTGACCAACTACATTGTTAGTACTCTAAGAAAAATTTAGGTGGTTTTTCCACCTCGGATTATAAGTATTCGAGTACAAATTGTTACCTCGCTGTGGTTGGCCCCAGTAACTTACCTGTTTAGAGCTACTAGCTCCTAACAAAAAGCATTCTGTTGTGCAATGGTTATCTTGCCCACATAACTCACATTGTGATTGCATAGCTTTGGTTGTAAATGAAGATGCTCTTTACATGTTGCTCAACTGCTTGGTAAGGGTTATGATTTATGCCTGCAAAGCGGTAACAGAGTCAATTTGGATCATACATTTTTGCTCCTTCTGCCCCTATCTACTCTTCTCACTTGACCACATACAACTGTTGCTCGTCAATTCTTCCAAAAGTTCATGTGCTGCATTGATATTTTTCCTCATCAAAGATCTTCCCACAATTGCGTCTATAGTACCTCTTGTGCTTTGATTTACACCATTGTAGAATGTTTGCATAAGGAATTCCCTTGGAAGGTTATGGTAGGGATAACTTCTCTATAGTTCTTTAAACCTCTCTTAAGCTTCATATAAAGACTCCCCATTGCTTTGTTGAAAATTTGTGGTTTCCTTAATGATCCTTATTGTCTTGGTTAATGGGAAGTATTTAGGGAGAAATGCCTAGTTTAGATGTTCCTAAGTATTAATCTGCTATGAGCTAAGTGAATTGTACCATGCCTTCACCCGATCTCTCAAAGTGAAAGAAAATAGTCGCAACCTCACGGTATCGTCAGATATCCCATTAAACTGGAAAATATCACATATCTCTAAAAAATTAGCGATATGGGTGTTGGGATCTTCATTAGACAACCCATAGAACAGCATACTACTTTGAAGAATGTTGAGGAGTGCCGACTTGATCTCAAAACTGTTAGCTTGAATTGCTGGCCTCGCAACTCCTTGAGGACTGAATCCTGGCCTCATAAAGTCCATCAGTTTCCTTTCGGCCCCTTCTTTTGCCATATTGGTGTATATAATATCTTGGCGCTTCGCTCTTATCAACTGTTGTTCATGCCTTGTGATATCTACTAACTCTTCGTCATGAAATTCAGTATTCCTTCGTGTGTTCCTTATGTTCATGCACGTGCAAAGACATAAGAAAAAGTATCAAAAAATTTTAAATCAAAGTAACCTAAACTAAACAAGATGTTAAATAATTAATCTCCGACAACGGCGCCAAAAACTTGTTGAATGTAAAATAAACTACTAGTCTTACGCTCAAAACTACAAGTATACTGGTCATACTTATAGTTGAAAGCAGATATCGATCCCACGAGGATTGTGCTTAGGCACCACTTAATTCAGGTTATTCTTTATTTAAGAAATCGTTCCAATTGAATTTAAAAAGATATGTAAAATAAATAAAAACTAAAAGTAAAAGGGAACAACGTAATCCAAACTAAAATTGTAAACTAAGACTTGGAGAAAATCAAGATTAAACATTATGACTTGTCATTATCCCTATTTGCTCCCCTCTGATTAATTGATTCAATTTACAATTGGCCTAAGATTTCCTAAAATTCTAACTACCCTCTCTCAAAGTATAAATAAATGTCACTAGTTAAATAAATTAGAAATAACTTTGAGATCTCTCGATGTGCAAAACCTTTACTAAACATTCAACTAGATATGAAGCTATCCTATCGGCAACGTATTGGTCTATTGAAATCTCTTCCTAATAAATCAATAACTTGTTATTTACAGGTCCATTAATCGACAACTCTCGTTGTACAATTAACACAGATTACCAAGCTGACTCTCTCGATTTATTGCAAGGTTTAAGCACTATAAATAACATGAACATGTATATCATTAAATCAATAACAAAAGGTTCACAAATAGTTCAACAACAAACCCTAAAAATTGTTTCAACCAATCATAATATCCATAACATCCCCAACAATCAAGTAATCTATGATAAACATGCTAGAAGAGAAAGAAATTGAAATAAGACTAGATGAGCAACTCCTCCTCTTCCTTGCCCAATCTAGAAAATCTGGATGACGGGGTGATCTTTTCTCAATCGAGAATGAAACCTTTAATCTCCCCTATCTCTAGGCTCTCAATATGTCTTTTGGCTTTAGGAAGCAAGTTCCATGACCGAAACTGATAACATTCGAGATTATGCAGGATTATACACGAAAGATATGAAACCCGCATGTCTCTTCGACTTCTAGTTCCCACGATTGTGGGAATTATACTTGTGCTTCCTATGATCGTGGGTTAACTTAACAGAAACTTTCTCCATAGATTTCCCATGATTGTGGAAAACATGCCCATTTCCACGATCATGTGTTCTTGTTTTTCAGCAGCTCCACTTCTCTTCTCTTCTCTTGGTCCCTAGCTCAATCACAAAGGTGTCCACCCTTCATTCCTATACCAAAATGATCAATTCCTACCCTAAACCTATATAAAACACAAAATAACAACTATGAAGATCAAACTAAACAAAAACACACAAAACAAGTCCTAAACATAATAATACTAACCTATCATGCAAGAAACACATACTAATGCGCAACTATCAGGTAGTTTGAAAAAAATTGGCTTATAATGTTAAGAAGAGAGAGTGAAAGAATTATTAATGATATGTTTAATGAGCTAATGGTATTAAGACGTTTTTAAATAAAAAATGTGTGATGATAGTCGAAATATTAATTTAATTTCTATCAAGTATATATGTTAAATGGTATTAATATATTCTCAAACATTGACCTTTATAATGGGTACTATTTATTGATGTCTTTATAGAATTTTAGAAGCACACTCAACCTAAAAGGAATGCTTTATATGATTACAAAAAATAATATAGTCACTCACTTTATTTGATTAAGATAAAATAGAAAAATCTTATAGGTTTTAACTTGGAGTGTTATTTTCAAAAGTCTTATTATAAAATGGAAAACATTTTAGGGACTCCATCATACTTGCTTAATAATTATATGTCTTCAAATAAATTTAACAAATTTAGAGAAATAATGAGGAACAAAGGTTTGAATTAAAATATTTGAAACATGAGGAAATGTCTCATCTCTAGCATTTAAGGTATAGAGGATTTAAATTTAGTCAATTGGAATATTAATAAAGATCTTTATTAGAAGTCAACTGTAAAGAACTCAATCAACTTAATGAGGAGGGGGTCAACCCATCATTTCTCCCAGACTAATTAAATAAATGTTTATAAGTAAGAGACTATAGAGGCTGATGCATGCTAAGTAAGCACTTTGGGTTAAATAGCTTTATGTTTTTCACTTAAAGGATAATAATATTTGGTCGTACAGGTTAAAATCAAATACTTATTGGTGTTGGATCTAATTGCTTAAAATTAGATAACTCATTAGAAGGTCGATCAAGTGAAAGTTAGGGAATGGCAAAAGCACAAACTTTTGGTTTGACCACAGGCTAAAGATAGCCTCTCTTAGAGATATTCTAGAAGTTCAGAATCTCGATAACCTGATTCTAGGCAATTCCTCAATCTTTCAAGTGCTAAGTGGAATAATAGATTGGTTGGACACCTTCCTAAAAGACCCTTGATCTAAAGATTCTCTACACATAGTTACAAAATTGGAGGGAGGATAGACTAGTATGCTGCTTGAATAAGAATGGCCATTATACTAATGACTCATGCAAACAGATATATAAGACCCTTTCCCCAACAATAAATTGGTACAACTTGGATTAGTCTCCTTAAGTCACTACTAGAATTTCATTCACCTTGTGGCTGGCCCTTACAGACAAACTTCTTATAAGAAATAGAACTGATAAGTTCTTAAACATCTCTAGCAAATGCCTCTTCTTTAAATGTAATTACTCATATTATATTTAGAGTAGATTGACATAATTATGCAACACTCTGCCCTTACTTTCTTTTTAGCATGTTCTCATTGAATGGTTAAGTAAAATTCATATGTCCAATAAAGGAGACTACATAGCCTTCAAAATTACTCTAAACAATGCAATTGGCTTGTTAAGGAAAGAAAGGAATATAAGGGCCTTCTAAAGGACGGTTAAACATAAGAATGAACTACTATAAATTTTGATCAAATCTATAAGAGAACAGCTGATTGGCGAGAAGATCATACTATCTTACATGTAAATGTGATCAGGAAGGCCCATGGCGTAAAGTGGTGACCTTCATTACACTTAAGATGGGTGCCTCTCTAAGGTCTCCATAATTTTTTAATCAGACCCAACTTCTCTACCAGTTTAGGGTAAGGTTGCATACTACTGTACTTCCCTATACCTTGCATATCAATATCAATAGGAATTTCGCTGAGTTGTTGTTGTTGTTGTTGTATCATACTATTTTACAGCCCCTACACCATCAAAGCTTGGAAAATAAACTGAACTTCATTTAAACAATTGCCTAGGAAGAAGTTTGAACATATAAGTTGGAACTCTTTTTGCTAAAGTAGAATTTTAAATCTCTCTTTAGTCTAAGTATGTATTCCAAGCAACTGACTTGATTTTTATACCAATTGCCAATCTTGTAGATTGTTTATATATATATATACACACACACTAATGCAATTTAACTTTTCAAAAAAATTTTGATTTTTATTTTTAATATTAACTTAGACATTTAAAAGACATGACCAAGGGATGTTTGTAAAATATTTGGGCCTAGGCTTTTAATGAATATTGGACTTGAGAATTTAAAGAAAATCTAGGATTAAACTTGTTAAAAAGAGAGTAAAAATTGTGACATTCTGAAACATCTTATATTTCCAAAATCTTGAAAAAAAAATAGATGGAAGAAATATGGGACTTTATGTTTTCACGCAGAAGAGGGCTATTAGGAGCTTGCAAACTATATTATATGTTATTAATTTCATTAACTTAAAATATTTACATATTATAATAATAATTAATATATAATATATAATATTATATTTTAATGTAAGTAATAATTTTAAATGTAATAAAGTAATCGATTAATATATTGAAACCATATTATTTCATCTTAATTATCAATAACTGTTTTGTAGTGGGATTACTTACATGGAAAAAAATTATACATGTCTTTTCTTTTATAAAAAGACTTTAACAGAAAAGTGGATGCACCTTATAAAAAATAGTCTTTGCCAGAATATAAAATACATGGAAATTTCGAAAAATCAATCAAATTTACATAGGGATCTCCTCATGTTTGTTGGTTTTTATAATGATTTAGTCCTAAGAATTAGATAAGACGTGGGTCCATTTGATTTAAAAGAACACCACACGATCTTTTTTCACCAAGTTGTGGATGAGTGGGTGGCCCACAACCTCGGGCGGCACCGTCAAGAATTTCAGGTCGAGTGGCCTACGCTTTTTGGGGTAGCTTGTTGGTTCCTCTAGCAATGGCGGAACCGAAGCATTTTTGAACCTGGATTTGTGTGGCCAGAAGCCGGTTCGGATGTGGTGCTGGCCTATGTTGCCTGGATTGAGAGAGCACGAATGGCGAAGAACTGCGTCATGCAGCACCCAAGGCTCCCTATTGGTACTCTAGTAGGATGGTCCAAACTGGCCCAGGATTGGGTCAAACTGAATTCGGATGGGGCTGTTACTCCTGGGACCAACATAGCCTCAGCCGGGGGCTTACTTCGAGACTGGCACGACAAGTGGTGTGGCAGCTTCCTCCATAACATAGGGAGGGGCTCGCCTACTACTACCAAGTTTTGGGGTGTCCACTCGGGGCTATCTCAGGCGTGGGTGATGGGTTACCGACAGGTTATTGTCGAAGTGGATTCCCTTGAGGTAATTAACATTCTCTCTTCTTCCCGGATGGTTTTCACTGATGATTGGTTATTGGTGGCAGGTACACGTAGACTTATGCAACGCAACTAGGACGTCCATCTATAGCATGTGTATAGAGAAGGAAATCAGTGTACAGACCGGATGGCTTCTCTAACAACAACGTTCCTCCCGGGACTGCATATCCTGCAGGAACCCTCGGTGCTTATCCAGGAGCAACTTCGACTGGACCAGCATAGCGCCTTATACCAAAGAGGCCTCCGCTAGTTTAGGCCTATTTTGTTTGTGTAGCACTTTCTAGTTTCCCTTTGTAGCCAAAAAAAAAAAAGTTGGCCTGTTTGATTCAATTCTCTTATAGTTATTTTAAACTTCATATTTGTCTATTTTTCTCGTAATAATTCAAATCTCCAAATCAAATTTTGAACTTCCTAAAATTTTTAATTAAGTCCAATATCATTTAATTTGACTCCAAAATTTTTCTATTTCACAATTTTGTCTAAACTATCTTCAAAACTTTTTAACAACTTTTTGGTTAATTCTCATTCTGAAGGTTAAATCTCAAATTATTTCAAACTCATTAATTTGACGATTAAAGCTCATTATTATCTCATTATCAATTTCACCGTATAAGTTCAAACCATACACTGTAACACTCATAACGTAAACCTAATTAGAAAGATACTTAATTCTTATTATCAACCAAAATGCAATTAAATACAAATTAATATCGTTATATATAATTGTAAGTTATTTCACTTAATTTCGAAATTATTATTATATAATGCAATTAACATAAATTAATTTTAATAAAATATGAAATGATATAAATTTGTCATAAATGAATCAAATTAGTAGTTTTAAGTTTTGAATAACCATATGTAAAAAAAGATTGTTATACCCTATATCAAACTCAAAAGTCGAATATAAAAAATCAAAGTTAAATTTATATCCCACTTATGTCTTTAAGCAAATTAAAACCTAGCGTTTAACTCAAGGACCTTTAAATGAGTGTCAAAGTTTATAAAAGATGATTAAACCTCACATGTCAAACAAACTTAAATGTTAATAGGTACCAACAGATTAAGATCAAACTTATAGATAGATAAAAGTTAAATTTTAAGAAGGAAAAAAAGGAAGGGTTAATGATGTCATCAAGACTAATGCTGTGAAAAATCATCACAATTTGAAATTAACAAAATCCTAAGCTCTCCTCATATTTCCATAAAATAAGGCTTGTATGGCCTTTTTTGAAATAATTTGACACCATCATTGCTAACATATCATTCTACTAATAATGTTGGAGTCCTCCACCTTATCATCTAAGTATTTTTAGGAAAATCAAGGATGGACTCCCTAATGTTAGGGCTTAGTTGGCAACTCTTTTCTCAATTTAAAAATTACTAAATGAATCGGCCATTCTAATGATTGATTATGACAAATTTATATAAAACAATTAAAAATAATTAAAAATAATAAGATAAAAGAGATAAAACTAATTTATAAAATTTGGACCAAACAATACTTAACCTAAGTGAATGATCTACTTATAATCAAAACAACTAAAAAAGTATTAATTGTAATAACTAGTTATAGAAAAGCTGGTTAACGAATATATGACACTATTCAACCAATTTATAAACAGGTGCTCTTGTGTAAACGCTCGATACATAAAGTATCACTCTTTTAAGGACATTGGTTGACTAGCATATTAACCAGTGTTCCTGCACAAACGTTTAGTACATAAAATACCTCTTTTCAGGACACTAGTTTATTGGCCAACCAATGTACATAATGCATAAACCACTTCAAAGCCCTAACATAGATCAACCAAACCTCCTAAAATAAATTTCTCTCAAAAAATTTAAGATTCTTTAAAAGATCAAAATACATTTATTTGACAAAACTTTGATTCAAAATTATTTCAAAAAAGTGTGCTTCACTTTGATCATTTCTCCATCCTTAGATTACTTGATTTATTTAATAGGCTCCCTTTCTCATTTTGTCTTTTTATTGAACTTCATTGTTCAAATATTAATTAATTTCATTGAAATAGAGCTACTAATATCACTAAAATTAAATTTATTAAAATAGAATATATATTGTTATTATAGAAATGATGGGTTATTACCTCACTTAATCTAATAATTTTATTTCTCCTTTATAGGTGTCTGACATCAATGCAAGTTTAAAGATTTTGCGGTTGGAGTTTAGCTTTTGCATAAGCAAAGCATAGAAGTATTATAAATTTATACCTTATATGTTATTTCCTTATAGAGCTTCCACGTCTAAAACATCTAGGTTAATGCCTCCATTACCTATAAGTTCTTCTAACATCTTGTTACATATAGAGTCCTTCTTTCCTTAATCACAGCTTATAGGTAATTAATATGGTAAAAAGTTACGTCCTTCATAACTAGGTTCTAATCATGCTAAGGTAATGCAATTTATAATTTGAATATTCATTGCTGAAATTAATTCTTATCTTTCCTTAATCACAGCTTATAAGAGAGAATAACAATCTAATTAACCCTAACTACTAGCTCAGAACTAAAGATTTAATTAAGTAGTTGCTTAAAGAACTGCAAATATCAATAAAGCATAATAACAAAAACACAATTGAAAGTTTTCAGTTCAGTTGTTTATTCTCCCTAGGATCTAAAAAATTTAATTTAGAATTCATCAAAACCTCCTTACTTTATAGATTGTGACTAAATAATTTCAAATTTAATATACAATCTAGTTGTAGATTGAATTAAATGATAAACTACTATGCGACCTAATATGTATGAAAATTTCCTTCAATTTCTTAAGTCTTTTGTTTGATTTTAATGTCAAATTAACTTGTTTTATGTAGTTTTGACTTCATTTAGGGTAATTAAGCTATTTTAAGGAAAAAAATATGGAGAAAATAATAATTCTTAGAGGAATGTGGTCTTGCCTAAGCCCATATTGCAGCTTGTCCTATATGGATCAAGTATGGGAAGAGACACAACCTATCACATGGCTGCAGAGAGATTGGGTGGCATTAAAAAAAGTTCATAAAGCAACATAGCCTGAACAATGACCGTACTAGAGCCCATATGTAACCTATAAAAGAAATATGAAGATCCACAATCTAGGATGCGAGCATACCAAAGTCTATTTTTCTTTCCTAAATGAAATAGTAAGATCTATGAATTGGATCGTGATTATATTTTGAATGATGTCTAAGGCCATTAAAATGTATATAAAGCATAAAACCTTATATTTTATATTTTTTTAGAGAATTTATGCATATTTTTCTCTTTAAAGATTAGAGTTAGTCATTAGGAGGTCCAAAAACCCTCAGGGGCCAATTTCAAAGCAATTTTCATCAAAGAATTAATATCCAAATTTCACCTCAAATGATCAAATTGTTTTCAAAATTATCATTTTTATTTAGATTTATATATACCATGACTTCCTTATTTTTTCTATTACTTTTTCTATTCTAAATATGAATCTTAGCTAAATGATTTTCTATGATTAGATAGGAAAATCAAATCTTTTATAGATCGATTCATTAATTTATAAAATGAGATATATTTTTAGGAATTGCCATTGATTAATCTTAATTCTTGATTTAATTATTATAGTGATTAAATATGATCTAAATTTACTCGTGGATACATAGAGAGAGCTTTCTTATGAGTGTATCATGACTTAAGTAAGAGAGGATGAATGAGGTACTCAAGAGAGATCTATATAATCTTTCTGGTATTAGATTAGAGTGAAACCTTTTATGATATTTTACATACTTTATTGCATTCAAAGGAATGTTAGCTCAGTAAAGATATAAATTAACCAACTGAAGAATACATGATTGTAGCTTAAGTGAGTGTAGTTTTGGTATCTAGGAGATTAGTTGTCCAAACTAATATATCCATTCTAGGTTAATTGAATCATAAAATTAGAATTAATACTAGAGAAGTACTTATCCAAATATTGATATATGATTGGATTCTCTTTCGATAATTTGTCTTATTATTAATTATTTTGGCTACCAATTTAAGTTTTATTTTATTTTATATTTCATTAATCAAAATCCATCAACATCATTTTTTTCATTACTTTAGTTTAAACTAGTTAGTAGTTTTAATTTTCTAGATCTACTTTGCTTTCTTGAAAGATTGAGTTCTATTTATCAGTATATTACTTACCAAAAATAAATATAGTTATCTAATTTGTGGATAATATATTAATAAAAAATTATAGATAGAGAAAAAATCGTCCAAATTTTATAATAAAATATATGATTTGATAGATTATCAACAAGATCCCAATACACATGTCGACAATTTTGTGGACATTTGTGCCAATTTTAAGATTAGTGGAACAATTGAAAATGTTATTAGGCTGAGATTATTCCCATTTACGTTGAGGCATTGGGCCAAGAAATTAGTTGAAATTGTTAAATACTGCATTAATTACACCATCAAAGAGTCTTGTGGAGAAATTTCTTACTAAATAATTTCCATCATCTAAGAAAAAAAGTTAAGGAATGACATTTCTTCCTTCTAGTAATTCAAAAATGATATTAAGGAAGTTCCACTCCAAAGCCTTCCGATATAGATACTAGTTTAAACTTTTTATAATGGTTTGGTCGATTTTATAAGATAGATGATAAACACTCTATTATTCGCCATGGCCTCAAACTCAAGACGGGCAACATCACACCTATCAATCTTGAGACTCATCTCTTTGATTTCAGCGAAAAACTTGTCCAGGTCATTTGGAGTTGAACTTGACATGGTTGGAGGTCAAAATCACGTCTCCAAGGCTTGCTCTAATACCAAAAATGGTGGAGGAATGGCTTGAAAGTGATCGAAATAGGGTTTGGTGGTTATTGGAAAAGTTTTGTGCAATTTGGTTTTTATCAGGTAAAACTGAAACAGGAAATTTGAAGGCGTTTCTGGGTTAATTGATTGGGAATTTGGTTTCCAGAAAAGAAGCGAAGTTGTAGAACTTTTTGTGATCTACAATTTAGAATCAAGAATCAGGTCAACGAATAAGGGTTGGTCGAGTTAGGTTGGTTTTTTTGAATACATGTCTAGCTGGGCGGTTGATCGGCGATAGTTGGGAAAACTGGAAATTTTGAGACGGATGAAGTTCGAATGGGGTAGAAAATCCCTTTGGAGATTTCTAGTTTAAGAAGTGAACAACGCTATGGCTTTGGAATTACCTAAATCTGACAATCACGCAAAAAGTTATGAATTTTCTTGTATAACTAGTCAGACAGAATTCTAGCGATCAAATCAAATGGAACAATAAACAAAGTTAAATGTTTTCAGAAAACAAACAAACCCAACGATTGTTCTTCGGAGAAACAATCAAAACCCTGACAATCTCTTGCCAAATTGAGAGAAAACCTCACTCTTTTTCATATATGTTTTCTAAATAATTCAAAATAGGAAAACTAAGAGCTAAAATAGGAAATTTTCGGGCAATCACAAGAATCGGCTCCTCATATTCCTAATCTGCAGTGTCAGCTCATTAAAACAAAAATAAAAGTTGTAATAAAGTTTCAGAAAATAGCTAATTGAAACAAACCAAAATAAAGTCTTCAAACCGGACCAAATAAACTAATCCAGACCATTATTAAACAGGAAATAAAACTAGTAATAAACCGGACCAAAGTTAATGAAAATAAATGTCTTAAAAATTCTGCTAAGCTTGGAATTCGTCCTCATGCTCATCAGGTCCATAGACACACATTTTGAAGTCTCCAGATGGCTTCAAAAGGACTTGGAGTTGTAAGAACAAATTCAGCCTAATTTTTGCTTCCTCCATAACTTCATTCGGTTCACTCCTTGAACTTGTTCTATTTCTTGTGACTTTTCTTCAAATCCCATAACTAAGACATCTTGAATAATAAGCTTTGATGGCCCTCCATCATAAATCCTAGGTACTTAAAACACTCCACGTAGTCAGTCTTAATACTACTCAATCGAAAGCCCTTCGACTCTAACGTATCCTTCCAAAGTTCAAACTTGACATTGACACCTTCTTTTATCTCATCCACTAAAACAATGTCATTAACAAACAACATATACCAAGGTACATCCTCTAGGATATTTTTTGTGAGCTCATCAATCACTACTGCAAACAAAAAGGGGGCTCAAAGAGGAATCTTAGTGTAGTTCAATATCAATAGAAAAATACTCTATATTTCTTCCAATCATCCTTACTATAGTTTTTACACTTTTATACATGTCCCTAATAACCTGTATATAAGTCATAGGAACTCCCTTAACTTCTAAATACCTTCATATGATTTCCCTCAATATCCTATCATATGCATTCTCTAAATTAATAAAACTATGTGTAGGTTACGCTGTCTTTTCCTATAATATTTCATTAATTTTTTAATGAGATATAAAGCTTTTTTCGTAAGCCTTCCTGACATAAAACTAAACTGGTTTTTTAAGATAAAAATATCTTCTATCACTCCCCTCTCTCCTCAACCACATTCCACCGTAACTTTATGGTAAGATTAAGTAATTTAATATCTCTATAGTTATTACAATTTTAAATATTCCCTTTATTTTTTATAAAGGAATTAACATATTAAACCTTACTCATCCGATATTTAGACAAATTTAAGAATTACATTAAAAAATTAGCTAGCCAAATAACCCTATTTATTTAAACTCTTTCATAATTATCTCGTCGGGGTTATTACCTTCCACTCTTTATCTCCTATTTTTTAATGATATCTCAGTGTATAATTTTTTCCCAAAAAAACAAAAGGAGGGAAAGTCCCTCCTCCGGATAATAAGACGGATAAGATGGATTAAAGAGTCGTAGAGAACCCGCTCCACAAACAAGCCATGTGGACATAGGCAACACCCCTAGACCAGTACAAACTGTTATGCAAGTAAATCAACGCATGGCTGGTAAGCATCAATCAAGAAGACGCATGGACACACATGCGCATGTGACTTTAGGAGTAGCCATCACCTTTTGAATTATTGTGAGCACCAAAATGGCTGCAGAGGCTGGTTTCGTCACTAGAGCTGCCATTATCTATTCAAAGTCACAAGCTTTTAAAGGAAAACACGGTTGTTCACCTCCTAAGCTTCTTCTGCTCTCCAGAACTCGAGCTTCTCATTCCATCGATGACAAAAACGAATTCTTCAAACAACTGGGTACGTTTCTTTTTCCTATATGAATCTTTCTCTCTCCCTGAATTACACATACGAATGTCATGGCCCTTTTCTTAAGTTAGTTGACATTGTAGGTACGCGAAGTTGTAAATGAGTTGAGACCCAGTTGCGAAATTTGAAATGCCAGAAATTTGATGCTCATACGTTAGCATTTTCAGCTTCTTTCAAGTCGTTGTCAATTGGATTCTTTTAAGTTGCTAAGATAATCAGTAGTAGCTAGTTGTCAATCTGTTTGATTCTTTTGGAAATTAATCTTCTAAACTGTTGAATGACTTGGTAAATTCTGGATGAGTCAGTTCCAAATCAACTCTTGGACCTTTAACACAAGTAATTACGCATTTTATATGAGTTTGTTTTATTCTTGTTACTGGAACGGCTCGTAAGTCATTCGAGAGAGATTGTTTTGGACTTAAGAACTCATCAATTTGTGTAAAAGTTAATCGAAAATATTGCAAGAGCATAGACAATTTGACTTGGAGCATCTATCTGCAAAACCGATACTTATGTAGCTTCTAGGGTGCCTTGCTCATGATTGCCGTTTACGGCATAACAGTGTTATTTTGGGTACATCGGAAAGTATTAAAAAGAAACGAAATTTAGCAACTATTGAACAAAAGCAAACAGAAATATATCATATAGGGAATAAGATCCCATTCTATTTGTATGTACCGCTGCCAGTAGGGGGGAGGGGAGTTCGACCAAAGTCTATGTGTGAAGTTATAATTATAGCCATATTAGCTAAAAGGTCTGCACGTGTTTCCCTCTCTACGTATGTTTGAAATCCTGCACATTAAATCACCATGAAGCAACAGTTTGCTATCTTCAAGGATGTCCAAAGTACGGATTACTGTCAAAATTCTCTTCCAGTTAGGTAATAGCAGTGAGTGACAGCAAAAGACGGCAAAACCCTTTTCTCTTACACTAACTCAAATTCAACCTTGATAGCCGTCAATTAAAATGCTGGTACTGCTCTATCCCAAATTTGTATTGAAAAATCCAACCTTCTATATAACTCTTATGAGACCACCTTCATTGATGTAGTGAAACATGGTGTTTATTAAATTTTTGTAATCTCAATTTCAGAAGAATCCATATCTCAACTCAAATGCATGAGACATCCAGTTATAATCCCACTCTTTTATATGGACATCCTTAATTATTGTAGTCAGATTGACAATTTGTACATCTAATAAACCTCCCTAATGCCTAGGAATACAGTTTCTATTGGAGTTCAAAAATTGATGTCCCAGAAAATTAGGGTGATGTTAAAGTGCAGGTACTGGTTTTAAAAGAGGTGAAGTTGAGTTGAAGAAAAGGTGAACTAGAGAAAAATGAATTAATTGGCTTGTTTCCCTAATGTAAAGGAATCGTAGTATCACTTACGTGTTAATACTTGTGGATTACTGTATACCAAAATTAAGATGCTTCCATAGAGTTTAATTGGAGTTTTTGTAGTATCTTTACTACATGGATATGCAATAGACACATCTTTTAACGCAAGGTTATGGCCTTCAGATAGGTAGGTATTGGTGATAAGGTTCAGACTGATTCCTAATACCCTAATCAACAGTTTCTACAGAGGTAGAAGATAAATGGAAAGAGAACATATAGTATTCATTTCTTTCAACTGTGCTTTACTTTGAAAAGCAAAAGCAGCAATAGGAATTTTCTTGTATTATGTTGGATGGCGCATGAGGTGCGGAATTATTCTTTTTAATGCATGAAAAGAATCTGGTTCTCTAAATTATTAGAGTGATACTTTCTAATTAATCAAACTATCATATTGACTTATTGGATAGCTATTATAAGATTTATTATATGATATCTGCAAGAATACATTAAGTACTGTGTTTCTTAGATGAGTTCTAGTAGTGCTATACGTCATCTGTTTCTAACATGGAAGAGCGAAACTTTTCGTATTAGGTTTATTTTCATTAAAAAAGAAGATTGAAGATGCAGTTATCCGTGCTGAGATATTAGCAGCACCAGCACTGGAGCTTGAAGAAGCAAGACGGATTAAACAGGAGGAGAGGATACGTCAGTGCGATCTATGGGATGATCTTGCTAAATCTAACGAAATCCTTGTCAAATTAGCTGATAGTGCAAAAGTGGTAGATGCTCTCAAAGACCTTAGATATAAGGTAATGCAACACAGAAGACTAAATGCATAGTTCTTATTAATTAAAATCTGTTTTTCCTTACTGAGAAATGTACCATGGAGGTTAACAATGTCAAACAGTTTTAATGCCTCCGCACGGTGAAGTTCTTGTCATTAAATAGATAGTGTTCTTAATTACAGCCTAAAAGCTGTTCCTATAATCCCTCATAATCTCCTATACAATTTAAGTAATGTATCAACTATACAATACAATAACAAGCACAATGTTTGGCTAGGGAGATGTGAGCTTCAAAAGCTTTGTGCAAAGCTTGCTAAATGCATGTCTGCATTATACAGCATCTACAATTGTCTGATTCTCTTTTATCAGGTTCTGAAGTGTGGATGAGAAAGTAAAATTCATCTATTAATATTTTACTACGTACTTAGAGACGATATCTCTAGAGCTTACTTGAAACCAAAGAGCTCAGAATCTTAAAGTTGCTGAGTGATGTTTCCTTTCTTTCTGAAGAGCAAGGAAAATATGTGTTCTTCAGGCTGAAGAGGCAAACCTAATCTCACAGTTAGCAGAGATGGAAGCAATCAATTACCAGCTTTTCAAGCAAGCATATAGTGCATCTGTAGATGTGAGCACTTTCCTGGATCAGTATGAGATGTTTAGGCTCCTGAAGGGGCCTTACGATAAGGAGGGAGCTTGTGTCATTATTCAAGCTGGATCCAAGGGAACTTACACTCAGGTTCACGTTTTCTAAATCTTACATGGACTGGAATGTTAAATTTTTCAGTTTATAATCGATCTGCTTAGGGTTAAACCATCACCTGTGCTGCCATGGTAGGCGGATAAGTATCTAGAAATGAGAGGCAACTTTGGTTTTAATGTCACCTTCAGATGAAGTTCTCTTTATTGTACTTCAAATATATAGTCTTGCCTTTTCCTATTCAAGATTTGTCCTTTGGTCCTATTTTCTTTTTTAATTTTCTATATAAGTTAGAGGAACTGAATTTGGTGTCTCCTGCAGATTGATTGCATGAGATTTTCTTGTATGGGTTTATTTAGAGATGTTTCAGCATGAGCTTTTGTGGACTTCATTTTTTTCTTTATTATAATACTAGGTCTGTCTAATATGGAAATGGAAATCTCTTTGCTTAGATGTGGATAGAAGAACTTCTAAGCATGTACATCAAATGGGCTGAAAGAATAGGCTATAAAAGCAGCCTTGTTGAGAAGAATCCCTGCCATGGCAGTGTCCAATCAGTGACAATCGAGTTAGAGTTTGAGTGCGCTTATGGTTATCTGTTAGGAGAAAAAGGTCTCCACAACATGGTTGAGTCAATTAGTGGATCATTTGAACATAAGGTAAGCAATCCAAATTGGTCATATTCGCTGATATTGATATTCTCCTTTCTAGGTTAAGAATGCCTTTTGTTCCTAATACCTTCTTGATTTTTGTTTTTAATTCTGGTGAAGTTTATCATTTGAAGTATTATGATTGTGCAATAAAGTGATAGAAGCTTCTATTTGGTTTATACTTGCAATAGTCTTCTTACTTGCTCGTTGCTTGTGACTGTATGCAACTACGTGCGTCATGTGGAGATATTCAGATTGGAACAGTGAAGCCTGAATCTTTGATTAGTATCTCAAAGTTTACGGAATCTTATTTTCTTTATTTCCATCTTCCATCATCCTGCTTTTAAATAAACCAGATCTATCAAAGCTGTGTGGTGGTGTTTATCATTAAGGGAAATTATTTATAATTAAGTTATAGTGATTGAAACTTTACTTTAGTAGTTCATATTAATTAACAAACAATTAAAAAATAAAAATAGAAGTTTGATCAAACCACTTCTTTGCTAACCCCAAATAATCATCCAACATACTCTTGCTTAATAATTTGGAAACCATAATGCCTCTTATTTCTCCCCTTTCTTTCATGTTGGAGCTATTGCAGGTTATCTCAGCATATGTAGATGTTATTCCTTTGTCTCTCAATGCAACTTTGGACCTTCAGATAAAAGATGAGGATTTAATTGTGTCACCACCATCATTGGTTGAGCAAGCAGTTTCTCTCAAGCACATTCCTACTGGCATTACAATCCACTCTTCAGGTGCTCAACCTTTGTCCCAAATTCATAATGCAACTACTACAATCTCATATTTTCTTGTACTTCATAGTGAACAGCCTTCACTTTCTAAACAGACCATGCTAGTCAAATGAGGGTGAAATGGAATTCATTATAGCATGATTTTTTTCCTATGGGTTTTAACCTTCACTTCATTCCCCAATGAAGAGAAATAATTTATTAATTGTATGTGTTGTGCATTTTTATTTTGATGTCCTGCAGTTGCTTTCTGTCTCTTTAATCGCATTATTTTGGCTCAAAAATAAATAAGTGTGAGGAATCTATATGCAGGGCAGAGAAGCTACTTCGCAAATAAGGCAAAGGCTCTTAATCGGTTGAAAGCCAAACTTCTGGTGACTGCAAAAGAGCAAAAGGTTTCTGACATAACCTGTATAAGAAGAGAGGCCATTGCAGATGGGTTGAAGGAGGCTCGGAGGTACATTTCTTGTCCACACAAGCTAGTAGAAGATGTGAAAACTGGTTTACAACTGCCTGACTTGAGCTCTGTTCTGGAGGGAAATATTGAACCTCTTATTGCAGCTCATATAAATCTCAGGCGTACAGAGTAAAATTGCATACTTGACAAGTTTTGCTGTAATATTCGTGTACATAATGTTTTTGTTATCTCTTAATTCATTCTTAAAATTTCCTTTAATGTTTGATCCTTCCCCCAGTTTGTTCAATTCCTTGATAAAACAAAAACTGGTAATTAAAGCCTTCAAGCTCATGAAAAGGTATACTATTTCAAGGTTAGGAATTTATTTTAGTACATAAAAATCTTCGTCAGAGGTCTCAAGTTTTACGTTTAATCGACTCTAAGAGACTTAGAAATTTGGGAATTTTTACGTTATGAACACTAACTGATAGGTTAGGAATTTATTTTATCTTCAGATTTATCTTTAAGCTCAAAGAGTTCTTGATGGTGGACCTTGGCACTTTAACAATATGCTTATACTTTTGTAGAATTAGTAACTGTAGTTCACATCAAAGCACTAAACAAAGACAAATTCCCATTTGGATTAGTGTTTACAGTGTGCCTCTTAAGTATTGGACTACCATTGGTTTAAGTTACCTTACTAGCTTCATTGGAAAGCCCATAGGTATAGATGAAGCCATGGCCAACCTAAAAAGAATAAGTGATGCAAGAGTGTCTAAGTGCGGAGATTAACAAAGAACTTTCATAGGTGACTCCATTGATGAGACTCAATAAGTAGATAAGCTACATAAAGATGCAATTATGGTTACTTATCAATGGAGAACACAAGCTCACCATCAAGGCAAAATATAAAGGTTAATAAGAAGAAAATTTAAATCAGATGTTCTAACTTAAATGAAATTGTTAAGGATGCTTCAAGGGACATTTAGGCATTATCTTCTTCAATGCAAATTGCAAATATCACCTTTGATTTAATTGGTATTATAAATGAATCAATTGATGCAAGTAAATCTTTGGAAAACATGGCTCATTTTAGTTATCCAAATCATTCTGTAGTAGTGTTGGAAACATCAATTCCTTTTTCCTAACAGAAAATCCATGTAACAATAGTGAGTGAGCAATCTTCATATTTTTTTTTTTTTTTGGTAAATCAATCTTCATATTTCAACTCCTTGTAAATATGAGAGGTCCCTCATAATACTCTTAAGTGTAAGGAGTTTGGGCAAGATTTCACTTCAATTGTCAAAAGGGTATCTAATAGAAGGAACAAGAGCTTAGGTTCTAAATTTTCTTCCAAATGAATATCGTTTCCTAGAATATGAGAGGGCTTAATAGCCTTAAAAATAACTTTTACTTAAAGAATATTAATATTCAATAAAACCTACCCTGGTGATTTTTTTGGAAAAATAAAACTGCAAATACTCATTTTGGTTTTACAAAGAAGGTACTCTTTTAGTGTAATTTCCTAAAATTTTCCAATGAAAGCTATGAAACGTGAAAACGAGTGTATACCTATAAAGTATTTTCTTCAAGAAAGTCATTATATATCTATGGTAGGTATCTTTTCTAAGGATTGATATATACCAACATATTGTTACCATTTTCCTTGTGAACTTGTAATTGATTTAAATAGAAATAAATACTCAAGCATTATCATAGAATTTTAACTCTTTTCTATTTGATGAAATGGTGACTATCGAATGTCCTAGTGAAAGCAAGTGACCTAGTGTACAAACCTTTTTCTATATACTGTATTTTTTTTTTATGGTCAATGCACGTCATTATAGATTTTTAGCCATTATTGATCACCATCCCCACCATTGGCTGAGTGTTGTCATTATAATAACTAAATGACATTATTTTCAGTCATTATTGAGAAATTTGGAACGGAAAATGAGACAGATTTATAATACTATATGAGTATCTAAAAAATGTGTTTAATACAGGTTTTCTCTAGTACATTTTAGTACACAACCATGTATTAACTGGTGTGTAGAAACAAGAATCAACCTATCGTCATTAGACATTAACAAGACATAAAATTTGAAGGGAGAAAATAATTAATGATAATAGATCGTAAATCATGTTTATATATGGTGACATAACATTAAAGCGTTATCCTAAATTCCTAATACTAAAAAGGTTATATAAGCCCATCTCTCGAGTTATATTAATTCTTTAATCATATATACCAAGGACAATCTACACTCAGCTATAACTATATTTAGATCAAATTAACCCTAGGCACTTGCTTGTATATGTATATCATTAAATAATACACACACACACACACACACATATAAACCTTTATTGAAAATTAAGTCAAAGCATGTAAAAGTTCATTAGGCTTTCATATAATCTAGATATAAAAGTACTTAGTTACAAATCATCCATGTAAATATGAAAATAGCATTTTAAAGGAAGAAAAAAAAACAATTTTAATTTAAGGTAACCTTTAATGAAATTATCTATCCTCTTTTATGATAACATGAATTTGTAAAAAACTCATAACTTCTATGAGTAATTGATGAATTTAAGGAATGTCTTCATTCATTGAAGAGGTTGCCCCTTCGCTGGATTGGTCTCAAATCTCTCTCTATTGAAAATCGTCTTCAAATATATCCTTAGGCTCTCCTTTAATAGATGATGACTAACCCTAGCTAAAACTAAAGTCTATAATAAATGAAAAGTAAAAAAGATTTCAAAAACATAATTTCCACTACTTTATATAAATTCTTTTCACCACAGATACAATTGAGTACTATGATGTGTATCTTTTTATCAATAAACTAGAGGAGGACATGGACTCAAACATGCTTATATCCTAAGTCGTGTATATGTGTGTAATTTTTATGAAATTAGACACGAGTTAAGACACAAGCTATATATATCTTTTTGATTCTCTTCTGTTGACCACATTACCTCTCTCCAACTCGTGTGTCACTTTCAGTCCTATCCAAGAGGAACATGGGTTGGTGCACAACCATATGCTAGGCTATATTCAGTAAAAAAAAGAGTAGCGTTTCCTTCATGCTTTGCCTTGAACTCTCCTCTATTCTTGGCTATTGCATTCCTCAAGCAACTTCTTCCATAAGTACTTAACAAAGAGATATAAAAATTAAATTAAAGTAATTTGGATACAAAATATATGAACTTTTTTATGTGTATCAAAAGTACATTGTGAAAGTCATTATAATGAAAAAATAAAAAAGGCTCTCCCTTGTATGAAAATTTTGATTACGTTTTACCTATAATAATGGAAGTCGACTAACGCGCATCACAATACAAAAGGACAAGAACATGCTGCAGATAAATGCCTAAATTACTGCGCCAATTCCACATGAAATAAATAAATAATCCAAAAGTCCATCCTCTCATTATTCATCTTCTACTAGATTAAGCTAAATAGTCACTTAATTAAAAGCAAATAATCCAAAACCAATTGCAATCAGTAATAATAAAAGTTTAATTAATATAGAATAAGGCAAGAAAGGTTGTCTATAATACTTACATAACATAATCAAACAAAAAATGAACGAGCACATGAGTCAAAAAGGGATTAAAAAAAACAAATAATAAAATCTAAAAAGATCAAGGAAATAAGGATTTTGGTCCAATTTTATTAACGACTTCTAAACCAATTTTAATGTCAGCCAATAATTTTATTTTTACATTTGGGCTCAAAATCACTCATTATTATCATACAAATAAACAAATACATAATTGTCAAGTTTCAATGTTGTTCAGTACATGGGCATGCCTTAAATAGTTGAACGAGTAATCCAAAGCTCGTTTACCTACTTAGAACTCACAACTTGGGTTTGGTACTGATTTAGCACTTGTTTAGATGAGCTTATATCAGTAGAGTTTTTGTCAGTAAAGCTTTTATGAGAAAAGCTTTTTTAAGAAGTCAGTTGATTGTTTAGCTGTCATTTAAAAAAGAGATGTTTTTGAAAGATCTTCATACAATAGACTATTTGGCAACATCAAAATAAAATTCACTTTTAATTTTAACTATATTTTATTTTGTAATAAAAACTATTTATGCATATAAATATTATTTAAAATATATTAAACAATATACAAAGCACAATATATTAATTATTATATATTTTTAAATCATATGAAAATAAATAAAAATATACTTAACCAAATTTTTTATATGGATTATAATATAAGTAAAACTAATATCAAAAATAATATTAAAACATATAAAAAATTCAAATAATATTATATAAATATCAAAATAAACGTGAAGATGTGCTTGTGGGTATTGTGGGAATTATGTATAAAACATAAAGACAAAAGTGACTAAAAAATAGGCTCATTAACTGATCTGAAAAATCTACCTGAAAAAAGTGCTTTTTTTCATAAGCTCCAAATTTGAGCTTCTTAAAAAGTTGTATTTTAGCTACTAAACAAACTATATCTACTAAAAAGTACTTTTTTATTTTATAGTCAAACACTCATTTTTCTTAAAAATAGCTTTTGCGGTGAAAGAAGTGTTTATTCACCCTCCAAAAACTCAACCAAACAGGCACTTAATTACAAACTTTGTAGCCCTTTTAGAAGAAAAAGATGAAAAAAGAGACATATAATATTTTATTAGTCTTGATGTATTTATCAGTGTTTTAAAAATTGGACCGAACTGGCAGGTCGGACAGGAGAACCGGTGAACCGGAACATGAAACGGTCTGATTTAGCCCTTTTTTTTGTAAGTAATTGACTCGTTTATTTTGTGATCGGACCGGTAAAAACCGCTGAACCGATGAAAGAATGAACCGGCTGGTTCATTTGAAAAAGAGTTTTCATTTAAAAACCAAAAGATTTAAAACTCTGGGAATTAAGAAGACAGAACGCCGCCCTCTGCCACTGTTCACTTCACTCTTCATTGGCTAAAATTCTTAGCAGGTCTTTTTTCATCTCTCTCTCTCACGTCTCTCTCTTTATCTTTCTTAATAAGTTTATGTTTCATTTTTCCTGTGCTTCTCTTGGGAATTTGCAGGTTCATTCTTTCGGACTTTCGTAGCTTTTCATTCTTTCCTGGGTGGAAGTCTTGGGTATGTTTCTGGTTCTGGATATCAACTTTTGCGTTGTGTCTGTTTCGGTGTTTCCAGTTCTACTTAAGGCATGTGATTAGGGAGAAAAAAAACAAAGTATTGGGAAGAAAAAAAGCAAAGTTGGAATGACGATGACTAGGAATCTCATTTTCTTTATCCTTCTCTTCAATAAACAAATGATTGGCTAGGCACACTTTCAACTTTTGCATATGTTACTTTCCAGTTTCAACTTTTGTGTATTGTGCTTTGTAAAATTCTAAGTTTTTTTATATTTTTAATAACAAGATATTTTTTATGTTATATTGTACTTTACATTAGCATCACCTTTTTAAGTTAAACCATCGCAAACTGTGTTGGATTTAAAGAATTAATTAATAACCTTTAGTATATTTTTAATCAAAAGAAAAAATTAGAGCATGTCTTGTTTTATTTTTATTTTTAGTTTTTTGTTTGAAAAATGTTTATTTGAGTTTTTTGTTTTTTTGTTTTTAGTTTTGATTTCTTTCTGTTTTCAAAAATTATGAAAACTATAAAAATTGGTTTTTGTTTTTTTTCATAATCTGATTTACTATTAACTAAATATATAAATTATTTAACATATATTAAAAAGAAGTATGAATAATTTAATTTAATATTATGCGTTTAATTAACTAAAATTAATTATTAATATGAATTATGAACTATGGTACTATCT
>JAOSBL010000005.1:27872900-27886897 GCA_027568915.1 Erythroxylum roraimae | reverse complement strand
ATCTGGCCTATTGTCAATCTTATGGAGTTCTACTTTCTGTGATGCTAAAACACTTTTTTCTAAAAAGTGTTTTAGCATCACAGAAAGTAGAACTCCATAAGATTGACAATAGGCCTATGAAATGGAGTACCTGATGTGAAAATGAGTACTTCTTCCAGGAGAGAAGTACTAAAATACTACACGGAGCACTACCGAAGAAGGAATATGGCAGAACGCTCAACTTTATTGAACAATGGGCAGAGAAAGAGGCTGGCCATAGAGGAGTGAACCTGAAGCCGATCGCTAGTTCTAATACATTTGGTACTACTGATGCATCTTATGGGCCAATGCAATCTAAACTTAGATCCATAGATGGATTGAGTTCGCCGGCCTCATGCTTTCGGAGATCATTTGCTCGCAGACGAGAGAGTATAGGAGGACATGACACCTCCGTCCCAAATTCTCCGTCGTACATGGCTGCAACACAATCAACAATGGCCAAGACAAGGTCGATGAGCAAACCAAGGCAACGGATTGGACATCTACATAGTTGCTTCGATCACAGTTTGGCTTATGAGGATGGAATGTCCTATTACCATTCTTCTGATGGAGAATTGTTGAGCTCAAGTAGAAGAGGTGTTCAATGTCCTGTAAAGTTGTTGGCATAAATCAACACAAGTTTGTGCTCGCACGTAAATAGCATGCTTAGACATTGTAATGGTTGTTGGAGATGTGTATAGTTGCTGAGTTCCTGTCGATGCATGATTGAACATGGAACTCCTGATGGTTTGAAACCTTCAAAATGCAGCTGTGTGACATGTCATTTTTTCCCCAAGTTCAGTCGTTCGTGTTTGAAGAGTTTGTTATATTTTTCTTTTCGAGACGTTTGGTGATCCGATTTGGCTGGTCTTCCCGAAAGTTCAAGCTTTGACCAGAAAGATATGTGGAAAGCAGTGAATTGAAAATGTAAATGTAAATGTTGGCATCCGATGGAAGGGCTTGTGGTCTGTCGTATAGGCGTTATCATAGGATGGGTAAGGCTGAGAAGTTGTCCATTCCGTAGATTTGTTTGGAAAGTTGAGTTTTAAATAAATTTGGTTCAACAAACACGAATGATGAATTCGTATCTCAAGCTTTTATCTGAAAGCGTTCAACAAATTTTCAACCTGGTCGGGTCGGTCTTGTCAGGTCCAGGCACAGACCTAGAATGACATGTGAGCCGGTCGACCCATTCATTAAGGGTGGCCTAATGGTAACCTAAACCTAGCGAGAATAGCTTATATAAGGTACTATTTCATCGTGACACAGGTATGACATTAGAACCATGATATTCTTTGTTTATAGCTGCCAAAACTCTCACTAAAAGACTAACTTGAGCGTTGGAGGGGCTTACCAGAAATCCACCCCCGGCGTGCCTTCTGTTGTTTTGTAGGTACTTCCAGCTATAATTATTCAGAGTTATGGATCCAAGCAATGGCGTCCAGCCCTATCAGAATCAGACTGAACCACAACCTAATAACCAATGACAACATTAAATATATGGTAAAATCTGATTCTTAATACTATACCAAATTGACTAATATAATTGCTAAAATTTTTAGAAAATATAATTTAAAATTAAATTTAATGTATAACATATATGTTTTACTTCTTTATATTCTAAGAAAATATATCATTATTGTAAATGTAAAGTGTATTTAATAATGACTCTTTAGTAATTTTAGTATTGTTTTCTATAGGAAAATGGTATGAATAGAAAAAGTTATAAGTACTCGTAACTAGCCTAAGGATAATAAGTAAAACGATTTTTTAATGAATTTTCGAATAAAGAAACAAAAAGTAAATTTGAATTTGATATTGAAAATAGTAATGATAAGACAATTGATTAAAAGAGAATGCAACCAAATAATTATGTCTACTATTTTAAACATCCAATTGATAAGTTTGACACTAATTGGGGTATTTCATGGTCAGTTTGATGATAAGACTGTTATCGAATATTTTCATGATTTCATTCAGTTAATTGGTGAATTAAATTCATTAAAGGGCAATCTGGTCTTTTTGTATGCATTAAAGGCCAGTTTGGTCTTTTTTGTATACATTAAAGGGCAATGTGGTATTTTTACAAGAAGTTAGTAGATTGATGAGTCATTAAAAGAGAACCAATAGGAAAGTGACATGTGGAATCCATTAAATGAGTATAAAAAGCAAAACTTTAAGACATTTTGCTTCATTATTTTAACATAGTTGTGAGAGTGAATGGAGAGTGCATGTGAGAGTGGAAAAAGAAGAACAAAAGAAGAGAGAGAAAGGTAAGTTATGACCATTGATGAGAGAAAGGAAGGACGAGAGAGAGAAAAAAGAAAAGAAAAGAGAAAGGAGAAGAGACATTCCTCTGTGGCCATGGAGAAGTGATTCAAAACAATTTTTCATGCTCTTTTACCTACAATCAAGCATCTAATAAGGTTCCATAGCCATCCAAGTGAAGAGGAAGAAGAAAATGGGTAGGTTTTATTGCATTGGAAGCAACTGGGAGAAGAAAAGTCAAGAAAATTAACATATAGAGCTTTGGTCAAACTTGGTCAAAGGTGAGATCTATTATCTAAAGTGTTTTATGTTGTTATTTGATGATTTAAGATTAACGAATGGCATTAGGAAGTTAGTTTATTGATGAAAGACTGAAAGAAAAACCATGGAAATGATTGGATGAGTTTTTAGCCAGGGTTAGAGTTTTTAATGTATTATGATCCAAAATTCTACTTTGATGTTTTATAGTGTTCATAGCATGATTTTGATGCCAATGAAATAAAGAAATAAAAGAAGAATTGATTTGGAATCGGTTTTGGTTGAAATTTGACCTAGAGTGCATGATTTTTTTAAAAAAATTGTTAATAAAATTTTATGGCTTAAATGTGTGTATTAAAATGTCATAGAAGTGAATTTGGATTGGTTTTAAGTGTTCGAAATCAAATGTAATTATATTGGAAAAGTTTCGTGTAAAATATGTTAAGTTTAGCCTTAAAGGCATTTTTGATATAGAAGTATAGTTATGATGTAATGACCATGTGAATGTGGTTAAGGATGGAATTAAGTGTATTTGTGGTATTGGAATGATTAAATAAAGTGTTATATTGTTAGTTGGGGAAAAATTACTGTATGGAGTATATATGGAAAGTAATGATGTTGACTTGGTTTATGGTGTATTTGGTTGGAAAATTTATTAAGGAGTTGAATTTATTTGTATAAGGTTTTTAGATAAGAAAACGAAGCAAATTGAAGGCCTTCAAAGTGGTGACATGAAAACTAGCAAGTTATGAGTGTACTTTAAATTGACTTTTATACAAAAGGTTTTTTTGTTCACTTTAACATGAAATGAACATTTATATTGAGTTTTTTGTGAGTATTTTTCAATTGTTTTATATGAATAAATTCTTTGCAAAAGAGTTAATGGCATGTGATTTTAACTTATGGATTCAATTGTAAGATTATGAGATTGAAAGAAGTTGAAAACTTGAAACATAACATTTTGCAGTTTCACGATCATGACAATCGCATAATTGATTTCAAAAATATTATGAGTTGCTTTTTAGCTACGAAATGGTTTAAGTTTTATGCCAAAATTTAAGGTATTAAGAAAAATGTTTTTGTCTTTTTAGCCTACCATTAGGCTTATTACATATTATTATAATAGTCTGAGTATTCCAATCGTGAATGGCAGTGTCCGGGGGGTGTCAGTTACTAATAGCGGGTGGTATTATGTCTGTTAGTAGTCCAGTGCGTCGCCCTCTGCAAGTACGGAGGATATAAAGTGCTAGCCAAAATTTGTCACAGGTAAGCGATATAAAACCAGCTTCGTGACTTGTTATAGGTAAGCTATGCAGAACTAGCTCTGTAACTACAATTTCATAGTTGTTAACCTATTAGGGTTAAGCAATGTAGAACCAGCTCCTTGACTTTATGCCTAGGGTACTGTATGGTTATTTTAAAAGTAATTTGAGAAGCACCGTATGGTACCAATTCTAATGGATGACTTATTTTTAATATAAAAGTTTTTAGAAAAATTATTGCCACTTTTGTTTATTGTTTAAGGAAAAAAATGGAAATTTTTTTATCATGAGCTTAATTTTGAAAAAGAATTTCGAAATAGTATTTCAGACAAATTGAAATTATGTTTTACGAAAAGTTAAGTTATTACTAGATTTGATGATGCACGAATAAATTGTTATGACAAATGCTTTACTATGAGTTTTATGATTGTATGGGAATATTGTAGCTATGTTGTTATGAAAAGTTTTAAATTTTTTAGTAAACTAATTACACTCATCGAGCTCATTTAGTTTACCCTTATTTTTATTTTTTTTAAACAAACCACCCCAGGTATGTGTAGAGGTGCCGTAGTAATTGAGACTTCACTAAAGGATTAGTTGTATCGTCGGGTGCTGTTGTGCTTGTGTTATTTTTGCTGTGTATGTGATATGTTTTAAATTATTTTGGAAAGAGTTCAAAAGTGTGATCTTGTGAATATTTATGGAATTGTAAATATCTTTCATTTAATGAACTATGAGGGCTTTGGTCCTCAATGAATTTTTTTTTAAATGTTGAGAATTATATTTTTGTGATTGCTTATGATATGGATCTAAGGTCCCATTCCAGAAGTTGAGTTGGTGCATGAAATATTATAAGTGTTTAAAAATGTGTTGTGCAGGTTTCTGACATTTGGGAATCTTAGAAAAGCAATTGTTATGCTGTCAAAATTTTCAATAAAATGATAAAAATTTCTCACTATTTTGTGCGCTTTAAATTAATAAAGTATAAAAGGTTTTAAACAGTTGAACGACTTAGCTTTTGAGGAACACCCTTCGATTGAGTCAAATATCGATTGGAGGGCTATCATGGGGTCACCAGGAAGGCTCCACTTGAGATCAAGAAGTGGAACTCCGGGATGGGTCCTTTCACTAGGCCTTAAAGATAGTGGAGCATTTGTGATTATTGATGATTGTGGATGCAAAAAAGTATAAGTGTGGGGGTGTGTATATATGCGGGTTGGTTATAATTTATGAAATGCTATTATATATCTTATCAATGAATTCCATTGTTTATGTACTTTCTTTCAATTTTTGTAAAAAAAAAGAAGAAAAAAAGTAAAGAAAAGAAAGTTTTAAATATAATCATTAAAGAGGAATTGTTTTGCAAAATAATTTATATTAGTCTTTCCTCTTAAAGTTGTATGGAAAGGGTGATTTGATTATGATGTAAATGAGGAAGATGTTGTTTTAAAAGGTCACTCCTTATAGTTACAATATAATCATCAATTTTTGTGAGTGATTCCTTCTAATTCCTTAGGATGATTTTTAGTGTAAGAGCTTGAATCTAAACTGTAGGACAGAGTTTTTGCATTCATTATAGATGATGATACCCAGTTTTGAGTGAATGTTGACTTTAGCACTTGATTTTATGTTTAGTGTTTTTTTTGCTTCACTAGCTTTGATGAATTTTTCACTAAACCATCCAAATACATCTCACCTTAGCCTTTGGCCCCATTACAACCTTAAAATTTCATTTGATTCATGATCATGCATGTGAATCCTAGTGGTGAAGAACTGAAATTATATGCAAAGTTATGGAATGTCTTGATCATGAATGGTGTTTAAGTAAACCTACAGATCTATCTTACTCTTAAACATATATTCTTAAAGTCTACCCTTTAGGTTGCTCAGTTTTTTGAAGGGAATGATTGTTGATTGATCATGAATATAGACGTTTAATGCTGAGATTTTATTATAGTTTTGAAAGTTATTCCTCTTTTCTTATGACTATATATTATTAGGAAATACCGAAAATGTGAAAGTGTTTTGGTTTGTGACTTTGGTTTTGTTGTTTTGCCCTTGGACAGACAAAAGCTAATTGTGGCAAACTTGATGTGTGCTTAATTGATTATATATTCCCTACTTAATAATTAATATTATGAAATGCGTAAGATGCTCATTTTGGTTCACATTTGGTTTTAGGTGCAAGTTGGAAACATAGGAGCTAAAATAAGTTAAAAGCACATTCCTTAAACCATCCTCTTGATATTCAAACTCATTTTTCTTTGTGGAACAAAAAGGAGATGGATTAGAGTGAACATGGGACAAGAAATTGCAAGAAAATGAAGAATTCATCATGCATTGCAAGATGCCCAGCTATGCATAAACTTGCACGTTCGTGCACAATTTCAAAAGAAGCATTGTTTTGGTGATGCACGGTCATGCATCAAACTGTGCATCTTTAAGAAAACCTAGTTTTTCATATAAATAAACATGTGAGTGGCAAAGGAAGACATGAATCATTTTTTGGAACACAAAAGGTGGCAGGACTCTGACTTCTCTAAGATCCATAGAGGGCTAATTCTTCTTCTTTCTAGTTCGAAGGTGAAATCAAAGCTTAGAATCACTTTTGAACATCTCTTTATTATGTATTGTTGACTCTCTTGCTTTAGATATTGTTTATGTTATTCTTTGTATATTGTTTTGGGTATTTATGTATGGACAATTAATACTCTTGTTCTCAATAAGTTGTTTATGTATGAACCCATTGCCAAAATATGGACTACAATACGTAATAGTTGTATTTTCAATTCATTTGTGTTAAACTAACGGTGATAAATCATTAGGAATAATATAAAATAGGTTAAATGACCCAAGCTTATGTGGTTGTTGCCTAGATTAATCTGTTTTCCTATTTTGTAATGTGGCTTTCCTATTAAATATAGAGGGCTTATTCTAGGTTTCTTGATAACTAGGTTTAGTTAAAGAGCTTAGTTTGATTAAACATGACTTAAGGGAAAAATCAGAGTTAACAGAGCTTATTGTTAACCTACAATTAATAGTTTGTAAGAGAGTGATGAGATTGACAAGATGATTAAGTGTGCTTATTTATGTGTAGGTTGAGATTGAATTGAGAACCATATTCAAAACTCATTCATCAATATATCATTTTTCTCACTATTTGCTTTAAATTGCTTTCATCAGTTTAATTTTACTTTATTTTGTTATTCGAAACCAACTAAACCCCCATACCTTAAACACTGATTCCTTTCATTACAAAAGCTACACGTACATTCCTTGTGCATACGATCCCTACTCACTACTGTTATAAAATTTAGTTATGTATATAATTGGTGGAGAAATGATAATATTGCAAGCATATGGTTAGGAGTTTTATATATATTGATTTGAGAGTTCTTATACTTTTTAACCTAAACAATTGAGTGCATTAAGTGAAATTTTAGTGAGGGTGTAAAGAATTTTGCTTTTGATTTCAAAAAGATTATTGATGTGATTATTATTAATATTGACTTATAAAGTTAGTTTTAGGACAACTTTATTCTAATTGTATGTTAATTTGATCAATATGATATTATGATTTAAAGTTTAGATGGACAGGTTGAAATTAGTGAGGGATAAATGTTGGCGAGATTAATTATTTAGATTATGATTTGCTTGAGGATAAGCAAAACTTAAATGTGGGGATATTTGATAAGTGCTTATTTGACTATAATTATATACCCATATTTGATGAGTTTTGCTGGATATTTTATAGTTTTCTTATATATTTTGCAATTAATTTGCTCCAAGTGCATTTATATATAATTGTTGCCTTTATGGTAATGACTATATAAGTCTCTATAAACATACGGAGATTGAAGAATTTTAGTTTTGTTCATGTGAATTTATACGCCTGTGTATATATCATGTACAGTTATGTATGTTGCCTGATAATGGTAGATTGCATAATGTTTTAGTGGGGAGTGTAGTATGTGTTTAGTTATTAAATTGAATGTTTAGTGCATGTTGAGGTTAAGATTTTGTTATTTAGTTAAATATTTGTGTTTTGTGGGTTAAAGCATGTGATTGAGCTTCAATTTTACGTGTTTGAGGTGCCTTAATGTGTTTGTTAGTGTTTCGGGGCAAATATCAAAGAATGGAGGAGAATCGGAAGAAGCTCGAGGCAAAACCCACTGCCACGATCGTGACAGAAACGAGTTAAAGCTGCCACGATCGTGGCTAGTCTGCCATGATTGTAACAGAAGGTGAAATCAAGTGCCATGATCGTGGCATTGTGGGCCACGATCGTGGCCTGCTTGACAACAGACGTTGACGACCTTCCAGATTCAAGTTTTTAAGGTAATTTTTAGACTTTTCAAACTAGAGAAAACCCTAGGGTTTCGCAGAATAGAAAAGAATATATAAAGAAAAGAAAAGAACCCTAAAGGCAACTCTGCATTCTGTCACTTTGAGAAAAGCTTTAAGAGGAGAGAAGAAGAAGAGAGAGAAGGGAGAAGAAGAAGAAGATGAGGGCTTCCAACGCTGCTACCTTCCTTAGTCATCCCGGTACCTTTACAAGTGACAATTTTGTTCATCTTGTTATTTCTGTAATGAATGTGTAAGATGGATATAAATACGTTTATGGATATAGATTCAATAATGATGTTCTAACTTTCTTTAGGGATTAACTTGATTTGATGTTAATATAACCATTTTTGTGTTATTACAATTGGGTGTTATGATTGATTATTGTAACTTCACGTTTCGGTAATAAATTAAGAGTAAACCGAATACGAAATTATTAGGTTGTGTAATAAGAGTTGAATAATCTAATAGATCATACAATTAATCAAATAGGTAATTGTATGGAGAAAGATCTCGTGTGAGACCTGATTGTTTATTAGGAAGCTTAAGAACTAATTAGGGTTAGGGCTATTTGTAATTGAGAGATTACATGTCTAGTACTAAGCTTATTAGGGTTTATTAATTAGGGTTTGTGATTATAACTTGAGAGAGAGTAGTCCTTCCTTTGACAGTCTAGAACCGTCACCTCAATAACACATAAATGGTTAGGTTAGCATTGATGATAGAAAAAAATCCCATCTCTCATAATTTGGCAAATTCTCTTATGTATTTTCCCATTGCTAATTTGGTGTTGCTCAAGTTGATTTCTTTTGCCTCAATTTTACGAATTAATTTTTCGTCAATCATATTCTTATGTTTACTTTTTTTGTTATGTTTTTATTTTTTATTTTATTAATTCCTTAAGCCTTAGATAACTTAAGATTAGATTAGCTCACAACTCCCCGTGGGATCGACACCTCACATATTACAATTCATGATCTGTGTGCTTTCAGTAATTTAAGGGTTTTAAAGAGATTAAAACTTAGCATCAACAAGTTTTTAAGGCTGTTGTTGGGGAGTAGCAGGAGTAGTTTAATTCTCTTAGTCTAAGGTGTTTTTCCAACGTTTGTGTCCGTGCACTTGCTTTAACACAAGAGTTACTAGAGATTTGATTCAGATAGCCGAAACTTTAGAGCTTGACATCGCCCATCTAGAGCGCGCAATCCGAAGAGCAAGACATGAAGAAGAAAATACGGAAGTAACCTTAGTCGAGGAGTTTTAGTGAGAATTCGATCAAGGACCCTTATGGATCTCATGAGATCGGGGTTTAATGCGACTAATCAAGGTGTCACGAGGCCACCTGTCAAAGCAACATCATTTGAAATAAAACCCGCTCTACTGAACATGTAGCAAAACGTACAATTCTATGGATTGACCAATGAGGATCCAAATGCACTTATTGTGAACTTCCTTGAGATATGTGACCTTTAGATACCATCAAATGTCGGAAGATGTTGTTAGAATGAGGCTTTTTCCCTTTACATTACGAGATAGAGCCAAAGTTTGGTATCACTCACTTAGTCCCACGAACATTACGAATTGGCAAAAATTAGTGTGAGCATTTTTAAAAAAATATTCCCCCCTCACCAAAACCACAAAGATGGTCAAGGAGATTACAAACTTTTAGCAGAGTGATGAGGAATCGCTTTACAAAGCATAAGAGAGATACAAGGATTTGCAAAGGTGGTGTCCACATCATAATTTACCTAAAGAATTCCTTTTTTAAACCTTTTATAATAGAGTGAACCCACATACTTGAGACACTATTGATGCAGCATCATAAGGATCATTAATAAGGAAGACGGTGGAGAGTTGTTAGAAGAAATGGTTAGCAATAGTTGTCTGTGAACAAATGAGTGGAGTAGACAACACACAACTATTCGAGAAAAAAAGGGAGCTGTAGTTGTTGATCAAATCACTGAAATACAAGTAAAGATCGACAATCTAACTCAATAGCTAAACAATATAAAGGCCTTTTCCTCGGCTCTTGTGAATGTTGTTCAGCTAAAATGTGAGCTGTGTGGGCAATTAGACTACGATACCATTGATTTCTTCCTGATGAAGTGTTATGAGCCAAAACAAGTGAATTTTATGGGAGCATGGTACGGTCGAGGAGGGGGAAACAATCCTTACTCAAGCACTTACAATCTTGGGTGGAATAATAACCCTAACTTCTTTTGGTCAAACAATGCGGGAGGTCAATTCAAACCTCAAAAACCATCGAGTTTCCAACAAGAGAAACCAAATTCAATGGACTCTAAGCTAGATAGGATTTTGGATAAGCTTAGAAACTTAAATGATGCTAAAAAAAGAGTTAGAAGGTAGATTCGAGCAAGTAATAAAGATTCATACCTCTCCGATCCATAATTTGGAGGTTCAAATGAGCCAATTGGCAAGTGCTTTGTCGATATAAAATGCAAGGAATATCCCAAGCACTTTGGAAACAAAATCGAGGGAACAACTAAAAGCTATCACACTTTGAAGTGGGAAGGAACTTGAACAACCCATAAACACAAAAGTTGTAAACCCTCCTCCTGTTGAGAAAGACCTAGAAAAGGAGAAAAAAGTGGACATGAGCAAATACCCTCCCTGTGTTGCTCATCCGCCATATCCACCCAAAGTTCCATATCCTCAATGACTATAAAAGATTAAAATGGATTCACAATTTGAGAAATTCGTGGAGAAATTAAAGACATTGTAAGTTAATCTTTCATTCGTCGAGGCTTTAGAACACATGCCTAAACATGATAAGTTTTTAAAGGACGTAATATCGAAGAAGCGTACTTGGGAAAATAACCAAACAGTAGCTTTAATAGGCACCTGTAGTTCAATAGTAACCAGCCAAATGCCATCTAAGCCGACAGATCTAGGGAGTTTCACAATACCCTGTGTAGTTGGTGAATTTGAATACACAAAGTGTCTTTACAATTTAGTGGCAAGTATCAATCTTATGCCTTTTTCGATATTTCAAAAATTAGGGCTCGACAAGGTCGAGCCAACATCAATGTTAATTCAGTTGGCTGATTAATCTATTAAAAGACCGTTTGGAGTGGTGGAAGACGTTTTAATGCAAGTGGACAAGTTCATTATTCCTGTGGACTTTGTGGCTCTGGACTTTGAGCAAGATAAGAACTGTCCACTGATTCTTGGGCGACCTTTTATGAACACAGGCAAAGCATTAATTAATGCTCATGAAGGGAAATTGACACTTTGGATTGGTGAAGATCAAGTAGAATTTAATATGAACAAGGCTTTAAAGAATCCGAAGGAAAGAAGTGCATGTATGAAAATTGACATTATGGATAAAAGTATGCAAGAACAAATAGAGAGTTAAGTTGTAGAGGTGAAATTAATAGAAGTGGAGACAGATAATTCAGCAGAAAAGAAGAACAAAGATGAGTTTAAAGGAGCTGATCAGTTAGAGGAGTTGGATGTCAAATTCATCAAGACATAGTAGTCCGAACTGAAGCACCTATACTACCCTCCACAGAAAAACCACCCACTTTAGAACTTAAACCTTTGCCTACACATCTCAGATATACTTTCTTAGGTAAAGGTCAAACTTTACCCATCATCATTTCTAACCAAATGGATGAGAAACAAGAGAGCAGAGTAGGTGGTAGCTATTGTTAGGCGATATGTGCATAATTTATTATGAAATTATTCCATGACACTTAGTGATTATTGAAATGAAATTGCTTAAGATACTTACTTTGACTCATATGTGATTTTAGGCATAATTCGGAAGCAAAGAAGTTAAAGTGAGTTGGAGGCATGATATTTGGGCCATTTTTTGAATATTAATATTCACTTATCTTCATGGACCAAAAAGAAAACAAATTCAGCCTAAGAGAAGTGGAACTATAGCAGCTGGAAAAATAAGGTGGATAAAGAAAAATATAAAAAAAGTAATACATCAAGAAGAAAATGAGCAAGCAACATCCAAGGAGTAGTATAAAACGACACAACACCAAAACGTTGGACCAAATGGTCAAAAGAAAATGATAGAGCATAGAAGAGACAAAGAAGACTTTGGGTGTTTCATGCAAGACCAAAACGTGCAGGCTTAGGACAACTAAGAGATAAAATGACACAGCAACAGAATTGGACACTAGGGTTGAAATGATAGTGTAGCAGACAGGGATAGCCAAGGTCGAAATGGCAGCACAGCAGACTGGGATGCCAAAGCCAAAACGTAGCAATCCAAGCCAAGGCACCAAAACGTACAGTAACAAGTGGGGAAGCAGGGGTTTTTAATAAAATAATAGAGGGTTTTAAAAGATATAACAATGGAGGCACAACAGAGTGGTTCTTTGGACAAAAGAGTATTCAACTGATGGTTCTTAGCGCGGAAGAAAAAATTATTTTGGGAACTTTTGATTTTAATGAAGATGAGGGGTAAAGCTCTCAATCTTGAGAGACCTATAGAGGGGTAACTTCCTGATGCCGGTTCAATAGGTATATTGACACCAAGTCAAAATTAAGCTCTTGCATCTTATTAACGTTGTAATCTCTTTTTGGATTGTTGTGTTGTTTACGTTGATTGAATCGGGTTTTCGATAGATGATCTTAATACGTTATTTTGATTATTCTATTTCGAACCTATTGCTATAATGCTAAATGTAATTCGTAATTGTTACATTTGATATCTATTAATAGCATCTAATGATCCTGTATCGTTAGGGACAACATAACTTAGGTTAGATAACCTGAACGTGTGAGGTTATTGCCTATATTGATTGCTTTCCACTTCGTAATGCTGCTGTCAAATTAAATCTAAAGATCGTATCTTAGGTTATTCGGTAGTTAGGTTTAATTAACAATTGTATCTTAATTAAACATAAACTAAGGGAAAACTAAGATTAGTAGAGCCTTCTATTAGTCTCAGATCAATATTCCGAAGAGAGGTGTAGAGACGTTAGTATAATGGAATATGCTTGATCGTGTTTAGGTCGAGATTGACCCTATAATCGAGCTTTACTCCTACTTGACACTTTATTCATTGTCAATTACTTATTTTAATTTTTTTTATAGTTTTCTTCGATTTTATTTTCTAAATTGATTAAAATCCAAAAAACCCCCTTTTATATTTTCCTTGCATCAACTAATTCCATTACGAAAATTAACTGAACATTCCCTGTGGATTCGATCCCGACTCACTATAACTACAAATTTTAGTATGTAGAGTCAAGTAAATTTTGTGGTGCACTCACCAAGCGTTGTCATTAGGAAGCATATGAAACCCATAGGATGGCAAATATCCGATATTTGAATGATAAGCCCAAATGTTTGTATCCATCGCATAAACCTCGAAGAAGGATGTAGGGTGATACGGAAACGTCAATGTAACCCAACATGAAAGAAGTGGTCAAGAAAAAAGTAGCAAAACTTTTTGATAGTGAATGGGTCAGCTTAGTACAATGTGTACCAAAGAAAGGTAGAATGACTATAACAGAGAGTGAAAGCGAAGAACTAATTTCAACAAGATTTTGAAGTCGTTGCTAGGGACAAATTTCAAAAACCAATTATGTATTATAACATTCGTTTATTCCTTTTGAATTACCCAAGATTTGTAGCATTTGATATTTGATTTCTACAGCTGTAGCTACGCTTTTACGAATTTTTCAGGGTTTATCTTCATCTTTCCTTGGCCTTCCTTATACCAAGACAACTTTTAAAATTGCACCAATTTTTCATGATCCCTTTAGAATTTTACTTCCATAGAATCAAATTTATTACAAAATGGTTGTGAATTATCCTAAATGATTTCTACTTCATCTCATTTTCATAAAAATAAAAGTTAGTGAA
>JAOSBL010000005.1:27838403-27856190 GCA_027568915.1 Erythroxylum roraimae | reverse complement strand
ATATTTTTGTCACTAATACAATGGTATTTGTGGCAATTTAGTATTTTTCACAGTTAAATTGTTACTATTAATATATTAATAATGTTAAATTTTATTTTATCATTAAGTTTTGTCACTAAAAGCCTATGAAATTTGGCGCCTTTTGGCAGGAATGAATTGTAATTTTGACAAAACATATGTTGGTAACTAATATTTTTTATTTGTTGTAACAAAACATAGTTTGGTCACTAATATTTTTTTTCTTGTTGTGACAAAACAGTTTATCGTCACATAATATTTTACAATGAATTGTAATTTTGACAAAACATATGTTGGTAACTAACATTTTTTATTTGTTGTAACAAAACATAGCTTGGTCACTAATATTTTTGTTCTTGTTGTGACGAAACAGTTTATCATCACACAATAGTTTACTTGTTGTGAAGAAAACTTTTGTCAATAAATATTCAATTAATTAGTGTCTACATAATATTCTCACAATCACCAAACTATATCTATGGTCACTACCATTTGTAATTTAGTAACAATTTTTTTGTCCCTAAGTATTATTTCGTCAGATACGAAGTTTGTTGTGACAAAACAATTGATTGATACTATTGTTTGGATTAATTGTGATGATTTATTTTTGTGTCACTAATGCAATGGGAATTGTAACAATTTAGTACCTTCACAATTAAATTGTCACTATTAATATATTAATATTTTCAAATTTTCTTTTATCACTAAGCTTTGTTATTAAAAAGCCTATGCACTTGTTATGACGAAAACTTTTGTCAATAAAAATTCAATTAGTTAGTGTCTACTTAATATTGTTACAACAACCGAACTATCACTGCTATTTGTAATTTTAGTGACAAAAATTTTTGTTGTCATTGATCAACTTTTTGTTACAAAAGTTATTGTCAATATAAACGTAACAAATTAAGATAAATATTTGTTATAATAAAATATTAAAATTAACCACTAGAAAGATAAATTTTGTTATTATTGTAAAAATTTTAGAGTCCAGAAACTACTTGTCATGATTTTTTTTCTTTAATACGATTATTTGCAAACAAATTTAAATATTTTCTTATAAAATATTCAAACTACATATATTGATAATCCAAAAGTAATATTTTACATATCATAGATATTTGGTATACATAACTTTGAAATTTCATTAAAAAAATCAAAATAATTAAATGTTGAAATATAATAAAAATCTTGTTCCAAAATATTGAGCAAAACTCTTAACCTATTGAAAATTAAAAACAAAGTTCTTGTCAATGCTCAATCATTGTCATCGTTGCCTTCCTCAACTTCATTTACTAAATTTGTTTCATCATCATCCATAAAAGTATCTTCATCATAATCGGTTTCGTCATCTTCTCCTGCACTCATAGTATCAATATTTAACGAATTTCTTCAACAGTTGCAACATCTAGATTAGATCTATCCAAAGATATTGTATCAGTATCATCCTTTAAAGTAGATTCGTGAAGTGTAAAGACAAAATTTTCATTTTCTTGGCATGACTCATCTCCTATATCATCATCAGGAAGATCATACAAATCACGAGGCTTTGTCTTGATAACAACCTGCCAATTAAGCTCCTTAATATCTCTTACATAGTAAACTTGTTCAACTTGAGAAGCTAAAACTTATGGTTCATCAGTTTTTAACTTGCGTGTGACATTTACCATAGGAAACCCAAACTTGTCAACCTTATATCCACCTTTATGATAAACATTCCCCCAGTCAGCCTTAAATAAAATAATTGGCTAAGTCATTAAAAAAAATTGGAAAGTCTATAAGCTATCCATTTATGGTTTTATTTGATTATTATTTGAATTATTGTGCCTTACATTTAATTTGTTTTTATAGGGGCAAAAATTGTCGTATCTTGGTTTAACTGTGATAAATTAATTTTTGGACAATTGATGCTATTTTATTTGTAATTTTTACTGTAAGTTACTTAGAGAAATTAGAGCTTAAAAGATAAAGAAGTAGTGATAAGGCATTAAAACTTCTGAAATAGAAGACCAAAACGACAACGTTGGACAGCAATAGAAGAGAACAAAAACGACAGCAGTCTGAAGAAAGAAGAAAGAAAAAATGACAAAACACGTGGTGCATGAGGAATAAACGACAACGCTGGAGTTGGAAGCAGAAAACGTGAAGATGAAAAGGGTTTTGAGTGAGCCTACTAAAATTGTCACATCATGAAATAGTCAAGGGAGCAGGCGGCGTTGTTGGCTGCAGCGTGCGTGGAGGTAGGCTGGAGAGGCGCGACGTCTACGTGCGTGAAGGGCTAGAGGCGTAGGTTGCGTGGTCAGAGTGCGTAAAGAGGGACGACGTGCGTACATGGACTAGAAGCATGGTCAGCTACTACAGGAGAGTGGGTCTGCATGGGTTGTGTGTGTGTGTGAGTGGTGTGTGGAGAGAACAGGGGGAAAAAAAAAAAAGAAGAAGGTAGCGTAGGTGCATTTTTGTGTGGGTTGCGTGAGGCGTTTCTGCGTGGGTTTTTGTGTAAGGCTAAGGACGAAGGTATTCTCCAGGAAGGAGATCTAGATTTCTTCATCGTCGTCTCCCACAAATCCAAAACCCTCATTCCCACCTTCCATGGCTGACCGTCGGAGCTTAACATTGGCAGCATCTTCAATGAATTTTTGTGCCAGCGCTGAAGAGGTATATGATTTAACTTTCTGAAGTTCAATTTGGTTTCATTATATGTTTCCTTTGTAACAAAATTACATGTTGCAAGTTGAAACATTAATGTTCAGTATGAGTTTTAAGAAATCTTCCTATCCGCTTCCATATGACTTTGATACCTCTTCTTGTGTTCTCGATTTGGTATTGCCTGCTCTTTAAATGATTCTGCATTCGCTGTTAATTTCAAGACATCCTTCTTTGTGCCAGTTTGTTCTTTATGTTACTTTTTATCTTTTACTATATTAACGGAGAAGCATGTTGTTACTTAATATCAAAAGTTTTTAGGAGAGGATGGAGAAGTCTAGTAAAAAGATGATAGACTTATTTTAAAATGGATGAAAACCTTATTCATATTTTTTAGTCCTTAAGAAATGCAGAGAAAGAAGTTTAACCATTACTTCAACACTTTTAATTGCTATCTAGCTAGACCATACTGTCCTTGCCTCTTTCACCTCCAAGAAACTAGAGGCTATATAGATAAAATGGATAGATTTAAGGATGAAGTTTTAGTTTAAGTTCAGATCAATAATTTTTGTTCTTGTTGAATATTATGTTCTGTATCCAATTTTAGGCTAGGAAGAAGATATGCATCAGTTCAATCCAACAGGTACATCATAGAATTCCGGAATGTTATTTGCCTATTATTTTTCTAGAATGATTTTCTTATGTTAAGTACTTGGCTCATTTTTTACAGCTTGATTTTGCAGCAACAATGTCGGCGTTGCTAGGTGTTCCCTTCCCTTTTGGAAGGTGTCATGTAAGCATCCTTCAATTATACTCATGTATCATTATATTGAATACACTTTACACGTATGTGAGGACTTGTATGTGATTGATGAGATCCCATAATCAACTTTACTCATCCAATTATTACTTTCTGTTTTTTGTGATTTAGCAATCAATCATGTCAACAGAATGCACATAACTCTTGCAATAACCCTTGGATTCCACTGCCTAAATAAATGTGCATGAAGAAAATAACATTCTATCATAATCTGAGCACATACACGTGCTACAAAAATTTCATTTTCATCTTCTTCTTTATGAAATTTGAGCAATACTTTAGTTGTTATACAAAATAGTATTGTTGGTGCCTTGCACTTCAGTGTTAGTAGGGAGTAGGGGTCACTTGCTTTTCTTAGTTTCTTACTCAAGGCTTTGGAAGACATGTCCTGGATACTTTTTCTTGTTAGAAGTTTATGCGTATTTGACAAAGATATATTATTTACCAACATTTGATTTAAATGCTTTTGCTGTTTAAAATGCTTTGCCAGTTTGTAGTTACATCTAGGTTTTAAATATTCTAAAAGTTGCCTCCTTAATGTAAATTTGTTGGTTTGCCTGGGACAATCTTCTTGAGTTTGGTTCTTGTTTTTAAAATTGTCCATAATGAGCTTCGATGTTCTTGCAACATCTTTTAGATGTTTCTATATGACTGATTTTGGTTTTTAGTTTCCTTTACCAGCATTGGTCAGGTAAACTTGGAGATATAAGCTTTGGCTACTGGTACATGGAGTTTGGAGGGTGCAACATGGAGAATTTTGGCAGTCAGGCAAAATGGGAAAATTGATTATACAATTATGCTGATGTACTATGCGTCAACTCTTGCCAGGAGCTTTATTGTTTCTTTCTTTTTTAAATTTATTGGATTTAAGATAAATATTTTGTGTCAATCCTATATGAAGCTGCCTCTCTCTCTTTCAACATATTCTTATATTTTGAAAATTTTCTACTTAGGTACTAAATAAGCTTCTAAGCATGGACATTTGTGATGTGCAACTCTTTCTGCTATCATCTATTGTTATTTGTTAAGTAATTAAAAACATAGGCCAGAACGTGTCCTAACTCGTGTTTTAAATGGATGATTGATTCTAGTCATTGAATCTTCAGTAACTCTTCTTTGACTATTAAGTGCAACTTGCTATATGATAAGATAAACTGTACTGTAGATTGAAGATTCCCTATGGACAGTTCATTTCATTAAAACCTTCCAGGCATCAACCAATGTTCTTATTTAACCAGTTTCTACTAATATCTAGATCTACAGTTTTTTTGTCTGCACAACAACTCAGGCATCTCTTTACAAGAACTCTGACTAGTTTATTGAACAAACATAGACAGATGGAGTTAAAGTTTTAACTACAGGTCCCTCACAGTGTGCCATTGTTTCTTCTTTATCATTAGTAATTCTCATACTGGTTTGTCCTCTTATTCTACAAAGGATTCTAGGAGATACATGCAAAATATGCATTAGCAAAATATGCACATTGGATTTTTAATTGTAGTATCTAGCTTTGATAGTGTATTGGTAGGTGTTTATCTCTGTTAGTTTTTTTTCGTTACCTTCTATCATTTCGCAATTTTCTGTTGTAGGTGAAAAGAAACATTGATGCCTACTCAGCCTCTTCAGTCATTGGGTTTTCTAGTGAAGATTTGTTACACATATTAGATGTATATGATAAGGCATTAGTGATAAATTTATTGTAACATTTATTCTTTATTTAGTGACAACATTATTGTAACATATAACTTTCATACTTGTGACGAAATCTGTCAATATAGCCACTAATGCAAATTTCTTTTACAGCTAATGTAATTTCGTTGATGAATTGAAATTTTTATTTCTGATAATAATAAACACATTTAGTGATAATAATTTTTCTAAGAACCAATTTTCATTTTTGTGATGAAATGATGTTGACACTTTTTTATTAAAATATTAGTGACCATGTAGTAACGGAAACTGATAAAAAAATTATTAGTGACATATTTTGTCACTATCTATAATTATTTTAGTGGCGATAATGTTGTAACAATAAAATGAAGTATTGTTATGATTTCATTTGTCAGTACTTTATATTATTTGTGTCAAAAAAAATTGTCATAAATATGTAAAGTTGTTGTGACCATATAGTGTTGTCACACATTCCATAGGTTTTAATGTCGGCACTTTTGTCACAATATAATGAAGTATTATTACAACTTCATTCGTCACTATTTTATATTATTTATGTCAACAAACTTGTCATAAATAAGTACAGTTGTTGTGACCATATAATGTTGTCACACATTTGATAGGTTTTAGTGTCGGCAATTTTGTCACAATAAAATGAAGTACTATTACGACTTAATTCGTCACTACTTTATATTATTAGTAACGATAAACTTGTCATAAATATGTAAAGTTATTGTGACCATATAGTTTTGTTACACATTTCATAAGTTTTAGCGTCAATATTTGTGTCACAAAAGTGTTGCATAATTGTGACCATTTTTTAAATTAGTCACTATTTCATTAGTGACGGAGGTATTTATGATGGGAGGTGACGACTTCAAATGTTGGACACTATTAATAATAGTGACAAATATTATTGCTTTTAGTGAAAACTTTTACTTTCACTAAACATACAATTTCTTGTAGTGAAGATACGCAATGGATTACTAATATAGGTTCTTTAATTTATTAAAAAGAAATTTTCTGCAAAATATTGAAATTTAATATATAAAGAAATATTGAATTTGAATACATAAAATTAAAAAAGAATGATAATTTTCTTTTCAATTCGATATTTAATTATAAAAGGATATAAATTAGGGCAAAAAGTTGGTAGAAACGATAAGGTAGTACTTCCCCCAATTCCAATCTAATGTATGCTGTCAACCACATTGTTTCGCCATTTGAGGTGTTAATTTACCAACTAAAATATCACCCGCCTGTACTATAACCTTCCCAACAACGATTTCTTTCTAGGCATTTCACTATAATGTTATAAACAAGAGTAATTTCAAATTGGTTCATAATCAATCGTTGGCGGAAGACTTGTAAGGAATTGCAAAAAAAAATGTAGCAAAAAAGTATGGTATTCTAGGCATTTGCCCTATATGTGTGAATATAAATTGGGCGAATCTTTACTCAGAGTAGAGCACAAACCTAAAAAGGAACAAAGAAAATAACATCATGATTGAATTTTTATTTCAATCAAAGGGGTTCTCTATCTTGGTAATATGTTCTTTTGTTAGATAATTGTTGAGAGGAATATCTCCGAACATAAGTAAGAAAAAAATGTTCTTTTAGTTATGTTATAGTTACAAAGAATATCTTGCAAGGTATTTACTTGTAATGTTGATGGATAAATATATGAGTCTTTCTTATATTGTTTCCAGATGTCTCGATTGCTGAAATTTGAAGAAATTCCCTCTTTCCAATGAATGAACGAAAGGGCCACTTCAAATTAAGATTTTGAAATAAAAGAATTATGTTCTATCAAAATATGTGAATTGATTAATAATACATTTTATTTGACAACATTAGGAAATCATAACAAAGTGAATTCCTAATGTGGTAGAAACGACTGCGGTAAATCAGAGGGTTTGTGAAACTGATACACTTCTACGGTTTTTCACATAGTAATTTAGCAAACTACTCCAATTTATGCTATTAATATTGAATTCTTTATTCTTTTCGTTCTTCTTTATTCATAATTAATATCAATATAGAAATAAAATATGGGTATTGTCTGATTCATAAGGATAAGAAAAAATGCTTTTTATGTAACCAGATTGTATAGTTCAAGAATATGGGTGTTCGATCCTTATGGACTCACAGGGAAAGTCCAAGTTGTAAATCCCGTGTGGGGTGTGGAAGGGACAAACAAGTATTTATTTATTGTTTCTTATAATCAAAGAAAAATCTAATGAATGGGCTTCTGGGTTTTGGGGGTGATATAAGAGTCAATTGTAGAAAGAATCATACAAATCTTTTTTTTAACCTATATTTAGACTCATGTGACAAGCAAAGGCTCTGAAAAGATCACTTAGTAAATGACCTTCTAGATGCGGGATTTCCTCAGTGATATCTGGTTTATAACATTATAGTGAAATACCTATAAAGAAATCATTGTTGGGAAGGTTATAGTATAGACGGGTGATATTTTAGTTCGTAAATTAACACCTCAATTAGCGAAACAGCGTGGTTGACCATATACTTTGGATCCGAATCGGGGGAAGTACTTCCTCATCGTTTCTACCAACTTTTTGCCTCAATTTATATTCTTTTTATAATTAAAATTTCGAATTGTAAAGAAAATTATCATTCTTTTTTTAATTTTATATATTCAAATTCAATATTTCTTTATATATTAAATTTCAATATTTTGCAAAAATTTTCTTTTCAATAAATTCAAGAAACTATATTAGTAATCCATTACATATCTTCGTCTCCTATTCATTAACTCATTATATTCTTTCTCAGTCATCCGTTAAACTTAAAGTAATATTATTCCTAGAATACATTACTCTACTCGAATTACTCGAATCCAATATAATTAGAAATTGTATTTAATAATTGAATTCAATTCAATTTTAATGGTTAAATTTAACAGTATTTGTAGAAAGATATATAAAAATACTAATACAATTTGATTTCTCGACTCACTCAGTAGTCTTTTTAAAGCCCCACTTCTGTCCCATACCACGAGTGAAAGGGGAAATGAAAAGAAATATAAAATTTCTTTTTCAATTTATCAAAAGAAAGAAAAAACTGGGTCATAAAAAATTGTTTTTATAAAAGAAATAATAAACAAACTTTCACAATAAAAAAGAAATCCAATTCTATTATTTCGATTTAGAGACATATATGACTTCAATAAAACTAAAACTAAATAATAACAAGATTTGATAATCAAGAATCAGACAATTCATAAAATTTATGAAGAAGTTGCATCTATGGAGTAGACAAATTATTCACTGACTAGGATTGAAAATCCTATATTTTACATATTTGTACAATTGAGTTATTGGGTTTTCGAAATAATGTGTAAAAAAGTGCTTCGAATGATTGCTAATTGACTAGGAACTATTCTAAAAATAAAAAAGTCGAGATATTTTGAATTGTTTATATACTCTAAGAATAGAGGAATACATATAGTTGAACATAGTAAAATAAGAAAATGAAAGATTTATTTGAAATTATTCGTCTGGAAATTTCTCGAAAAGCTAATCATAGGTTCTTCTCTCTATTGGAACAATAGGGCCATTAAACTCATTACTAAACTTGTTGAAAACATGAAATATAACCAAGGTATACTTTTTTTGAAGAGAGTTTGAGTGGTTCATCAGAAGAAGAATTAGGCAAAAATTTAGAATACATTAAGGCAAAATTTTCTATTCTACCTAAAACTTTCTCAGTCATAAATCTAAGTTAAGTGGAATTTCTTAATTGCTTTTCAATTGTATCTATTGCAAAATCACATTTAATTATAAATTTATATTTATTCTGCCGTTCATACCTAATTTATACATTTCATATCCACATATGGAGTTAGATACAATTTTATGTGATTCTGTAACCTGTAAAAAGAATATAAAAAAATTTCATCATTGTTAGATCAATCCATATAATTGGATTAAAAACGATCCAATCTACCTTGCATCTCATATAGTTTGTTGACAATACTTCATGAAACCAGTTAGCATGGGGAACATATCATAAATAGTTATGAAAAATTTTATATTTGGTTCCTTCTCTTAGTTGAGACGTACGACAATGACACGCAATGCACGTTGTGGCAGAACTCTGGGGAGACTCGCCCCAGTCACACCCGTGATTGGGGGAATCACACTTTGACTCTTAAGATTATCAATTTATGATAAAAGTAACTTAATATTAAGGTGTAAAACAAAGGAAAACTAATTTATGATAAAAGTATATTAAAGAAAGCAAAAGTAATTTCAAAAACCAATCTTGCCTAAATCCACTCTTCGACACATTTCTTAAAAATTTAAGTAACTCAATTTTTTCAATAAGTGACTGAAGAGGAAACTTGTTGTAATAATTTATTTTTCATCAGTAAAAAGTACCTCTTTTTACAATTCTAAAAAGAAGAGTAAACATACCCTTAAAAGTTATTAGGTTTGGGATTAAACTAGCTGTTAAAAATAAGAAATTGTCACTATCAACTACTACTTAAATGTTTTTGATTGATCAATATGCGATTGACCAATGTAGTAATTGTTGGAACATTAATTTTACTCTTAAGAAAGATTGTACTGGTTGATCAATGTGGGTTTACAGATGAAATAACTAGGTTGATTGTGACACATTGGTTGACTAATGCATAATCAATATTGCTACAAAGTCTTGGTACACAAATTTATCTTATATTTTTCTACCATTAACCTATATAAATCTACCAATAAACCTAAAATCATTATTCTAACGTCTTTAAATGGTTAAACTTAATCTTTGTAATGCAAAATTGAGTTAAAGCAGTTCTTTAAATGTATCAAATGTATGTTTTAATGATCTTCCTTTTCTTTAAAATCAAAAGCCTCATGTAATGAGCTAAAATATAAATTTTTTTATTTATAAAAAGCCTTTAAATTATCAAAGTGATTAAGCAGGAATTATACATTACATGTTCATTTATAACTTTATTATGCTTGTTTCTTGGTCTTGATTTGTATAAATTGAAAATTCACGGCCGTGCAGGTGCTACATGACTATGAGTTATGTTGCACTACCGTGTAGCTTGGTTTTTCCTCCTTCCTAAAAGAAATCGTTTCATTTGTCCCAGAAACAAATCGTCCTAAATGTCACATAATTTGATTTGGTTGACATTAAGGGATCTGGGTTGGTTGAGATTAGGTGAAGAGACTCATAGTTGTTCTGGTAAGGGCCAACTTCTGTATTGTTACAAAGAAAATTACATAGGATGGTTGCAAATGCTTCATCATTATTCATGCTCCATCCTTCTCCCTAATTATGTGATAAATTTACAAAAGTAAGAAGGAGGTGAAGCGAAGAGAGGGGATTTCTGATACGAAGAATATGACAGAGTATTCTTAAAATTTTGGAGTGATAAGAAGAAAATGACAGAGTACGTGGGCTCGTCAGCTTGGCTCATAAGCTACACATTTAGGAAGAGTAACAGAGAGTTTAAAATTTAAGAATAATGACAACGTTTTATAGTTAGACAGAATAAGACAAGGTTATATTAGACAGAGGATCTGGACTTGATAGTGTGGAGCTCACAAAAGTAATAGTTAAAGATTTAAAACTATTAGATTAAATTTTTTCATCATTATGAGCTTCCATTTAAATGTTTATTAAATGTTAAGGCCTTAATTGTATTCTCTAAAACTTAAGGATTAAATTTGTTATAAAATTTAAAGAAATTGACCCTTTTTCAATCTTTCGTAATTTAGAATTTTCAATGGTAAAGTGAATTAAAAAAAGAGAAAAATGTTATTTTTGTTTTGGGCAAATAAACTAAACGAATTTCAGATTTGGGAGGTATTTTAAGAGTTGCCGATATAAGCAAAACGTACATATACATCATTAGTGCTTGTTTTGTTTTTATATGCTTTATATTCTTGATAAAAAAAATGTCTAATTTGTACTTTAATATTTATTCAAAAGTTTAAGAAGGTCCTTTTTGTTACTGTTAGTATCAATTCACCTCTTAATACTCAAGAAAGACTCTTTCATATTTATTTTAATTAGAAGTGATGTGTCTATTATTTTAAAACACATAGCTATCAAACAAGTTCAAATAAAATTGATGTGCCATATATAATTAATTTTAATTTTTTAAAATTTTATTTATTAACTATTTAAAATAATAATAATAATTTTAATCTGATTCCCTCAAATTAGCCTAGAAATCCATAGCATCCATCTAAGAAATTCAGAAAATCCAAACACTTCTTCCTCTATTCTTTACTATTTCTACGAATGTTGTTCATTTACTACTTCCATTTTTTTCACCATCAGTATCCTTTCTTTCTAATTCATCTTCTTACATCCCTGGTCCAAACATCAGGTGATTGGTCCTCCACCTCCAGTTCCAGGTGACGACAATTTAATTCGAAAAGTTACTCTTTCAACCAATCCTTAGAATATGGGAATTGATAAACCTAATTCTGATTGTATAATAATGTGTTGGGTATCTCCACAAATCTCAAATACTAGTTATGTGAGTTTTATTTTAATTTTTGTTTGAAATAAAATGAAACTAAGAAAAGAGAAAAAGAAAAAAGTGGGCTAAAACACAGAAATTGTTCTCGGTGAAATATTGCAAGGGTGTGTTTCGTTTTACTTGCAAGTGGTGACCCATTAAGTGAACAATTTTTTTTTTGTCCCGGGGTGGAAGGGACTGGTGCTTTATTGCTTGGTAAGTAAAGCAATTGTTTTTGTTGGCTAATTGGAGAAGCCAATTTATGAAGAGATAAAAAGGCTTTAACCTTTTTGCTTGTGAGTGGTGTTGTTGTAAACACATAATAGAGGAGGATAAAAGGAGAGGTTTACTTCATTATTTTTGTGTGTGGGACGACAATTGTTTGGTGAGATAATCAAGAGGAACTAGATCATCATTGATAGGTATTTGATGTTGGTATCCTCGAGTTTGTAAAGAGTACTAAATTGATTATGGTTTTCAATTTGTACTAAAACCTAAAAATAATTTGTACTTATCGTTGAGATTATTGTTATTGGATGTCAATTGTACTCTTGATTATTATATTGGATTGATTTTAGTCTGTGGAGATCTGGGATGTGGTTTTCCCCTAGTTAAGAGGAGTTTTCCACGTAAATTGCTTGTGTGTTGATTTAGTTTCTTGCACTTTATTTCTCTTGCCATTATTGTTATTGTGGTTGTGGTAATTTTCCCCAATAAAGTAGTATTAAAGCTGTAGTTGGAGGATTCTTGTGTAGGGAAAATTACCGCCTGTTTGATTTAAAGAGGAATTAGTGTGAGAAGAGAATAGGTGAAAATAGTGCTTTGAAATTTCATATTACCTTATTTGATGAGAAAATGAAATTTTGGGTGTGGAAGAAGACTATTGAGGACTTATTGGTACAACAAGATTTAGATGCAGCTTTGGAGGTTGATAAGCCAACGAGTTTAAATGATTCCAAGTAGGTGTCAATAAAGAAGAAGGCGGTTAGTATGACTCGGTTAGCTATAGCTTCGGAAATCAAGTACAACTACTTGAGTGAGGCAGATCTAAAAGCTTTGATTGATAAGCTCCAAAGTGTGTATGTCACCAAATCATTGATTAAAATCTTTTGCTTGAGAAGGGAGTTGTACCAGTTAAGGATGGAGGAGGGTACAACCTTGCAGGACCATATTAATTTGTACAACTAACTAATGGCCCAGTCGAAGATTGCAGATGAGAAGATCACCGATCAAGGACAAGCTCTCTTGTTGTTGGCTTCATTACCTAAGTCCTACCGACCCATTATCATGACATTGCTTATTGGCAGGGAGAAGATTACATTAGATGAAGCTATGGCGGTATTGATGGAGAACAAAAGGATGATGACACATGTTGATGGAGCTTCTCTGGGTGATGGTGATTACGTACTAGTATCGAACGAGTTTGAGAGAGAGAGGAATCAAGAGAGAAGGGGAGGTGGCTCAAGGAGTAGATTAAAATCAAGAGGGAAAGACTTTAATAACGTGGAGTGTTACTATTGTAAGGAGAAGTGCCACATCCAAAGTCGTTGTTCGAAGATGATGAAGGACTTGAAGAGTCTGCGATTGATGCAAGAGAAGAAGGGCAAGACTAAAGTAGATGATGATGTTGATTCCTCTAATATGGTAGTAGGTGATGGTGATAGTGATTTGTTCTTAGCTACTTATAGTGAGGCGGAGGGCCAAGAGGGATGGGTTTTGGATTCAGTCGCATCGGTTCATGTCTGTAGAGACTAAGCCTTGTTTGTTTCTAGAATCCTCATTTGATCAGGTTGCAGTCATCGCTTGCTTTTTGGATTTTCTGTCATCTGCCTTGTCCTTTTGAAGAAGAGGACATTAGGATCTTGTGTGTCTAGGCTTCTTGTAGTGATAACATATGATTTGATTATTTTGTGTATTGATATTTGACAACGCGTGTCGAGTGCACTGCAAAATTTATCTAACTCTGCACACTACAATTTATAATTATGGTGAGTCGGAATCGAATCCACAAGAAATGTTTGGTTAATTTTTGTAACGAAATTAATTGATGCAAGGAAAATATAAAAAGGGTTTTTGGATTTTAGCAATTTTAGAAACTAAAATAAAACCAAACTATCAAAAACAAATTAAAACAAGCCATAGAAAATGATTAAACTGTCGAATATACGTAAGGTCCGGTTCTAAGTTGAATCTCGACCTAAACATGATCAAGCATATTTCATCATCCTAACATCTTTACAACTCTTTTCGGACTATCGATATGAGACTAATTGAACGGTCCCCTAATCTCAGTTTTTCCTTAGGTTTTGTTTAATTAAGATACAATCATTAATTAAAACTAACTATCGAGTAACCTAGGATACGATCTTTAGATTTAATTTGGTAACCACTTTACGAAGTGGAAAACGATCAATATAAGCAGTAACCTCACACATTCGGATTATCTAACCTAAGTTATGTTGTTCCTAACGGTATGGGATCATTAGATGCTACTCTCAAACATCAAAAGTAACGATTACGGATTACATTCAATGTTTTAGCAATAGTGTCGAAATAGAGCAATCAAAATAACGTATTAAGATCATTCATCCCAAAACATGATCAAATCAACACCAATAACACAACAATCCTAAAAGAAATTACAACCTTAAATGATAAAAATAGCTTAACCGTGACTTGGTATCGATATTCCCGTTGAACCGGCATTGGGAAGCTAACCTTCCATCTCCATTTTTATGCTCTAAATGTCAATCCTCTTCTCTATAGTAGCTTCGGCAGTGAAAGAAACGAAGAGAGAACCTAACGCCTCTACCCTATTTTCTGATTTACTTTTTGGTCAACCTCTACTGTTCATGCCTTTTGTTACTGTGCATGTCACACTTTAAAACACAACCTTCGTGCAGACGTTGTTTGCGTACATCGTTTGCTTCTGTCGTTTCTCCTTGTTGTTGTTGCCGTTTTGGGTCCTCTCTCCTCCTTATTGTGATATCATTTTGCTTCTTCATCTGCTGCTGAAATAATTAATCCAAATACTTCCTATTAAATTTGAACTCACGTTCATGCATGGGACATGCATAGCCGTGAGCAACTTTAATTCATTTTCTTTGTGTTTTCATTTCTTGTCTTCCTCTTATCTTTATTTGCTCTAATCTTCTTCTTCTTTAAGAAAACAAGTGAATGTAAATCTTCGAAAAATGACTCAAATATTGTGCTTTCGATTCACTTTAACTTCTTTGCTTCTGAATTATGCCTAAAATCACATATGACTCAAAGTGAGTATTTTAAGTAATTTAATTTCATTAATCGCTAAGTGTTATGAAATAATTAAACAATCAATTAAGCACATATCAATTTCTCCCACACTTAGCTTTTGACCGTCGTCGGGAAAATCGTCAAAATCAAAATCACAAACCAAAACTTTTACTCCACATTTCTTAATAATAGAGAACCATAAGTAAAGATGAATGACTTTCAAAACCTATAGCAAAAACTCAACATTCAAAGCTTCTCCTCGTGATCAATCAATATTCACTACCTTAGAAACTGAGTAATCGAGAGTTAGACTTGGATAAAAAGAGTTTAAACAAGATATTTCTATGGGTACACTCAAACACCATTCATCATCACAATAATCCATAACTTTGCATATCATTTCATTTCTCCACCACTAAAAGTCACATGCATAATTATGAATCAAAGGACATTTCTAGGGCTGTAATGTGGATAAGGATAAGGTGAGCTGTATTTTGGGTAATGTAGCATAAAAGCCATTAAGCTAGTGAAACAAAAGTAGTACTCAATGAGATATCAAGTGCACAAGTTAACATTAATTCAAAACTGGGTACCGTCAGCTATGAAGAATGCAATAATTATTTCACAACTCAATTAAGCTCTCACACCTTAATTCACATGAACATAACACCAAAAGTGCTCCATCCAAAACCACATCTGCCTCATATGCAATATATTCAAACACCTAATTAATACAACTTAAGGAAGATAAACTATTAACAACTTTTCACAACAATTGTATAGCTGTTCAATTTTTGTGGGTCTAGATTTTCATTGAACATAGTAGATGCAGAATAACGAAAATGGGTGATTTGATTTGAAAGAGCAAACCTAATATATTTTTGAGACAATATTTGGTTGCAGGCAAGGGAGAGGTGCTTAGTTGTTCAAACAAACAGAATGCAGATTTATTTTACAATGTTCTTGGAAGATTTGGACAATTGGCATAACATTCGAGTTAGGATATTACTTGAACTAGCACTAAAGATGGTAAAGGTTCCCTTCTTACTAGTCCATCTAGTGTGACAGTGTACAAGGAGCTCCTGCGAGACACTAACATGTTACTTTATACTTAGGTGAAATGGATCAGGGTATTTATTACACACAGAGTTCTTCAAATTTTCCAGAGACCAAAAGCATTTAATATCATCTAAAAACTCTTTTGATTACATTGAAGGATTTTTTATAATAAACAGAATGGGTCTCCTCAACAACTAGAGATCATTCTTCGAGCCCAAAGACGTACTTCAAGCCGAGCAGTTCATTACAGATGGAGAAGCTCTCTATTGTCTGGAGGTCGCTAAATATTTTAACCCCAGTGAGTGTAACAGTTGCAACGGAAAGACCTTGGACATGAACACTCTTTTAGCATTCCACTCGCCAAAATTATCCTTTTCCTTTATAACATTTTACACCTTCTTATGCAGAAAATTGAGAGCTTATTGTCAAAACTAAATTATATTCCGTCAACACTTTCCAGAAAGAAGTTTTTTACGTGGAATTTCTGGACAGAGTGCGTGTGTCGGAAGTAAAACTAAGAGAAAAAGGATTCTAGGAAGTTCCCCACCCGTGGATGAATCTTCTGTTTCCGAAAAGCAAATTTTGAAGTTTGCTGGAGAGGTCTTTGACAACATACTAACAGATAACAGCAATGGCCCAATCCTAATCTACCCAGTCAACAAGTCCAAGTGCTTTAGATGAAAAAGATATTCATATGACTACCATATCAAAATGTCATATTCTGAGCCTATTTTTCCCTTGATGCTGCAGGCGGAGCAACATGACATCCTTGATGACCCGAGAAGAGGATATATTTTACCTAGTAGCATTCCTATCTTCTGCAGGAAGAGGTGATTTGGAGCACATCTTGGCCCAAAATCAAAAATTTCTAGACTTCTGTTTCAAAGACAACACGCAGGAAGGATGGGAAGCTCAGAATGGCCCTCAGTGGGAACTTTTTGTAAAGAGGAAATCGAATTATGACCCTTCGGCCACAGGATTTTCAAAAGGCAATAACCATGTTAAACACCGCCCACTCGCGTGTAAACCACGCATGGGCCTAAAATGCCTACAAATGTAAATTAGTAAAAGCTTTCAATTCATACATGATTGAATTGAAGAAACAAAAGAGGAGCGGTCCATTTTACAATATATTTTATCAAATGCCACTTTCATGTTAAAGGAAAAGTATCAAATTTTATTGCAGAAGCAACCAAATTACCTATTACCTTGCATATATAAATGCACAGAATAAAGTAAGTTAGCTATACCACTATTCGATAGCTAACAGTTAAGTGGTACTCAACACCAAGTACTTTAACCATGACAAAAAATTCAAATAAAAGCTAATTTTTTGTGGTTGCTTCTCTCCTTCCAAGACCTGGTCTGCTTATCTCCTCCTTTGCGTCTTCATAGGTTCTAGCATCGACGAGTGTTGCTTCAAAATCAGTGGAATCGCTTGCTACGGGAAGAAAGTTACTTATTGATGAAATTACACTGTAAACGAAGTGAAAAGCATTTCATTCAGCGACTTTATCGATGATGTAGCGTTTACATTTATAGGCATAAAAGGAAGGATCCAGAGTTGGTCCGAAAGGGAGATGTGTATTCAGTGTATTCAGTATGGGTTTGGGTGTTAGTGTACCCATGACCCATTAGGCCCATATTTTAGAGTATTCTATCTTTAGGTTTGTGGCTGAAGTGTTTGAGAAAATATCCAGAGAGTTCTCTGTGCGTCTCCTTTTGCTTCTTTTCTGCGCGTTGTTCTATCCCATCTATTACCCCCCCGTAAGCTGGAAGATATTCTGGATTCCAAGCTTAGCAAGAAGTGAGTTAAACTGCGGCT
>JAOSBL010000005.1:27792139-27811234 GCA_027568915.1 Erythroxylum roraimae | reverse complement strand
GGACAATTTAGAGTGAAAGTAAGGTTAGGATAGATGTAGAAACCTTTGGGAAGGCTCTTGAGTGAATTTTGTCTCACCTATGTCCATTGGACGGACTTTAGGTTCGCTGAACGAACCTTCTCGTGTCTAGAAAAGCCCCTTGCCTCGTCCATGTCCGTTAAACGGAAATTAAGTCCATTAAACGAACCTTCACGGGTCTGGAAAACACTCTAGCCCCATTTATGTCTTTTTTGGTGCAATGTATGTCCATTTAGCGAACATTCACTGTACACTTTCAGCAATTCGCAATTTTGACCCTCTAAATGGCAAAATCTCTCTTTAGGTCTTCACGAAAGTTATAGATCTAGAAGAGCTCTTCGAAACCGTCCTAGAATGACCTTAATCTGACATCTTTGGTGAAAGTTATACCTATTGTCCCAAAAACAGGTACAATATTATTGAGGACATAATCATAAGAATGGATTGTCGTATATCAATTGATCAAACAAGGAATTTTTAGGATGGTATGAGAATGAAGATGAATCGATGATGGCTAATGATATTTCATTGGAATAACCATACATGGTAATACGCTCACATTTTATGATTCTAGAGTTGGACTCTAGAAACAGTTATCTTATGGTATCAGAGTGACTAGGTTTAGGAGTATCTTTGGCATGAATGGGTAGTTTTAAAATACAAAATAAACAAGCATTGTTTTAAATGAACAAGATGCATTGTTTTTGTATTGTTTCACTTAATTTGAAATTGTTTTACATGAAGCGTGGGTTAAGAAGGTTTTCCTTGCACATATACCAATTTGAATCTGACATGAAATATGAACTAAAGATTTTTTAAATGGTTTTAAATTGAAGGAGTGATTATGTCGCCTCGAAAGAGAACTTGAGGAGCTAGGACTAGATCTTTCTTTCACCAAGGAAGTACGGATGAATCTTATGTTCCACAAGACAGGAGGACACACTCTACTCATGATTCTGAGGCACCTAGTGTACAACATGAAGTGCCACCGCCTTCTCCTTCTATGCTCCAAGTAAAGCCCATGGACTCAAGTTTCTTTTAAGCCTTTGTTCAGGTTTTCATGCATACTATGGGCCAAGTGCCACAAGTTCCAATGCAAGCTCCAGTAGAGAGGAGCAGACAGTATGATAAGCTCCGTAAGTATGGGGCTGTAGACTTTAATAGGACTACGAATCCTGAAGAGACTGAAGCATGGTTGAGAACGATAGAGAGAGTCTTATTTTAGATGAAGTGCACCGATGAGGAGAAATTGGATTATGTAGTTAGCTTGCTACAAGGGGATGCACTTCATTTGTGGGAATCAGTGCCCCATATCAGGTCATACCACCAGTATTGTCATGGAGAAACTTTTTGGAAGTTTTTCGGAAGAAATACTTCTCGAAAGTCTATGTCCAAGGGAAGGCCAGAGAATTCCTAAATCTCATACAGAGGGATATGAGTGCGAGTGAATATGAGCTGAAGTTCACCCAGCTTTCACGGTATGCAGCCAATATTGTTGTGAATGAGGAGGATAAGTGCCGTAAGTTTGAGGGAGGACTTCATTTGGGGATCAAGGAGAAAGTATTGATCCACAATTTCTGCAACTACCAGCTATTGGTAAATGCTGCACTCCAAGCTAAGAAACTGGAGAATATAAAGTACGAGGTGAATAGGAAAAGGAAGAATCGGGAACAGTCTTCCAAGAAGGGAATGATTACCCCTATGCCTGAGAGGAGCATGAGGAATTTCCACACACAGAGTGAAGTGGGAAGTAGTGGCTCTGCTAAGAACAAGCAACCAAAGGCAGTTTCAATGCAAGCCTCAACTGTGGGAGGCAATAGCACGATGGAGAGGAGTAGGTATATGAACCCTCAATGTGAACATTGTGGGAAGTTTCACAGAGGAGAGTGCTTCAAGCTACTTGGGGTATGTTTTGATGTGGAGAGAAGGGACACAAGGTCAGGGAATGTCCCCAAACACTAAGGCAAGGGGGATCTCAAATGCAAACCCCGAAGAAAGCTGAAACAGTGGGAACTAGGTCAGCCACTGAGGTGGGAAGTTCTGGAGCGGTAAGGAAGGTTACTCCTCCAGGAAGGTCAAGGGGTCAGGCACAGGCAAGGGTGTTTGCCATGACCAGAGATGAAGCTATAGTCACACCTGAAGTTGTTACAGGTATGGCTCAGTTATTTAGTTCAGAAGTACATTTGTTAATTGATTATGGCTCCACACATTCTTTTGTTTCTGCAAGCATGACATTACATGGTATTAATTTGGTGCCATTAGATAGTCCATTGATTGTTAGTACTCCTTTAGGGAGGAAAGTGATAATAAGTCAAGCATATAGAGATTGTGAACTCTTTATTGATGGTGCTAGACTGGTAGTGGATTTGTTGCCTCTAGATTTGAAGGTCCTAGATGTTATACTAGGAATGAATGCCATGGAGAAATATCATGCAAAGTTATATTGTACCCTCAAAGAAGTAGAGTTTGATCTTGTCAAGGATGAGAAGGTGACTTTTAGAGGGGACAAGAGAACTCCATCACCAAGAATTATTTCAACTTTGCTAGCTAATAGGATGATGAGAAAAGGGTGTGAAGCCTTATTGGCACACGTTGTGGACACCGATGGGAATGAAGGGAAATTAGAAGATTTTTCAATTGTGAGGGAATTTCTAGACGTGTTTCTAGAAGACTTACCTGGTTTGCCACCAGTGAGGGAGATTGAGTTTGCCATCAAACTGATTCTGGGTACCGCACCCATCTCTATACCACCGTATAAAATGGCTTCAGCTGAACTGAAGGAGCTTAAGGAATAGTTAGAAGAGCTATTAGAGAAGGGGTACATAAGGCCAAGTTCATCACCATGGGGAGCGCTAGTTCTGTTTGTCAAAAAGAAGGATGGAACATAGCACATGTGCATTGATTATCGGAGACTCAACAAGGTGACCATTAAGAACAAAAATCCTCTATCATGAATCGATGATCTGTTTGACTAGCTGCAGGGAGCAAAGGTCTGTTCCAAAATTGATCTCAGGTTAGGCTATCATCAGCTCAGGATCAGGGAATCTTATGTGAACAAGATAGCCTTCAAGACACGTTATAGGCATTATGAGTTCCTAGTCATGCCATTCGAATTGACCAATGCTCCAGTTGCCTTTATAGATCTCATGGATCGGGTCTTCAGGGAGTATCTGGACCAATTTGTCATCGTATTTATAGATGACAATCTGGTTTATTCCAAGAGCAAAGTGGAACATAAGGAACAACTCAGGATAGAGTTGCAAACACTAAAGGAGAAGGAGCTTTATGCCAAATTCAACAAATGCAAATTTTGGCTTCATGAGGTGATATTCCTTGGACATGTAATTTCGAAGTATGGGGTACATGTTGATCCGAGGAAAGTTGAAGCAGTGGTGAAGTGGCATGCACCAAAGACAGTGGCAGAAGTGAGAAGTTTTCTGGGTCTGGCAGGATATTATAGGAGGTTTGTTGAAAGATTCTTCATGATAGCTACTCCAATGACCAAGTTATTAAGGAAGAATCAGAAGTTTATCTGGAGTGATGAATGTCAACAAAACTTTGAGGAGCTTAAGCATAGACTGACAAGTGCTCCAATCCTGACTTTGCCTATGGGAGATGAGGATTATACAGTTTATAATGATGCTTCAAGAAAGGATTTGGGTTATGTGTTAATGCAAGGAGATAAGTAATAGCTGATGCCTCACGAAAACTAAAGCCTTATGAATTGAATTACCCGACTCATGATCTGGAATTAGCAGTAATGATTTTTTCCTTGAAAATTTGGAGACATTATCTGTATGGAGTTTAGACGAGGATTTTCACATATCGTAAAAGTCTTAAGTACTTATTGAGCCAGAAAGAGTTGAATTTGAGACAGAGAAGGTTGTTAGAGTTGCTTAAGGATTACGACTTGTTGATTGAATACCATCCAGGAAAAGAAAATGTAGTGGCGGATGCCTTGAGTAGGAAATACTCCATAGCCCATGTTCAGATAATTTCTCTGCCGTTGTTGGAAGAGATGGCTAAGCTTAAGATAAGCTTGAAACGGGAGGAACCTGATTGTATTATCGCTAGTTTTAGAGTGAGACCAATACTCAGGGAGAAAGTTAAGGAGTTACAAGCACAAGATGCAGAGCTGAACAAGCTGCAAAAAGAAATTAAGAATGGCAAGAAATCTGAAGTGGTAGTGAAGGACGATGGACTTATGGTTATAGGAAGTAGACTTTGTATTTCGAATGTCAAGGAAGTAAAGGATGAGATAATTGATGAGGCACACAATGTGCCGTATGCCATGCACCCAGGTAGCATTAGGATGTACAGAGATTTGAAAGAGCATTTCTGGTAGAAAGGCGTAAAGAAGGATGTGGCAGAATATGCAAGCAAGTGTCTAGTGTGTCAGCAAGTTAAGGCTGAACACGAGGCACCTTCTAGCAAGTTAAGGCCATTTCCCATTCCTAAGTGGAAGTGGAAAAGGGTAACCATGGATTTTCTTATGGGTTTGCCTAAAACCAGTAGGAAGCATGATGCTATATGGGTTATTGTTGATCGTTTGACGAAGTCAGCCCATTTTCTAGTAATTAAACAGACTGATTCTCTACATGTGCTAGCAAAGAAGTATATTGATGAGATAGTGAGACTGCATGGGATTCCAGACTCTATAGTTTCTGACAAATTTCTTCAGTTTACTTTGAGATTTTGGGAAAGTATGCAAGAAGCTATAGGGACCAAGTTAAATTTTAGCACTTCTTTTCATCCCCAAATAAATGGCCGATCTGAGAGGACCATTCGAACCCTTTAAGGAATGCTCAGGGCATGTGTGATGGATTTTAAAGGTGTTTGGGATGAGCATTTGCCATTGGTCGAATTTGCTTACAATAATTCGTACCATTCGAGCATTCAAATGGCTCCTTATGAAGCACTGTATAGAAGAAGATGTAGAACTCCTATTTACAGAGATGAAGAAGGAGAAAGGAAATTAATAGGGCCATAGTTACTTCAGATGACAGTCAATAAGGTCAATCTAGTTAAACAAAGGCTTAAAGCAACTCAAGATAGATTGAAGAGCTATACCGATGCACACCGAAAGGAAATGGAGTATGAAGTTGGTGAGAAAGTCTTTCTTAAGACATCTCCTTGGAAAGGAGTCATGAGGTTTGGCAAGAATGGTAAGTTGAGCCCAAGATATGTGGGTCCCTATGAGATTGTTGAGAGGATTGGACTACTAGCCTATAGGTTGGTACTGCCACCAGAATTGTCCCAAATACATGATATCTTTCATGTTTCCATGCTGAGGAGGTATAGATCGGATCCCTCCCACATCATTTAGACCACTGAGGTGTAGTTAAGAGATGATCTGACTTATGAGGAGACTCTAGTGGAGATCTTGGATGCTAAGGAAAAGGTCCTCAGGAACAAGACCGTTCAGCTAGTCAAAGTCCTATAGAAACACCATTCTGTGGAAGAGGCTACGTGGGAGCCCTTGGAGGCCATGAAGGAGAAGTATCCACACCTCTTCAATAACTCAGGTAAGAATTTCGAGGACGAAATTCTTTTAAGAAGGGGAGAAATGTTGGCCCCTGAAATTTTTTTTATTATTAAGCAGGACTTAAATAAATTTTGAGGTCTTGATTAATTAATTAATTTTTGGAGTTAATTAGTATGTTAATGTTTGTAGGATTTATTACTTGGGTTAGTTAAATTAAATTAGGAAGAGGGTAGGGTAAAAAGGGCATTTTTGGAAGATCACTTAAGTTTAAAAAGACATAAGGCTTAAATGAAGGGAAAAAGGGACATTTTACACTCATTAAGGGTAGAATTGGAAGAAGAAAGTGGTTTTGCTCTTAAAGAAGGAAGAATCGTGAATGAAAGAAGAGAGAGCCGTAGAGGAGAGAGAAAGGAGAGAAAAGAAGGAAAATCAACTAGGGTTTCATCTTTTCTTAGTTTTAAAAGAGATTTTGTGGTTGTGCAAGAACGAAAAAAGAAAGAGAAATAGAAGAGCTTCCATTTTAGCCAATAATCTCATTATTTGGTGAAGATTCAAGGTAAGTTTAATTTTAATCCTTTAGATTTATGGAAGAGTTTTGGTTCATGAAGCTTAGGAAATGCATGGGTTTAAGTATTCTAGAATAAATTTTAGTGAATGTGCTATGATTGGGTTCTTAATTTGAATTCCTATTGAATGGGATTTTGCCATTGTTGAAGGAAATCAAGAAGGGCAAGAGGAGCAAGAGGAGAGGCATCTTTGAGAAAATTTTAAGCAAGGAATTAAAGGTGAGTTACATGTTTATAATAGAGTTAATGAGCCATGAACGTTTTCAAATTTAATAAAATTAAATGATTTGAACCACTTTCTTAAATGATGCATTTATTGCTTCTTAAATGAGTTGAGAAATTTGCTACATGTTTGGTTCTTGAATTGTGTTGCAGTTGTATGAAATGAAGATGAAAATGGTTTTTGGAAACAAATTATGCTTATGAAATCATGTTTTCGAAATGTGCGTTTTGGGCAATATGTCCAAGTCATGAGATACATGTTGTGTGGGTTTGCGGTGGTCCATTCTGTTCTATCAAGTTCACATTGACTCTGTTAAAGGTTTCTCCCTCCTGCCTACTAGTGGCATGCAGCTCCTTCATGGACTCCCCTCTGTTTACGACTACACAAAACCATTATGTGGGATTGTGATAGTTCGTTTTATTATCAATGAAAATTCGCAAGAACTCCCCTATGGACCTACCCAAACCATTCTGATTTGCTTATATGGTTATGATATGTTGACAAGTTGATAAATACATGTTTATGTGCTTATGAATTGCTTGACAAGTTGAGAATTTTGAGAAATATGCGTTTATGGATCAAATGCAAAGTTGAAATGGCAATGAATATTTTTAAATGATTTTGTTTATTCTCCGTTATAAACTTGTTACCCACGAGCTTGTAAGCTCACCCCCATTCTTCCCCATCTTTAGGTGATGAGCAAGAGATCGAGTGATCGAGCATAAGGGCATCACTCCAAATCTGCATATTTTGTATTTTAAGTTAGTTTTTGTAAAATGCAAGGCTTTAGCCGCATTTCAAGCATTATTTGTTCATGTCAAGTTTGTATTTTTGGATTATGATGTAATGTGATTTGAAACGCCCATTAAAGCTTTGTAAAACTCTTCTTTTGATGTCAATGAAATGTATTTGTGTTTTGCCTATAGTTTTCAAACGATATAGAATATGAACTTGATGGATATTGGAAATTATAGGTTAAGGGGGTGGTGAGAAACGTATGTTTGTATATGTTTTTGCATTGTTTAATGTTGGGGTTTGGGTTCAAGTTTTCGAGGTTTTGCCTCAGTGAACCTTTCCCGAGAGAGACTCTCGCCTATACAAGGAGTGTAGCCGCAGCGAAGGACGAACTTTCGCAGCAGTGTATTTCTCCCAAAAGGGCTGGAATAAATCAAGAACTTCATCGTGACGAAGTCTCAGACTGTTGCACAACCCTGGGACTTCGCCACCACGAGGCTAGAAGTTGGCCGCAGCGAACTTTTCTCGAAGGGTCCTCGCATGTGCTCCCATCGTTTCGCCGCGGCATCCGCCTAGACCCCAACACTAATGCTTACAATCCTCATGGCATCAACCCGTATTTTCCAATGTTAGCTACAGCTACACCTTGTACTTGTGGTAAAAACTAATAAATCTTTATAAGCATAGAATTCATTAATCAAGTTTTTGGTACCATTAGCGGCGATCATAATATTAGGAAAATCTAGGCTTTATTAATCTAGCCACTTTATTTTATTTTATTTTTTCTAATATATTTTATTTTTTGTTTCGCACAAATCTTGACTCTTTGATTGGTTTATGACTCAAAGTAATCCAATAAGTTTAATAGACGAAGATCCAAAAATTGAGAGAATAGCATGTAGAAATCTATATAGAACACAATTAAGAGAGTTTGAGTTATATCGATAAATAGAGGACTCAAGAGGTTTTATTGATATTGAGGAATTAGGAACCATAGAAGATCATCCAAGAATGATGTTCAATTACGTTAGACCAGACTTGATAGGAGAAGTCTAGCATTGCCAAACTAACTGTGAATGCTAATAATTTCAAAATCAAGCCAAGTTTCATTCAGATGGTGCAATAGTCTGCTCAATTTGATGGAGTAGGAGATGAAGATCCGAACACATATATCTCAAACTTTCTAGAGATTTATGGTACTTTTAAGATGAATACGACTAATGACGACTAGATAAGACTGCAATTATTCCCTTTTTAATTAAGGGAAAAGGCAAAGTAATGGTTGAACTCTCTGTCAAGATCATCGTTTACTATATGGGATCAAGCAGCAGATAAATTTTTATTGAATTACTTCCCACTAGTGAAGACTGCAAAGTTAAGAAATGATATCTCTGACTACTCCTTGGCTAATTCAGAGGCACTATACGACATATGGGAGAGGTTCAAGGAGATGTTGAGAATATTCCCACATTATGGTTTATCGCTTTGGATGCAAATTCAAGCCTTTTATAATAGGCTAAATTAGAATACAAGGCAAATAATAGATGCAATGACTAGGGTACTTTGAAAAGTAAGACACCTTAAGTAGCCCACAAACTTATTAAAGACATAGCAGTGAATAACTATCAGTGGTAAGACTTAACAAGCCAGCGAGAGTATATAAAGTGGAGGCAATGGCGTAAATTGACAAACCAAGTGGAAGCTCTGAGCCTAAAAATTGATAGACTAACTATGAATCCACAATGTCAAGTTATATAGTGTGAGGTGTGCAGGTTGGAACTTTCCTGACAAAATTGTCAAGCATTACAACTCAAACATATGGATTATATAGGGAATGCTCCTAGACCCCAAAAAATCCATATAACAATATGTACAATCTAGGATGGAGGAATCACCCCAATTTTCTTGAGAAAATTAAGGACAAGCAAGGAATAACCTCCTACTGGAATTTCAATGACCACCTTAAGCTAAAAAGCCAACTCTAGAAGAAAGGATGTCTAAAATTGCTCAAGATTCTGGTGTAATAAATCAGTGAACAGTGGCTTCCATATGTAACTTGAAAGTTTAAATCAATCAAATTGAAAAAATAGTATTTAAAAGACCATAAAGGAGTTTACCAAGTGCTATTGAGACAAATCCTAAAGAACATGTAATGAAATCACCCTTAAGAGTGAGAAAGAGCTTTAAGAAGAAAAGGAACCCCAAGCCAAGAAGGAGAATACCAAAAGTTATGTAAAAGCTAAAGATGAAGGCCATCTTAGAAAAGTCAAGGTATATCAACCTATCATCCCTTATCCTGATAAAGTAAAGAAAGTACTAATGGTGGAACAGTTTGGTAAGCTCCTTGAAATGTTTAGGCAACTCCGCATTAGCTTACCCCTTGTTGAAGGAGCTAGTATTAAATGAGGGAAAGTTAGAGGATTTGGCAACTGTAACGCTAAGCAAAAGGTGCTCAGAAATTCTAAAAAGCAAGTTACCAAAAAGCTCACATGTCTAGGGAGTTTTACTATCCTTTATCAAATTGGTAGTTTAAAAATAGATAAGCCTTTAGCTGACCTAGGGACCAGTATTAACATGATGTCTTACTTATTATTTGAGAAACTGGGATTAGGTGAACTAAAACCTACAAAGATAAGTGTACAGTTGGCTAATAGATCGGTAAAACATCCTAGGGACATTATAGAGGATATTCTTATTAAAGTTGATAAGTCTATCTTCCCAGTAGAATTTGTGATTCTTGACATAGAGGAAGATCTAGAGGTAACTCTAGTCCTTGGTTGACCTTTTTTGGCAATTGGTAAGTTAATTATCAATGTTGGTGAAGGCAAATTAATATTAAACTTGGGGGATGAAGAGGATGAATTTAAAATGACTAATTTTATTTATTGATGTTAGTGAATCTAGTGAGTCATGTAATGATTTATTTTCAAATATTTTATAGGACTCTACCTTTAAAGGTCCACTAGAACTTTTACAAGTTCAAGGCAGTAAATGAAAGGAAAAACATTACAATAAACAACAACAGGTAGCTTACTTAGAGATTATGGAACCAACGCTAAGATGACCAAACCTAATTTTTTTAAGACACCTTAAGCATGAAAGGTACATCAAACTAACGACATTAAACAAGCGCTACTTGGGAGGTAATCCAAGAATTAGGATAATTTTTATTTTTAATTCTATTTTATGTCATTTTTATTTTGATGTTAGCATAGGGTTTATTTGAGTTTTGATGTGTTTTAGGTTAGAAAACTAAGAATCATGAAGAGACTAGGTTTATTTGAGTTTTAATGTGTTTTAGGTTAGAACACTAAGAATTCTGAAGAGACTATGCATATTTATTATGTTAGGGTATGTGGTTTAAAGTTTTCTAACGTTGAATAACCATTTTTTTTTAGTTTTTCCAACTATTTTTCATGTTGTACAAGTTTGCAGAGAGTTACACACCTGTGTAAACTTATGCAGTCTGATACATAACCATGTAATAGACCATGTAAGTTCATGATAGCCTACATGTCTATCTTGGATTTTTAGGAGTTTGTGACCTACACGGTTGTGTAGTACACAATGTAAGTCCATGACAGCCTTTAAATTACCCTACCTCTTTCATTCTTTTCATTTTATTTCTCTCTCTGCACACTCTTCGTCGCCACTCTTCCTCTCCAAATTAATTTTCATCATTCTTTTTTCTAATTTGTGACACCCTAGTATTATTCTCATTGATTTTCCTTGCTTAAGCATAAATAATCTAGAATTGTACAATTTTTTGGGATTTTTCACCCCCAAAAATGCTAGGTTAGGATGTTGTGATTTAGTGAAAATTGCTTGATTTCACACTTGATTGTGGTTTAATAGTTTGATTCTATCCTTACACATATGATTTGTTGCTTCAATTTGATGAATTGCATGAGATTTGGATGAAATTGATTAGGTGTGCGATCTTGCCCCTAATTGTTAAATTGTGATTATTTTTTATGTAATTAGGATTAATTAGTTCTTTTTATAGTTAATTGAAGTTGTTTTCTAGTTTAATTTCATATCAATTTTGATTTTTAATTGAATTAAAAAAATTTTGTTAATTTTGGAAAATTGTTAGATTAGGCATGTTAATTTCAATTCTACGTTTAATTTTGAAATTTCATGGTTAGGTTAGTTTTAGTTGTTAATTGCAAATACTTTTTATTTTTGTGATTAATTAGGTTATTAGTTAATTTTTTTAATTATTTTACTATAGTTTTATTTTATTATTTATTTAATTCTTTATGTTAGATTATTTTTATTTTTATTATGTGTTTAATTTTCTTTTCTAGTACGTTTCCATATTTTAACAATTTAATGATGAACATAAGAAATAAGTGTGGTGAGCAGGTATTTTCATACTTTATCTACGATTTTCTCACATTTATCTACAATTTAAGGCAAAATGATGGGACCATGATGAGCAAAAGAGGTACCAAGGAAGCGATAACGAGAAGAGGGGTCCTTTAGAGACCTAAGGGGAACTCACACAGTCCAACCACCTGAGTGACCTCCAATGTTACTCTTCAATGCTGCGACACATGAGGAGCAGTATCAATAGCTCAAGTGAAAGAACTTCAAAATGAGCCGAAGCATTGATTGTAAGGCTCTGGGGCAGGTAAATGTTTGGAAATATTAAACTAAGCAAAAAATGAATCTTTCTAATAGAGGAGACTAGAATTTTCAAGCTAGTTTTTAATTGCCTTATATATGTCATTCGAGGAGAAAGAAATAATAGAATATTTAAGAAAAATCAACATAATCACTCAATGGTAAGTCAATATATCTTCTATTGGAAAAGGGAAATTATCCTAGTCAAAGAGAGCAATAGCGATTAATTAGAACATCCAATGAATCTTATACCTTCTTAAAGTTATTTCTTTATTCTTACTTTGACATTTTAGAGTTTCAAAATATTAATCAATTTGTAATCCTTAGTCAAGCTACTATTATAGCCTTATAAGAACCTCTTTAGAAGGGATGTCAATGGGCCGGCCCAGTATCGGGCTACTTTTAGCCCAGGCTGGGTGGCCCATTGTAACACCCCACTACCATAGTGCATATGCCTGAACATCTATAGATTATCCGAGAATATACCCTATGGGAATGGCATGTTAGTGCAATCATATTCACTTATTAAGGCATTATAAAAACCATAAACATTTCAGATAAACTAAGCTCTCTCATTTCATTCATGAACATAAGCATACATTGTCATCAAGACATAATCCACACACACACACACACATATATATATATTACAAATAACATTTAAGAGTTTGCTACTCTTTACAAGATGTTTTACAAAAAGTGGAATGTTAAACCAAAATATCCTATCTAGAATCTTTAGTGTCAGTTGACCGACCTTTGAGCCATTCTTGCTCCAAAGCACAAGTACTAAACTTCTACTTGATCTACTTAGGAGTTAGACTCCTTTGAACCTAAAAAAACACTGCAATTTTGATGAGTTTGCGAACTCAGTGAGTGAACCATCATCGATGTGCTCACTTATATCGGCACTCATTAACACTTATATAGTCCAGTTTACCAAACATGTTATATAAATAAATAATTCACATCTCATTCCATACTTCATTGATTTCAACCATTCAATATTTCATCTCAGTTTAATAGGAATATTAATTCAATTAGTCAATATGGTATGTCCATTCCATCATTTAATAAATAAGGATGCATATGCAAATGCACATATGACTCACTTTAAATTCATTCAATCATACATTTATCCATCCCTTCCTAACATTCCATACTCACACTACTTCCCAATTCTCATTCAATCATACCTAATTTATGACTTATATCCCTTGCATCACAATTGCATTCATAAGAACACCTTTATTTCTTTAACAACTCATACTTCCCAAATTCATATACATTAATATCAAACAATCCATTCCTTAATTCTAATATCAATTATCAACCTAAACTTATCAAACCCTTAATCAATCAATTAAACAAACTTCTAGGTTCATTTCAAACCTTAATCAAATCAAATTACACCAAAGTAAAGTATCTTATCCTTAGTCAGTTCAACAATCACACAAAGCATAGTTTTTCACTTCCTCAGCATTTCCCACGATCGTGGGTACCTTTCCATGATTGTGGAAAGACAAAACAGAAACTTTTCTTCTCCAGGGCATCTTCCCATGACCGTGGGAAGGAGCTCATGCTACTTCCATGATCGTGGAATGGGTGAACAGACGGTTCACCATCCCTTTCCTTTAATATTTTTCCAAATTGTAACACCATCATACTAATCCATTGATCATACCTCAAGTATACTTCATTTCCTCATCAATTTGATCACCAATTCCAACTCAAAATCATTCAATTTATAACTCATAAATAGTCTTCTTGCATCAAAATCAAACAATATCTATCATTCGCTATCATACATGTAGTCCTAATTATTTCCCATTTCAAAAACACTACACTAACCTTTATTTAACATAAATTCACCTTCATTATACTTCAAATCCCAACCTATACCATCCATATAATCCATTATTTTCCAGCATCAAAACAAAACAGAAACCATACATTCATTCATCAAATTCCATCACAACTTTAACATCAACCCCACATCTCACTCATCTCAATTTAATTATCATGAATGTTTCTATTTTAACATGCCATAGAGACCAAAAATCACTTACTTGATTAGCTCTAATTCCACTTCAGTCTTCAAGTTAACTTAATCTTCCAACAAGCAAGGATATTCCAAGAACAACATGGAAATATAAAAGGGGTTTCAACAACAAGATGAAGGCAACAAAATTTTAGAGTGAAAAAGTACAAAATTTTAGCAAAATCTGAAGGTTGTAAGAGTTATGTATGGGTGTCGATGATGAGAGAAGGAGGAGGAGTTAACATGTAGCAAGAACAAAAGAAAAGGTGGTCTTGCTCTTGCAAGTGTGAGAGACATGGGTGTAGGTGTATAGAGGAGAAGGTAGACAAATGTCATGCCAAGTGTCATGCTAAGACTTAACCATATATCTTCTACTTCAACTTCCATTTGTCACTCCCTTATTAGTCCATTTGTCTTATAATCAATAGATCATTTGTCACCCAATTAAGCCACCATTTGTCATTCATTTAAGCAAGCCATGTGTCACACTATTACTAATGTCGTGTGTCATTATTTCATAGGTCTAGCCAACCCAAATTTTCATGTATTAATTTGTCTTGCCAATTAATATTTTTCCTAGACTAAATGCACGTAACACTTAATCAATCACCCAATTATGACGATAAATTCCAATTCACTAATTGTAGTCCATCAAATCAGAATTTAAGATATGATCAATTTAAAATCACAAAATAAACATTTAAATTCTTTCATACCCCGGAATAAATCAATTGAGTGCATAAATTATCTTTATAATGCCAGTAAAGTATGATTCATATATGTATGCAAATGTGATGCATGCAAATGAAATAAACTTCATATATTCTCATATGATATGACTCATATGACTTCATCTAGTAGTTTAATTCCTAAGTGTAGAAATGGGTTATTACAATTCTCCACCTTAAGAAATTTCATCCTCGAAATTCTTACCTGATTGATAAGACAGGAGGGGTACTTTTTCTTCATTTTCTCCTTAGTCTCCCATATGGCTTCTTCTCTTGAATGGTTCCTCTAAAAACCTTTAACCAATGGGATCTCTCAATTTCTCAACTGTTTAGTTTGATACCCAACTATTTTGACCTGTTCCTCAACATAACTTAAATTACTTACAATTTCAACCTCCTGTGTCAACAATTTAGATGTCAGATTTGATCGATATCTCCTAAGCATACTAATGTGAAACACATTATAAATCTGAGACATCTCTGTCGGTAATGATAACTTATAAGCCAATGGTCCTATTTTCTTAGTGATCTCGTATGGAGCAATGTCTAGGGGCTTAATTTTCCTTCTTTACCAAATATCAGCACTCCTTGCCAAGGTGATACTTTTAGAAACACTTTGTCTCCCACATGGTATTCCATGTCTCTATGGTGCTGATCTACATAACTCTTTTGTCTGTCTTGAGCTGCTTGATCCTCTGTGGATCAGTTTCACCTTATCAACGGTGTCCTAAATCAACTATAGGCCTTCAACAATCCTCAAGCCATCTTCATCCCAATACAAGGGCGATCGACACTTTCTACCATTTAAAGCTTCATATGGAGCCATATCGATACTACTGTGGTAATGATTATTGTAGGCAAATTCAATGAGAGCTGCATATTGATCCCATGCTCCTTAGAATTCCAATACATAAGCTTTAAGCATATCCTCAATAGTCTTAATAGTCCTTTCCCTCTATCCATCTGTTTGAGGATGCAATGTTGTGCTAAATTTTAACTTTGTGCCCAATGCCATTTGTAAACTACCCCAGAATCTAGAAGTAAATCTGGGGTCCTGGTCTGATACAATTGACACCGGGACTCCATGTAACCTTACTATGTCATTGACTTATCTACGAGCTAGTTGATCTAGTGTATTGTTCTCCCTCACAATTAAGAAATGGGCTGACTTCATCATTCTATCAACAATGACCCATATGGCATCATGTTGCCTCAGCATCTTTAGCAAATCCATGTGAAGTCCATTGTGATCCTCTCCCATTTCCAATCCAGAATAGGTAATGATTGTAATCTTCCAATTAAAGCCTGATATTCAGCCTTAATTTGATAGCATGTCAAACATTTAGCTACATACTCTGCCACTTGCTTCTTCATTCCTGGCCACCAAAAATGTTGCTTCAACGTATTATACATCTTAGTAGTACTAGGATGTATAGCATAAGTCACTATATGTGCTTCTTCCAAAATTCCCTTTCTCAAATCATCGACCTCCGTTACACACAATCTTTGCTTTACCCGAAATGTATTATCTCTCAACTCAAATCCATAATTTGGTAAGCTTCATAAATTCTGGATCCTTGCTTTGAGCCTTTCTATTTCTCTCATTCAATGTGGCTATTAACACTTCATTCTGCCCCAAATTCAACTCAACATTCACTGCTCTCAGTTGTCCTAAGTGTGGTAACCTTGATATCTGAATATATGTCACATTGCTATTGGATTTCCTACTAAATGCATCAGATACAACATTAGCTTTGCCAGGATGATACTCAATCGTACAATCATAGTCTTTAAGCAACTCAATCCACCTCTTTTATCTCATGTTTAGCTCCTTTTGACTCAAAAAACATTTCAAACTTTTATGATCTGTAAATATCTGAAATGTTTCATCATACAAATAATGTCTCTAAATCTTCAAAGCAAACACTACTGCAGCTAATTCTAGATCATGAACTGGATAGTTAAACTCGTGAGACCTTAACTATCTCAAAGCATAGGCTATCACTTTACCGTACTGAATCAAAACACATCCTGATCCTTAGTGTGAAGCATCACTATATACTATATATCCTCCATATCCCGATGTAATAGTTAACACCAGTGCTGTAGTCAACTGATATTTCAACTCCTCAAAACTCCTCTGACATTCATCAGTCCATTGGAAAGGCACATTCTTCTTCATAAGCTTCGTCAAAGGGGCTAAGATCAAAGAAAACCCCTTAACAAACTTTCTATAATAACCAACTAATCTGAGGAAACTCCGAATCTCCGATACATTCCTAAGTGCCTCCCACTTCATCACTGCCTCAAATTTCTTTGGACCTACTTGTATGCCCTGTTCAGATACTATATGGCCCAAAAATACAACTTGATCCAGACAGAATTCACACTTACTAAACTTGTCATACAATTGTTTCTCCCTCATAATCTGTAGAACTAATCTCAAGTGCTCATAATGTTCCTCTCTGCTCTTCGACTATACCAAAATATCATCAATAAATATGATCATAAAGTGATCTAGGTAAGATTGAAATACCTTATTCATCAATGCCATAAAAGTCGTTGAAGCATTCGTCTATTCAAAAGGCATTACTAAAAACTCAAAATGTCCATATCGGGTCCTAAATGCACTCTTCGGTACATCAACTTCTGCTATCTTTAACTGATATTACCCTGATCTCATATCCAATTTAGTAAATACCTGAGCTCCTTGTAGTTAATCAAATAGATCATCTATTCTTGGTAATGGGTACTTATTTTTCACTGTCACTCTATTCAACTGTCTATAATCGATAGACAATCTCAAGGTTCCATCTTTCTTTTCACAAACAAAACTAGGGCTCCCCAAGGTAACACATTGGGCCTGATGAAGCCCTTATCTAACAACTCTTGCAACTGAGTCTTAAGTTCCTTAAGTTCTACAGGTGCCATCTTATACGGAGGAATCGATATAAGAGCGGTACCTAGAATAAGATCGACAGTAAACTCCTTCTCCCTATCTAAGGGTATTCTCAATAATTTAGTGGGAAACACATCCGGGAATTCCCTAACAACAAGAATATCCTGAACTATGTACTCAATTCGGGTATTAGTTTGTAGGCTAAGTAAGCCTCACATCCCCCTTGAATCAACCTAAGAGCACTCATTGATGAAATTAGCCTAGCTGGCACTGCTTGACTAACACCTTGAAATATTACTCTCGACTGATTAGGAGATTCAATAATTACCTCCTTAGTGTAGCAGTTTATGACAGCCCTATGTGCAGTAAGCCTGTCCATACCTAAGATAAGATCTATCTCTTGCAACTATAATACTATCAGGTCGACTTTTAACTCGACCTAATCAACCCGAATATTACACCTTTTACAAATCTCCCCAATTATGGTAGTACTACCTACTGAAGTACTCAATTCTAATCCACATTTCAATATTTCTTTTTCATAATGTAATTTAGATGCTAGATGAGGAGTGATAAAAGAATGTGTTAATCCTAGATCTAATAATGCATAAGCCTCAAAATTAAAGACATCTAACACACCTGCTACAATATCTGGGGAGTCCTAAGCCTCTTGTCTAGTGATGGCATAGATCCTAGCCTGGGACTGCGGTTGGTTACTCCGTGTCTCAGTCCTGGCACTAGAACCTGCAAAACTAGCTCTAGCTCTGCCTCTGCCTCTCTGTCCTACTCCACTCGTTCTGCTCTGCTAAATAGTCTCTTTAATTACTGATCCTTCCCCCACTCTAGACTGAGCTCCTACAACGGTAGGACAATCTCTAATTTGATGCTTAAAAGAGCCACAATGTGGACAAGCTGTCGATATCTTCCAGTATATCCCACCGTGACTTTCCCACAATATTCACAACTTGGGTTTTGTTGTGCTTGTCTACCATATGACTTTCCTCCCGAAGCCAGTCCCCTACCACAAGAATAAATAAAACCACCTCTCGGCCTAAACCCTGACTATCTCGATATCTGTTGTGATTGTGACGGCCTACTCTGGCGTTTACTAAACCTTCTGCCAGAATTAACTTGAAACTCACCCTATCTCTTCAGCCTAAACTCTTGCATGTACTCTCCTTGCTCATCTTTCAATAACTATTTGACGAAGCAATTCTCAGCTTAGTGAAACTGCTCAAATTAGTAATTGTTAGCCTTGTCCAAATCCCCATATTCAATCCGTCTTCAAATCGCCTACATTTGTCCTCTTCAGTCGGAATCAAGGCAGTAGTATTCCCCATTAATTCATTGAACTGCACTTCGTACTCAGCTACAGTGAGACTCCCCTGCTTAAGATCTAAGAACTCCTTTATCTTTCTGTCTAAGTAAATCTTTGGCATGTAATTCTCCTTGAAGACCCTCAAAAAGTCTTCCCACATCAGTCTATAGGGTCGGACCGAGCTAACAGGAACATTCTTCCACCATTAGTAGGCCAAACCCTGAAGTAATTAGACTGTATAATCGAACCTCTCGTCAGACTCGCAGTCCGTCTGGTCAAATATCCTTACTGTCCTTTCTAACCAATCTTCTAACTCAGCAAGGTCTGTACTTCTATAGAAGTCCACAGCCCCCTGCTTCCTGAGTTTGTCATGTTAGAATAGTGCCCTAAAGGCAATCTCCTTTAGCGCGTTTTGTACAAAGTTATGTATAAATAAAGAAAGGCATCTTTCATTGA
>JAOSBL010000005.1:27762483-27774698 GCA_027568915.1 Erythroxylum roraimae | reverse complement strand
TGCAGTGAGAATATTGTTAGGGAGGTACAGCCCCTCATATAGGCTGATCAGTATTTCGGTTGTAATAGCTATCTCTATAGAATATCAATATACAATACAAAATTGATGGGATTGCTTGGATCCATTTGATTCTCTTATACCCATTATACTGTCATACGTAGGGGAGTTCTATCATATATCTAATAATATTATACTTTTAGGTATTATTTAGTTCTTTTTATAATCTTATTATAGAACGTTGGACTGCCCTCCTATTGTAAATAGATGGATAAAATCAAATGAACAACACACTACACTAGTGGTTCAAGCTAAACTATAGTGTATATTTTTCTCTTTTATATCTACTTTTCACGTACAACCAAAGCTAATTTAACATTTCTTGTTTAATATGTGGATATGGACATGTGTTTAAGCTATACAACATCTTATTCCCATACTATAATAAATAGATGGGCAAAATCAAATTAATAACATGCCTCAGCTTCTTAGTGGCCCACAATAAACTATCATATGTGTTCTTCTACTTCTTTTTCTCCTTTACCTCTACTTTCACATAAGCTCAAGGCTAATTGAGTAGTTCCGTCAAGTGTACATTAATGTTCTTGTTGATTGTAGAATGCAGGCAATGAAGCTGTTTGTTCAGGAAGATATGCAGAAGCTCTGGATCATTATAGTACTGCATTAGCAAGTAATGTTGAATCACGCCCTTTTGCAGCAATATGCTTCTGCAATCGTGCTGCAGCTTATCAAGCCTTGGATCAAATTACCGATGCTATTGCAGATTGCAGTTTAGCTATAGCCCTTGATGGAAATTACTGTAAGGTATAAATTCCAAGTACATTTCAAACCCAATGTGCTAGTATCAATAGCTCCTATAAACCATATTTTTTGTATATTACATAAATGCTAAAAACATGGAGTTAACATTGTGGACAGCTAAGAGCTAATCTTACAGTAGTTAACAAACTTGATTTGTAAAATTGGCTTTAAAATTTCTTGAAGGAATGAATTAACTACTTGTGTTGAAAATGAAGAAAAAAGAAAGAAAATCCTTGACAATAAGCAATATTCACACAGAAACGTCAAAATTTTATTCAACTTGTTTATTATGCTTAATCTATTACATGATTTCGATGATGGATTTCAAATAAGGTTTCATCTCTCTTTCTGTCATGCTGAACTTTTATCCTAGTAGATGTGCTAGTTGTAAGTACGTAGTATTGATGTGCAGTCATTACATCATACGTCTCTCTTAGTGATAGCCAAACCTTTATTTTTAGATGGAAAACTCATTGATTGATAAGATTGCTAGTCATCAGTAAGGTTAGTTACTAATGGAGTTTATGTTTTAACTCGCATGTTTGATTCAGGGTAAAAGACATGGAGCTCTCCTGTAGTTTAAGAATCTTTAGAAAATCCTATAATCTAAAAAATTCTAGAAAAAAACTCCTAATTTTTAGCTTTCAGAAAAACATTTTCTCTTCGATTTTGGTTAAAAAATAATGATGAAACACACATGGTATGAATATTATATGCGAATTAATCAAATGTCACTTACATGGTAACCCAATTTAGTTCTTAAACTTGATTTGAGTCATTTAAACTTGATTTAAATTAATAATTTAAGATAATTATAATAAATTATTAGTTTAGGTCGGGTTTAATTAGTTTGATTCAAGTTTAAAAGATCATCATGTAAGTAGTATTTGATTGGTCCATGTGTAATGTTCATGTTGCATGTATTTTATCGTTATTTTTTAACCGAAGTCTAAGAGAACTGACTTTTCCAGAAAATTGAAAATTATGAGCTTTTAAAAAAAATTAAAGATTAAGGGTTTTTCATAAAGTTTTGAAAACTACAAGGGAGCTCTGTGTCGTTTACCCTTTAATTTATTTTATTTTTGTATCATTATATAATGATTCCCCTTTACTACTGGGGAAGTGTAAAAGAAGTTACTTTGAATGTTGTAACAAAGAAAGACAAATGCTAGCTCCAAAACCTGGTGAATTACTGTTTAAAATATTTTAAAATATAAAATTTAATTATTTTTTACAGTTCTACTTTCAACAGCCCAAAACATAACACATCATACCTAATAGTGTTAAAGAGATAACCAACATGGCAAGAACTGGGGAGCAATAAACCAGAGAGCCAAAGATTTGGGTGCCTGCATGAAACAGAAAATCAGACGGGGTACTTCATGTTGACCAAATAACTAGATATTTGGTCAATTGATTACTGAGAGATGAGAGGGAGGGAGAGGGAGAACGAGCATAAACCATAACATAGATGCTAGAGACTGTGATGCAAAGGAATTGGACCAGCAAAAACCCGACTAGGATACCTTGGAGATGATGCAAAAGAACTGCAAACCAAAATGCAGATGCATCTGTTGCAGAGAGATGAGCAGGAGGAAGTTGTGAGAGAAATGCAGAATAAGTGTTTTTGATTTTTGGTTTAGGGAAAAAAGCATTTTTGATGCATTTCCTTGTAGTTTTAAAATGTTATGATATGGTTTGCGATGTATCAAGTACATTTTCTCCCCCAACATGTTTTTGCAACGCTTAAAACTCCCAATTCGGGCATCTTGTGCTTTATAGTTGAAATCAATCTTGTACAATTTCTGTGTTCTAACCCTAATGGGAAGCAAGTATTGATACCAAAATTCTTTATTGGCATTTTTGTCTTGATTTTTATTCTTTGGGCAGGCAATTTCTAGGAGAGCCACTTTACATGAGATGATCAGAGATTACGGGCATGCAGCCAGTGATCTCCAAAGACTCATCTCCATTCTTGAGAGTCAATCACAAGAAAAGTCCAGTCAGTTTGGCAGGGCTGGTAGATCTGCTAGCATCAGAAAAGAATTAAGACAAGCCCAACATCGATTGTCCTTAATGGAAGAGGAAGCAAAAAAAGGAATTCCGTTGGATTTATACCTTATCCTGTAAGTTATAATTCAATTTGGTTATCCTGTAAGTTATCATTCAATTTGGCTTTGACAATTAATTTTCAGCTATAAAACTGCTGTCCAATAAATAAAAGTTATGCAACTATTCTAAAACTATAATGATCTTACTGTTACAGTCACTTTCCTGTGAACACTTATTTCTTTGTTATGATGTTTGAGGAAAATTTTTTAGCTGCTTTAATTATTTTGTTCTGTGTTAGGGAGTATGGAAGGGGAGTCCATTCTCTTAGGAGGATGAGTCCCTGATGATGATTTTCCTATACACACGTTTTTACTTAATCTGGCATTATTCCTACCTAACAAACAAGAATGTAAACCATCTTTATGTACATGTGCTGGGCCCAAATTTCTGTTTCCTTAGAAGCAATTTGTTCCAAGTGTTAATGCATGTGAATGTGTTGTTCACCATCTCATAAGTTATGACGTTCTACCCTGCTTGTGAGCGGACTTATACTTTATAATCTGCTTCTGAAACATACTTAGTTCAATTTTGGGGGATATGTGCCACAGGAAGCATTAATACCAGGGAAAACAATCTTTAGTTTCTGTTGCTTTACATTTTTGTGCTTTGTCTCTGGAAGTTCAGATGCCATTCTTGTTGCAATCTTGTGCATGGGAGTAAATGATCTGATTGAGTCAAGTTGGGACCGACCTTGTAGTTCAACTTGCTAGTCCAAAAAACTGAAATAACAGCCAACTTATGTAATATAAAAAGTCTACTGCTTGTAAATGGAGCTGATTTAAGTTTTCGCGATCAGGGCATGCTTGTGCATTGCATTGCATCTTGGAGTGTTCAAAATTTTCTTCACTAATCTTCCTTTATATGAACTAAATATAATTTATTGGGTCAAAACAAATAACAATGGTTCAAAACAAAGTATGCAGCATCCTGACAATGTGTCCAAGGCTTTGCATTCTGTTGTTTTATCAAACTCATAAGTTAGTATGGAAGAGAGACTGCTTGAATTAAAGAAGTCATGAAAGGTAGATTGGCATTGTGAAAAATGGACACAGGTTCCTCTGCATAGATCATAGAGAAATGAGATGCGGAATGTTGTTTGCATTTGGTAGGTTGGTTGAGTTAATGAACCAATTATTGCTTCTTATATTACTGGAGTAACTGAGACTGTACTGTCCTTGCTGCTCTGTGATGTGGCTTATTCTAACTTTCTTAGTTAACTACTGCTTTCCAGTGGAATAAAAAAATCTGATGCTGCAAATGATGTAAAGAAGGCATACCGGAAAGCAGCATTAAGACATCACCCAGACAAGGTGTGTCTTTCTGTGATGCATATGATTCTTCGAAAAATCTCATATCTTGAAGCAGTCGAAAAACTCTTTCTTTATTTCTGCAGTTCCTGATACTCTTCATATTTGCTTCTTATTATTAGATTTTATTTATCTTATAGGCTGGTCAATCTCTGGCAAGAAGTCAAAGTGGATATGAGGGGAGACTTTGGAAGGAAATTGTCCACGAGGTTCATGCTGATGCTCACAGGTTGTTTAAAATGATTGGAGAAGCTTATGCAATACTCTCTGACCCTACAAAGGTATGGTATATTTTTCATGTGATGTAGAAAGGTTTCTGTGATTGATTATCATTTAGAATTTGAGAATTACCTGAATCTAAAGGAGCTGTCCAAGCTTTTGTGTATGGTTGGTTCATAAATTCCCAGCTATTTGTTGCTCGTGTTTGAACTGCATATGTACTTTTTATATCTTTAATCGGAGTTCTAAATGAAATGATTAGCTTAGATGTTTTTTCTTTTATTCCTTCTTTTTATCTCTTAAAGTTTATTTTTGTCTTCATGTTATCTGTTTTATTTGCTGGTTTGTCTTGAGGTTTTAAACCTAGCAAATTGTTTCATGTTGGAGAGACCATCATCCAACAGAAGTAATTAGCATCCTTAGTCATGGTAGCATTCTATTTATGGTTGCAATACGATAATGTCATCTCTCCGGATAATGGAAACTAGAATACAAGGGCCTTAATTTCCTACAGCTGATCTTGTATCTTGAGGCTATTCAATATGTAAATCTTCTTGTTCCAATGGTCTAAATTTTGAATTCATGAACACTCCTGTGAGCTGTCTAATTTTCTACAACTTCAGCGAAATTGTTGCAATTGCTCATTTGGTGATCATTATTTGATTTGTAATTTTGGCTCCTAAAGGCTACTATTTTCTGTCAACAGCGTTCAGAGTATGATTTTGATGAAGAAACTAGAAAGAAAACTAAAGAAAGCAATGGAAGCGGCAGGAATGGAAAGTCATCAGATGGACATAGCTATCCATTTGAAAGGGGTTATTGCCAAAGATATTCAAAGGATAGTTGGAAGCATTATGGTAATTCACGTTCTCGGTGGTGAGAAACAAATGGAGGTCTTTCGATCCTTATGCAAACAGATTATCGTGATTGATAGTGCCCTATGAATTACCGAAGTAGCTCAGTACAATTCGTGGATGCATGTGGCTACCTCTCGTTTCCAACAATTCATGAAAATCCAAAAGTTGATCTAAGGATAAGAAATGGGTCATTTCCCAAGTTTTATTTTGGATATAGGGAGTGAGATACGGAGGCGTAGATACACAAATACACATTCTTAAGGTGGAAGGAAGACCATGGAGGAAATTCAGATTTATTAGACCATTAATGTGCGTAAATAATTCATGACTTGCTCTCTGCTCTTTCCAACATTTGTTAAGTAACATAAAGACACGAGGCAATGGATGTGGAATTACTGCTTTTGCTGTTTCTTTTCTGGGTATTGTTTGTGAAGCACAGTTTGATTGTCATTAGACTGGCTCACACCAAGAGTGGGAATGTTGCTTCTTCGAGAAAACGATCGTGACCATTCTTTCTGGATACTTACTGGAAAGCTTGGTAGCATGAGGAAAGGAGCATCTAAATCAGTCATAAAGATGGTCAGAATCTACTGTAGCTGTTAAGCTAGTGGTAGACATGGGGGTGATAATTGAACCTAGATTTAATGAGTTTTCAATTGAGTCTGAGTTAGAGTTACTTAGGTTACGTCGATTTATTTAAAAGAATTGGATCTTGGTCAAAGCTTGGACAGTCTAAGTTCAGGTTTAATAAAAAAAAACTTATTTTACACATTTTTAAAAAAATTGACAAGAGTTGGCGCCAACCCATTATAGACAATAGTACATTCAAACTTTTCCATTTTGTTCAAAGTAGAGCTGGATATCTTATTGGAGCTACCGTTGGTGAACTCATGTATTTGAACCTATCGTGCCATATATGTGCCCAGCTAAGAAGCTCTAGCCAATGCAAGGATTTGATCCTGAGTGGAATTGTTTTATTTTTGAAATCTTTAGCAACTACATTACGTGTTCAAACGCATTGCAGACAGATTTTAAATATGTTATTACAAGAGAATGCATGCCAAACAGCAACTTGTGTATATTTATCATTTTTTTGATACTGTTACAAGAATTCACTCCCATGGTCATAAAAGCATTTTTCATATGATCACTTGGACAATTCATGAAACTAGTCGACGAGATTAATTTTGCTTAACCCTGACTGCAATTGTTCCATACGGCTGTCCACCCACGTCAAGACCTATAACTCGAGTATAATAAAGAAAATGCAAAGCAGTTGGATGCATTGTCACAGGTAAAGATCGCAAATTTGGCCGGTGTTATAAAGGTTAAACGTAAAGAAATAAATCTCAACTGAAACAAAGCTAACAGCAAGCTATGAATCATAAATTATCCTCCAAAAATTAGTCATTTAATCCAGCTAAACTTTCCTGGAAAATTTCACGAGTACAGTCGGTCTAATTGGGATCTCAGAATCATCTTCAGATGTCTGACAAATTGCTACACTGGTACAGGTAAAAATTTCATTGAGCAGCCTGTGTCTGTGCATGCTCCAGAAGTTGACTGACCAACTTGTAGGTACGAACCGATAGTGCCTTGGTGTGATCTATTAACTGCTCATACCTGGAAAAGTTAAACAAATTTTGGATGCATGAGAGCAACAAAATAAAACAGAAACTGAGTAGATCAACATGATAAACTGGATTCTTTTATCCATATCTTACACATTCGGATGATTGGGATCCATGATTACAGTTCCGGACTTTGAATCAATTTTAGCATCAAGCTTTGAATTTTGGATGAGATTTACAATCCACCTCTCAGCTTCCTCATAATTCAGATTTAATTTCTCAGCAAGAACTCTGCCACACATTATACTGATCTAAATTAGTATGTCAGTGAGTCGATAAGAAAATATTTCCAATAGTGTATGCCAATACTAGGTTGAGCTTGTGGAGGAGGCTTTACATTAAAGCAGTGTATGGCAGACAAAATAATCAAAGAAGAGATTGTTTAAGTGTTTCATCGTACAACAAAAGGAAGTTAAAAAATACTATGTTCATTCGATCAAGTGTGAGGAAAATATTATATTGTGCAACTTCCATTTGACTCAAAAACACCTGTCCTAGATGTGTAACCAGACATAATTCCTTTGCATCAAGAAAGCTGCGGGTTAAAACTACACAAAGAAAAAAGCTGCTGCTATTTAAAATAGTGTTTCAACAGATATCACAAACATTACCAATATCACACCATGTTGATGATTAAATCATCATTGTTAAGAATTAATTATCTAGGAGATCTTATTCGAGCAGATGTTTTACTTCAGAGTTTCAGGGATCTAAAGACTAGATATCTTCTGGGATAGACAAGCCAAGTTCAAGAATTCAGCACGTTGTTTCCATGAATAAGACTACTTTAATAAATTCTTCAAGCCAAGTACTAAAATTATCACTCAAGTTTAACTCCAAGCAATTTACTTAATCTCTCAGAAAAGAAATTCATCTGTGGAAGTATATGGATCAATTAAAGGAGTACAGACATTACCCCATATCAATGCGTTGATGTATTCGGCAATAAGTTTCAAAGATAAATAGACGAGCATTCTCAAAGAACTCATCTCTCAATGGCACGGTAGAAAACGTACCATCTTCAACTCGTTTTCCAAGGAATGGATCATTAATTATCACCTGTAATATGAAAAATGTCTAAATCAAACAGGAAACAAAATGTTCGTATCTGAATGTATTTATCATAAGCACCAACGAAACATGGTCAATTGGCACAAACGTTCAAACAAGCACAAATTATCAGCAAGTCAAATTAGGACAGGTAACTTACTTCTTCACACTCCCTCATCTTCCTTTGGGCCCCATCAAAATCATAATTAACATAGACACATGCTAAAAACTCTGTAATAGGGTCTTTGTAAACATGCTGCTCTTGCTGAATAACCTTTATAAATTCTTTGAATTGAGGTCTTCTCCTTTTGTTGACAATGAATGCAGTTGCTAGGTAACGTAAGAGATGGGGAGCATTGGTCTGAATGGCATTAAGATACCTAAAAAGAATTTGTAAAGAAAATACGAAGCAATTATGAGAGGTCATATTAAGGAAGGTAAGAATATAGCCGAAATAATGCAAACACTTGAACTTGCACTTCAATATTATTGTACAAGAAGCAGAAGGAGATGTATTGCTTTGCATACTATTGCATGCCTTTTAAGAATAAATCTAAACCAGTGTCTTAAATTAACTATGCCAGCATCTAAACCAGTGTCTTAAATTAACTATGCCTGCATGATAACCCATAACATTGCTTATCATTAACAAGAAAAATAATGAGTTGAATTATTTTCCTGGACTTCAGAAGATATAAATTTGAACAACACTATGTACGCTAGCCTCTGTTTAAAATGGTTAACATCTAAAAGAAAAAAATGGTAAAGAAGTTACACTCATTGGAGTGTAAGAGCAATGATACCTGCTGCAAAATAATAGACGCATTGAATTGCATAGTTGTTATAGATGCAGAAGTAATAACTAAGCACTACAGGAATGACAAATAACTGAGTTGTTAAATAGCATTCATAACTTCTCAAAAAATGATAAGAGTCACATGAAGGCTCTCTATTTTGTTCACATTTTGTGGCAATAAGTACCGTTTTGAAGTAGAGCTTCGCCTGCTATTATCTAGAAAGCCGAGAATACCTAAATAAATTATTTAATCTTATAATTCAAATAACACTGAGCAAATACAAAGGGTCATCTTTTGTCCCACTATGAAGTTGTGTGAAAAATAAACGGAGTAACAAACCAAGTTCATTTTCAGCAACAAATAGATGCGAGAATATTCATACTTGTCCTGATTAAAAAGGTCAATGATTTGAGTTCGTCCATTGTCATTGTTGAAAAATATGAAGAGACTCCAATGCATCAACCAAATCCTACTTTGCACCTGATTCAATGGTGAAGAAAAACTCTGTGTCCACAAAAAATATAAAGTACACAATCAGCATGTCTATAGAAGACAAAACATCAAAGCAAAATAGAAACAATTTTGTTTTTGCAAAAATAACCTTAGAATCAATAATTTCCTTCAAACGATTAAGTTCTTCAAGAGCAATATCCCAGTTCTGCATGAGAATCTCTGCAGCCAACTTTCCCCACAGAGCACTGAGATTCCTCTCACTGTTGGTGCACAATGCCCTATATTGATCCAAATAGTCAGCTGCTCCTGAGTAGTTCCCACATTCAAATTGAAATTTCGCGTACTGATATAATGCCTCAATCTGTTCAGAACCAATCTGCTCAAAATAACTAAATAAATAAGTAACCCATTTTCATAATAGTATTCTTGTTTACTATTTTATCAATACTCAACAAATTAATAAGGCCCATATTTCTACATACCAATTCCTCAATAACAGAAACAACTAAATTCACACTTCGATAATTGGATCAATTCCTCAACAGATTAGGAAGCTCCCAGCTTTCTACATACTAGTCCACAATGGGGAAAAAAAAACACTGACTACTGCACAATTCCTCAACAAAATTAAAGTTCTCCCATCTTTACATACCAGTCCCTCTATTAAAAAAAGCGAACACTTTGACCATTGTATCAATTCCTCGACAAAATTAAAAAGCTGCCATCTTTCTACGCACCAACCCTCTATAACGAAAATAAATAGATTCTCACTTCAAGTATTGCATCGATTGCTCAATAAAATTAGAAACCCCCCATCGTTCTACATACCAATGTCTCAATATCAAAAACAAACAAATTCTCACCTGGTAACGGTCACGAAGCATCTGGAGATTGTATTGCTTATCAGATCTTAACTCCTGAACCGCGCTTCCATTCTGCAAAAACGCCACCAATGGCGCTGCCGCCTCCTCCAACGCTTTTAATCTTGACACTACCTCCAATCTTCTCTCCACCATATCTAACATAGTAAAAACAACAACAAAGAAAAAGCACTATAACTGTAGTACTTCAACGAGGAAAGAAGAAAATAACTAAAGAACAAACCTTGAGGAACATCATCAGTGTGATAGAGACTCTTGTGGATGTCCATGGCGTAATCGACCATGTTCGTGTTATTGAGTAGTTGTATTTTGGATTTCAAGATCTGCTCATCAGGGTAGAGCTGCCGTTCCTGCAGAAACTCCAGGAGAGGGAACACCAAGTGTCTGTCAAGATTCGGAGCAAGTATCGGCGTCAAATCGTAGTCCGCCATATCCAATGAAACCTAAGAAAGAAGTCGAAAGTAGTACTAAGAGCCACAATAAAACAAACCCCGTAACTAATGTTGCCTTATTTCTCTTTTAAATTAATTTCTAATTACGTCCCTCTAAATTACGATTGGTGGGAATTTCTTTCCGTTTAATTTTGACGAAATATATCAATCTATCTTTAAATTTTATCAAAAAAGCAGCCAAGTTTTACAGAAAATTTGATTTATTAGCTAACTTTTAAAGTGAAAATTCACTCCAAAATATTCTTTATTTAAATAAAATTTAATAACAAGTCTTTACACTATTTTTAATATAAATAAGTTAATATTACTAATTAGAGATAATACTTTTTTTTTTGCAGTTTAAACTTAATTTAAAACTTCATCATTACTAAAATATGCAGCCTAAACTGGATTCGAGCATTGAAGTACTTTAAAATGACATTATTTTAGTATAATTAACTAGATTAATGACGTTTTAATCTTAGGTTTCAAGTCATCCCCAAGCTTAATCAACTCAAATATGATCTACTAACTTTGGTCAATCAAAATCCAATTATCACCCTTATTGAAAATTCTTTAATTCTAACAATACTATTAACTTATATTTAAATAAACTACGTTTAAATGAATATTAATCTAACGGTTAATTTACAAATATTAAACATTAAAATTTTACAAAATATTAAGAATAAATATGTATTTTAATTATAAAATAATGTTAACATAAAATTACCAAGCCACTAAATATTTATTAAATAAACACCAAGCCAAAGCAATGATCAAGTAGAAAGCAACATATGAATAAGCTAGATTTGGGTAAGATATCTTTAAGACTTTGCGATGTTTTAACTTAAATCTGATTTAATGCATAACTAATATGGTTGATCCCTACCCCGTAGATCTCACAGGCAAGTGCTTATATCAAACTATAATATAGTGTTAGTGAATATAGAGTGTCGATCACAACTTAGTGTTCATCCTACCTAGTGATGCGAATGTTAATAAGGATTTATTGAAACATAAACACTAAATGAATTACTTGGATCGCTTCACTTGAATCAGACTTATTCGAACCCAATGACCCAATGCCTTAGTTGAAAAGGAATTAAAAGAAATCATAATAAGATTGACATCACACACTAATGGATCAAATATTAGTGTTATAAGTCAGATAAGAAAGTCATAAGAATGTTCGTCCTTGATAAGTTCAGGTCTAGGTTAGAACCAAGGAAGGAGAAAACCTCTAAAGTTGATATATCACACTAAGATAATATGTCCATTCACATTTCTTTTGGGTGTGTTTTATATTAGCAACCTTAATAACACAATCTTGGCGAACAAACGCCCAATTGATTAGTTATAGCCCAAAAAGAAACCTAATAATGATTATAGTAAGATAATGGCCCCAAATAACATAAAACACAAGCTTAATTAAGACAAATAACCCAAAACACGTTCATCCTTGACATCCTTTTAATATTAGCCCTTATGTATGGTATAGGTTCATCTCTTCTAGATTCCATGTCCAATTCAAGTGCTTTGCCCAAAACTTCATCTTGCTTCATAATTTATATGATTAAGGTGTTAGAGTAGTGCCCTAAAGGCAATCTCCTTTAGCGCGTTTTGTACAAAGTTATGTATAAATAAAGAAAGGCATC
>JAOSBL010000005.1:27745195-27762383 GCA_027568915.1 Erythroxylum roraimae | reverse complement strand
CAAGGTAAGAGCTAGCACTCTTCACTTTGTTCTAGCTATTTCCTATTCAAAGTGTTTGAATCGGTTGATTCCTTCATTCTCTGCGTGGATACCGTTAGAGACGGTCTTCTTTGGTCGTTTTTGGTTTGACTCTTTGGACGGACACAAGATCCTGGGATTTTTCTGGGAACGTCTCTGAACAAATGGTTTGTTCTTCCGCTACGCGTGCATGTGATGCACCAACGAGACGATCTCCAACATAAGGCTCTAAGTGCGTCTTGAATCACTTTAGTTTTAGGGTGTGTAATTGGATTAGTTGTTATGCTTAATGGAGATTTCGTTGACGTCCCAAGCTGGTTCTCATCATTCCCCTTCTCCATAAAAGGATTTATCTTTAAATCATCACCTACATAAAAAGAAGCAAGATGAGAAACATTAAATGTAGCACTAACTTATAGTCACCTGGTAAGTCCAAGTTGTAGACGTTATTACTAATGCACTTATTAGATGCGTATTTGACTATAATTATACCCCATATTTCATGTGTTTTGCTTGATATTTTATAGTTTTGTTGTATATTTGGTACTTAGTTTGCTCCAAGTCCATTTATAGATGATAATTACCTTCATTAAAAAAATGAGAAGAATTGGAATGAAATCATGGCATGAAACAAAAATTTAAAGCAACTTGGACTCATATGGCCGCGTATATGCCCATGCAAGTCTCTATGATCGTTTAAAGTCACAATTCTAGGTATTTTTGGAGCTACACGGCCATATAAGTAACCATGTATGTCCCAGAAATCTAGTTTTCACTATAAAAGGATGTGAAAGGAGGCAAAACAAGGAGAGCATAATTATTAAGCAATTTAAAGACGTAAGACACATAGAGAGGTGACGATTTTGATTAAGGGATAGAAAAAAACAAATAATTAATCAAGAGATTCATTAGATAACTTCATGAAATCTAAACTAGCAAGAAGATTCAATAAAAGAAAAAGAAGATTTAGAATTATGATTTTTTTGCTTTCTATTAGCTTTTTATCATGTTTATCTTTGATTTTGTTCTCTACGATTAGTAACTAAACTTGTTTAGTATCTAGGTGTAATGAACCAGAAAACAATATGTTTTAATCTTTTGTTCAATGCAATTATATTGATTGATTTATTGCAATTCTTAGGGGGATTCATCACTTGCACACCACTACTTGATATTGAATTTTCTTTGTATTCTACTTTTCCAAAGTTCATAATTGTTTAATATTAGTTTAGTTTATTTATTTAGCTTTATTTTTAATTAAAAACCGAAATCAGATTCTTAGACTAGATAATAGAAAAAAAGTAATTACTAGTATTTTACAGTCTTTGTGACATTGACCTTTACTTACGTATGCTAGCTACAGTTATGTCGTGCACTTATAGTAAAATTAATATTGAACTTAACCCTAGGTTCAATCAAGTTTTTGGCATAGTTTCCGGGGACGGTAATATTAGGAAAGCCTATATTTTATTATTTTAACCATTATTTTGTGTATTTATTTTATTTTATTTCATTTTATTTTTGTCTTGCTCATTTAATTATCTTTTTAGCTTCTCTGCTTTGAATTTGAGTTTGTGACTTATTGTTAAGATTTAAGACTCATTGCTATAGCCACAACTCACAATGGAAGGATGGAGCGATCAATATTCTTATGAGAGTTATGATATGTCATTGCAATAAGTAACATCACCATATTAGAAAGAGATGTTTCTTGAAATATTTTTGGAAGTTTAATTGATATCCATGTCATGTTGCGCCATTTGTGGGAGTAATTATTACAATCATGAATGTTGACACCAAACTATATGTGGAAGCAACCAAACATATAATTATAGCCTCAGAATGTTCCCAATTAGAATACGTATAATTCAGAGTGGAGCAACCCTTTACAACAGCAACAAGAAGAAAGTATTACAAATAAAATAATAGAATACTTTTCCAAGAGTGAAGCTAGCTGACGTGAATTAGAGGAGAGACTTTCTTCACCTGAATATATTGAGCATAATACATCAAACTATCTAAGCTTACTAACATCTCAAAATGAAGAAGAGATAAAGGTCGATTTCATGAATGAAGTTACATCTCAAGAAGTTGAGGAAGTAATTATTGTTATAGGAGAGGATGATGAACAAATGACAAAGGTAGCAGAGGAAGAAGAAGAAGAGGAAGTCAAGAAGTGGCAAAAGATGATTGAAGTAGAAAAAGAGGAAGAAGCCTTTGTCCAGGAAGAGAAAAGTGGAAGAGTGGACAAAGGAGATTAAGGAAGAACTAAAGGAAGAGGCAATTGAGGAAACTGCTGATGAATCATTGGTAGTTACCTTGAGTATAGAGGGTTCCCACTTCCTACATAACAGGCTGCTTATGCTAACTAAAGATTTAAGGAGTTTTATTATCCCTTATTTTCTTAATAGTTTTTCATTGAAAAGGGAAGTAATGGAGTCTAATGGAGTTATTAATTTGATACATTATTCCCTCATCATTATCTAGCAACAAAAGGCATATTTATAGCTACTAAATTGCTTTGGGGAAAAACGGGTAGAGATGACAGTAACATATAGGGTACATCAAGCTGACGATGTTAAACAAACGCTGCATAGGAGGCAACCCATGAATTAGGATAGTTTTATTTTAAATTTTATGTTATTTATATTTTCATATAGTTTTTATTTTAAGTTTTATGTTATTTATATTTTCATATTTATTTTCTTTTATCGTTTTTATCCCTTTTCTTTATATTTTGCAAGGATTTTAGTATCTAGTATAAGATGCACAATCCCAAATTTCATCAAAATCATAAATAAAAAATTCTTATTACTTAGGGAAGTACCAAACTCTACTTTCTCGGTTATAGTATATGTTTATATTGTGTATATTGGGGACAATGTATAATTTTAAGTGTGGGGAAGGGGATTTTCTTAAGCTTATTATAAGCTTTGTTATTAAATTTTATTAATTAATATCCTAAATCAATTAAAATTTGTCCATAAATATTTTATTTCATTATTGATTATTGGATTTAATTAGTAAGCAAAAGGATGATAGTTATAATAAAATTTTCTTTATAAGTCATATTGTTAGTAATCATTGAAATAGTCAATTTGAAAGAAAAGTACATATTGTTTGCACACATACGACCATCTTTTTTTGTGAGCTTCTGAGCATTGAGAGCAAAATAGAACTTGCTTTTATGATGCATATTAGGATCATAATTGTTAAATTAGAAGCAATGAAGTGATAAAGGCATTTAGATTCAACACTTGTTTAGGCTGTTTTTCTGATATTTACCTTACCATAATTTATCTTTAGGAATAACTAATTTTGAGCCTTAGCCTTTTTCATTAATTATAACCACTTTGTTAACCTTTATCCTATTTTTCTTTGAAAGCCTTTTTTAAAAATTATTTTGAACATTGAAGGTTATTTACATTACTTGAATATTTGAAACTTGAAAATTTGAAGTTCCAATATTTCTTTAATCGTGGTAGATGATGAATGCTCAAAAATATTTTTAAAAAAATTTGCGAGAAAAAATGGTATAGTACCAATGGATTTACAATGAAAGGACGTGTATATTGTGAACAAGTTTCTTGTAATGTTTCCTTTGTAAATTTCCTTTAAAATTATTACATTTTTATTATCCTAATCATACCTTACCTAAGCATCATTAAAACCTTACAAAAACCTTTTGATTTTTGTTTCTAGTTTACATAAAAGTAGTGGAGATGTGATTGATAGATGCATAATTAATCATATTTATAGCCCATATTTGATGTATTTTTGCTTGATATTTTATACATTTTTGTATATTTGCTACTTAATTTGCGCAAAGTGTGCTTATAGGTTATAATTGCCTTCATGGACTAAAAAGAGAAGAATTTAGATGAAAATGCTACATAAAATGAAGATGATAAGTAAAGAACACATACACAGCCGTGTATCAACCCATGTACTTCTCTCAGGCTATGCATAATTGTGAATTTTGGGTATTTTGGGTTATACATGTTCTAGTACACAGTCGTGTATCAGACTGTGCATCATCTAGAACCCTAAAAATTACTATAAAAAGATGTGTTCGGAGGTGAAAGAAGAGATCAAAAATTAAAAGGTGATTACAAAGGCTGAGAACGTACAGAAGGGGCGATTTTGATTCATAGAGTGGAAATCATCGAAAGATCAATCAGAATACGATTAAACCTCTACCTTGCAAGAATATTCAATATGAGACAAATAAGGAGAATTAGAATTATGAACCCATTGTTTTCAATTCATTTTTTTTCCTGTTTGTGTTAGATTTCATGTTTTATCATGTGTAACTAAATTCTTATAGTGCCTCGATTAGATGAACACTAGTTTTGTGCAACAATATGTTTTGATTCTTTTATTAATGAAATTTTTTTGATTGATATATTGTGATTCACTTATGTGTTTGATATTTGTTCTAATAGATCTAGAATATTAGTGAATAATCTAATTTCATAATATAGAGATTGAGAAATTTTATGTGTGAATAGATCTAACGTAATTAGAAGGAGTTGACTACAACCCTAAAGATAGGATGACATAAATCCTTTGGATTAGAGTCAAACCTAATAGTGGGATTCACAAATCGGTAAAGCAATTCTATAAATTTTAACCTGAGTAATTTGATTAATAACCTTAGGATTAGTTATTATTAGACTCAATAGTGAGCTATTAGCATACCATAGGAATTTCTACAGTCCAATAAATCAACAAGACAATTGCATAATAAAAGATCAATAAATTAAGGATATTTAGTGGGATTCGAAACCTAAACACTAATTCTCGATATCAGTCATTTCCTAAGTGATTTCTTAATTCTCTATTCAATCTTATTGCCCATTTTATTTTATTTGTTTAAGTTTTAATTTCTTTAATTAAAAATCACAATCAAATTCCTAGACTAGATAATAGGGTAATAGTAACTACTAATATTCATCATGTTCATAGGATTGACCTGTACTTATGGGTACCAGCTAAAACTACGTTGTGCACTTGTGGTTGATTCTTAATTGACAAACTTAGAAAAAGTTAATCAAGTTTTTGGCACCACTGTCGGGGACTTTTATGTTAAGAAAACCTTAGTTTTATTAATCTAGTCATTACTTATTTTTTGTTTACTTTGCTTTATTTCTTATTTTTATTTTACATTATTTTATTTGTTTAATTTATTTCTTTAGCTTAGAATTAGACTCCTGGTCAGTTTATGACCTGGAGTATATCTGAGCTCTTACTAGAAGCAGATCCTAAAATAGAAAGAACAACGCTAAGGAATCTTCGTAGGACTAATATGAGAGAGTTTGAACTAGATCGTCAGATAGAAGGCTTGGAAGGTCACATGGATAAAAAAGAATCTAACAATATGGCTAACTAACCATATACATTGTTCGACTACGCTAGGCCAGACCTAATTGGTGCAAAATCTAGCATAGTGAGATCAATTGTTTAGGTGAATAATTTCAAGATCAAGCCAAGCATTATCTAGATGGTGTAGTAATTAGTCCAGTTCGATGGACTCTAGGACGAAGACCCTAATGCGCATATCTCTAACTTTTTAGAGATATGCGATGATGCAATTAAAACCAATGGAGCAAACGATGATGCAATTAGATTATGTCTATTTCCACTCTCCCTTAGAGGGAAGGCTAAACAGTGGCTGAATCTATGCCACATTCGCCACTTACTATATAGGGCCAAGTGGTGGAAAAAAAATTTCTCAAGTACTTTCCCCCTGTAAAGACTGCGAAGATAAGGAATGACATCTTATCATAATGTCAAACTGAAGGTGAATCATTTTATAACATATGAGAGAGATTTAAGGAGATGCTGCGATGATGCCCATATTACAGACTACTAATAGGTATTAAATGCATCGTATTTTAGGGTATAGTTTGATATGTGTTTAGCCATTTATTTGATTGTTTATTACGTGTTTCGGTTAGAATTGTGTTAGTTTGCTAATTATTTACGTTTTAAGTGATTTTTGGGTTAGAATTGTGTTAGTTTGTTAATTATTTGTGTTTTAAGTGTTTTATGGGTTAGTACAAGCTTTTGAGCTTAAATATTATGTTTATGAGGTACCTTAATGTGTTTGCTAGTGTTTTATGGTCAATATCGAAGAACGGAGGAGTTTTCAGAGACATTCAGGCCGAAACAATAGCCCATGATCATGGCTTGATAGTGCACGTTCGTGACAGAATCTTGACATAGGCTACGATTGTGGCCTGCGTTGGGCAGATGCGCAACCACTCCGAAACTTCAAATTTTGAGGGATTTTTGGACCTTTTGGGCTCCAGAAAAACCCTAGTTTAACCCTAAACACAAAAAAAACATAAATAGAACAAGTAAAACAAAAAGTGGGAGCTTCTTGCATCAGCCACCATCACGAAACCCTAGAGAGAGTTCATCAACAAATTGAGAAAGATATGAAGGAAGAGAGACGTGGAGAAGAAGCCTACACGAAGTACTTCCCAGAATAGGAGGTTTCCCGTCATTGTTGCCTCCATCATCCATTCAGATCTATTTTTTAGTGTTTTTCTATTTTTATCTATGTCTAGAATTGGAATAGCTATTCAGATAAGATTTATGAATGTTGAGGATTGTTTAAACTCACCTTTGAGTTATTTTTATCTTTGATTCAATAAAAATCTGATTGTTTATATGAATTGGATTCATTATGATTGATTTTTGCATTTTCATAAATCAGTAATAGACTGAGAGGGTGAATCGATGAAAAATAATTAAATTGGGCCAACAAGAGTTAGGTAATTTAATAAGAATGAGAAATCAATCAAACAGATAATTGTGTTACGAGAGATCTCACTTAGGTTCAGGTAGTCTAATGGAAAACTTAAGATCTAATTAGGTTTTAGATAAATTGTGAATTGAAAATTTGTAATTTTCCATAATCTGATTAGAGTTTATAATTTGGGGCTTTTGGTTATAACTCCAGAGAGAGTAACTAACCCTAGGATAGTCTAGGACCAATAATCTGACATTTCATAATTAATTAGGTTAGTGTTGAAGATAGGTAAAAATTTCTCCTTTCTCTCAATTGGTAGTTCCTTAGGTTGATTCTTGGTGTGTGCATTGCAATTTGCTTATTTGTTAATATTTCGTGATTAATTCTTGAGTTGAATTGGTTGATTGAATTGTGTTATTGTTTTAGCTTAGTTAAAGTTGAATTCCTGCAATTTGTTTCGGCTTTATATTTTAGGATTAGATTAACCCTCCTCATGAGATCGACACCTTAGATATTACACGAATGACCTATATGCTTGTCGAATATCGAGGTTAAAATATTAAAACTATATATATCAGGAAAATCGTGATCAAGTTTTTGGCACTGTTGCCAGGGAGGCGATTAGTTTAGTTCTTTAGTCTAAAGCTTTTTCACTATCTTTTGTTTTAAATAATTAATATAAAAAGAAGAAGAAGAAGACGTTTGGGGCGTAAAGTAGAGACAAATCAAGACATTTTAGAGTGAGAATGAGACATCTGAAGAGTTAGATGCCAATAAGAAATGGAAAGAATGATCATAGAGGATGTATATTATAGGGAGCAAGGAACTTTTGCAAACTACTATGAGGCACAGTATAGTTAGAGAAGTAACGATCCTTATTAGAACATGTACACTCCAAGGTGACATAACCACTAGGATTTCTATTGGTCCAACAATGCAAGTACTCATATGGGACACCAAGGTCTATTTGAATTTTAGCAAGAAGAGTACAGTTCATGGAATTCAAAATTGGACAAAATCATAGATAAGCTAACAAACATGGAAGAGAACCAGAAGAGACTGGAAGAGCAATTTGATCAAGTAACAGAAAATCATGCCCCGTCTATTTACAACCTAAAGATTTGAGTGAGACAACTTTCCCGTGAATTTTGTAAGAGAAGTGCGGAAGACTCTCTAAATAATATGGAAATACATCAAAGAGAGCAATATGAGGCTCTCACACCTAAGAATGGGGGAGAGCCAGAATGATCAGTGGAAAATCACACTGAACCCCACCTTATTGAAGACCAAGAGATGAAGAAAGAGAATAAAGAAAAGAATGCCAACTGTCCCTATTATTCACCAGTTCTTAATAAACCATGTGTGAACATGAAAAAAATCTTTGCTAGATGTCTATGAAAAGAACCTTATCCTTTGGATTAATGATAACCAAATGACATTCAATATGAATGATGCATTAAAGAATCCGAAGTACAGTAGCTCATTCAGGATAAGTGATGTGTTTGAATCTCCTAAAGAACAAGAGGACAAAGAACAGATGTCAACAGACATCGAGTTTGAAGAAGCTATGAAAGTCTTTGTTCATGAAGCGAAAGAAGCAGAGGAGACAAAGTTGATTACCAAAGAAAGAGAGAAACTCACCTTCTTACAGGACAAATTGTTGGATTAGATGGAAGATTCAGGGAGTTTTGTTATTCCCTATTTTATTGACAATTTGTTAGAAAAAGGACATTATTGAGATTAATTGGTTTTCTTAACTTTATTAATATAGTCCTTCTGATCATTTTGCAAGTTGTAGCTTACTCACAGGCTTCAAAACTTATGTTGAACGAGAAGGGTGGAAGCAAGCCGCTTAAAATTGATCCTGGCTGAGTTTTAAAGGATAAAGGTCAAGCTAATGACCATAAATTAGTACGTTTAGTAGTTAGGTTTAAATTATTGTGTAGTTAGATTTATTTTAAATTTCAAAATAAGTTCTTAATAATTTGGAATATTTTAGAGTGCTAACTCTCTTACTCTTTTTGAAGAAATTATAAGATAGGGCAGTAATCATGGCTTCCCCCTAGTGTGTTTATGTACCCTTCTCATATTGAAGACAATATGTTCTTCAAGTGTGGGGAGGGTTATGTGCTTTTACCTTGAGTGTGAATTTTGCATATTGTATGATAGTTTGTTTAGGTTGTATGATGTGAATTGTGTGAATGGGTCAATGGCTAAGACTTAACGGGATAGATTTAGCCTTAAACATAGTCTTTTAGGTTGCAAAGATTTATTAGCTTGTGAAATTAGTGACCTAAGTTACTTAGGGCTAAATATACTGGTTAATTAGGATACGATGTTAGTCCATTCACCCTAGGAATTTTCCATACTCATTTATAATTTTAGGTCAATCAAATAAGTAACATTATTATTACATTTTCATGGGAATGATTAGCTAAAACAATAAGGTAGGCAAAATTTCGTGTGAAAAAAGTTGTATAAATTTTAACTAAAATAACTATTCCGCTGGCCTTCGGGTTGTGAATAGAGCTAGTAGCCAGTTGAGAATGTCATGTAGCTGAGTAACCAGATCGACACACATTACAAATGTATGCCTTCGTGTAAAAAGGCTATAATGGCATTCCAACTGTACAACTTAATAACAACATGACTTAGTTGACTAATCGGATTGACATTCATCACAAATGTTTGCCTCCGCGTAAAAGACTAGGTTTATGTCCTTAAAGAAAAAAAAAAAAAAAAGAATGTTTTCAAATAAAAACCTACCATACTTGTTAGCTTGATTTTTCATGAAAACCTACTGAGGAATAACTACACTTTTGTTTTGATTGAATGTTTATCAATGTGTGTGTGCAAGTGATAGGGTGAATAGACTCAACATTAAAATTTTGATTATTTTGTATATTGAGTCCAAGGTTCTTAGACGTGGATTTCGCATGTTAATAATTTGAAACAACTTGAATGATTGTGTTTAGAGTTAAATTATTTCGTGAAGTTGAAGCCATCGCCTCATTTGTTGCATTGTGTGTTTTGTGCTTTGTGTTGTTTGTTGTTTTGTTTGCTTAAGGATAAGCAAACATTTAAACGTGGGGATGTTGATAGGTCTGAAATGCATCATATTTTAAGGTATAGTTTAATATGTGTTTAGCCGTTTATTCGATTGTTTAGAATGTGTTTAGGTTAGAATTGTGATAGTTTGTTAATTATTTGTGTTTTAAGTGTTTTATGGGTTAGTACAAGCTTTTGAGCTTAAATATTATGTTTATGAGGTACCTTGATGTGTTTGTTAGTATTTTAGGGTCAATATTGAAGAACGGAGTAGTTTCGAAAGACATTCAGGCCGAAACATCAGCCCACTATCGTGGCTTGATAGTGCATGATCATGACAGAAAGGCCGGACATAGGCCATGATCATGGCCTGAAGGGTTTCAGACCACGGTCATGGCTTGCGTTGGCCAGACGCATAGCCACTCCCAAACTTCACGTTTTAAGGGAGTTTTTGGACTTTTCAAACCTTGGAAAAACCCTCATTTAACCCTAAACACAAAAGAACATAAACAGAATAAGTAGAACAAGAAGGGGGATCTTCTTGCATCAGCCACCATCACGAAACCCTAGAGAGAGTTCATCGAGAGATTAAGAAAGAGACAAGGAGAAGAAGCCTACACAAAGTACTTCCCCGAAACAGAAAGTTTCTCTTCTTTGCTGCCTCCATCATCCATTCAGATGTATTTTCCAATGTATTTCCATTTTTATCTATGTATAGAATTGGAATAGTTGTTGAGATAAGATTTATGAATGAGGAGGATTGTCTAAACTCACCTTCAGGTTATTTTTATCTTTGATTCAATAAAAATCTAATTGTTTGTGTGAATTGTATTCATTGTGATTTACTTTTACATTTTCATAAATCGATAATAGACTGAGAGGGTTAACCGATGAAAAATAATTAGATTGGGCTAACAAGAGTTATGTAATTTAATAAAAACGAGAAATCAATCAAATTGGTAATTGTGTGACGAGAGATCTCACATAGGTTCTGATAGTCTAGTGGAAAACTTCAGATCTAATTAGGGTTTGCATAAATTATGAATTGAGAAATTACAATTTTCCATAATCAGATTAGGGTTTATAATTTAGGACTTTTGGTTACAACTCTCGAGAGAGCAACCAACCCTAGGATAGTCTAGGACCAATAATCCGACATTTCATAATTAATTAGGTTATTATTGAAGATAGGTAAAAATTTCCCCTTTCTCTCAATTGGTAGCTTCTTAGGTTGATTCTTGGGTGTGCATTGCAATTTGCTAATTTGTTAATATTTTGTGATTAATTCTTGAGTTGAATTGGTTGATTGAATTATGTAATTGTTTTAGCTTAGTTATATTTGAATTCCTGCAATTTGTTTCGGCTTTAGAGATTAGGATTAGATTAACCCTCCTCGTGGAATCAACACCTTAAATACTATGCGAACGACCCGTGCGCTTGTGGAATAACGAGGTTAAAATATTAAAACTACACATATCAGAAAAAAAACCACGATCAACTACCAGTATGGATGTAAATCCAAACTTTCTATAATGGGTTAAGTCAAAGGACGAGGCAGTCGATAGATGCAGTAGTTGGAGGGATGCTAAACAATAAAACACTTGAAGTGACCTAAGAGTTGATTGAATACATAACCATGAACTACTATCAATGGTGCTTGGTTAGAGCACGAAAAATTAGGCTAGCAGGAGTTTATAAAGTAAATGTGGTGATGCAGTTGGCGAGCCAAGTGGAGGCCATGATTAAAAAGATAGATAGACTAATGATGTCTTCCCAAGGAAGGATAATGTAGCGTATTGGGTGTAAGCTAGATCACCAAGGACATGAATGTCAATTAGTTTAGCCCGAGCATGTGGATTATTTGGTGCATGCTCCTAGACCTTAAAACAATCCGTACAATAATACATACAACCCTGGATGGAGGAACCACCTTAACTTTTCATGGGGCAATCAGGGACAAAAAAAGAAATAATCCTCCACTTGGATTCCAACTATAAACATCACAACCAAAGAAGCTTGGTATAGATGAGCTGATTACGGTATTCATTTAAGAATTAAGGACAAAAAATTAGCAAAAGGACTCACCCATATGAAATTTAAAGGTTAGAATGGAACAACCTACAAAGTTAGTTGCGGAGAGACCAAAGGGGAGTTTGTTGAGCACAACAAAGACAAATCCTAAAAAGAGAATATGGAAATAACCTAAACCATTGAGAAGAAGCTCTAAGAAGAGGAGAAGGAAGTGACTATTGAGAGTCATTCAAAAGCTAAACGTGGATTTTACTTGAAGAGAGTCAAGGAGTATCGACCTGCATTTCTATACCCTATAACAGTAAAGATAAAATCATTGAAGGTAAAGGTAGATAAGATCCTTAATCTTTTATAAGAACTGAAGAAAGAGTTTCCTTAAGTCGAATGTCTAATATAGAACCCAAAGAGTAAAGAATCTTTAAAAAAGAAATCATTAAACGAGGAAGACTTAAAGCAGTTGGAGACTGAAGGGCTGAGCAATGAGAACTCCAACAAGAAGATTAAACTATTAGAAAAACAAAACGACCTAGAGAATTTCTATTCCCTTGTACCATATGTAGTTTAAAGTAGATAAAGCCTTAGCCGACCTAGGGGTCGGTATAAATATGATGCCTTTTACCTTATTTGAAGAAAATAAGAATAGGAGAACTTGAACCAACTAGGATATGTGTTCAAATGGCTGATAGAACACTAAAACATCCTAGGGGAATAGTAAAGGATGTACTTGTTAAGGTTGATAAGTTCACGTTCCCAACTGATTTTATCATTATAGACATAAAGGAAGATTTCAAGATACTCTTAGTCCTTAGACAACCATTCCTATCAACTGTCATGTCACTCATAGATATTGGCGGAGGCAAGTTAACATTGAGAGTAAGGGACGAAGAGGTTACATTTAGACTCTCTAATGTTAGAAGTAATTCTCTTAAAGTAATTTTCTTGAAGTAATCATGTCAAGATGTTTTGTAGGGCTCTAAATATACGGATCCACCATAACTGTTATAAATTTAAGGGAATAAACCAAAAGAGAAGAGTGGCAGAAAGAGTCAGAAGGTAGCCCACCTACAGGTTATGGAACCTACGGTAAGGCTACAACACAATTTATATAAGCCATCACGAGCGAAAAAGGTCATCAAAATAACAACAGTAAAGAAGCACTATATAGGAGGCAACCTATAAGTCAGTTTTAGTTTTATTTCCATTTCGATATTACTTTACTTTTTCTTTCATATTAGTATAGGTTTTACTTGATTGAATTTTTTTGAAGTGTATTATGATAGAAAAAATTAAAAATCTTTTGGAAAAATTATGCATAATTGTGACTTTAGGGGAATGAGTGTTATAAGTCATGATTGAGCATTAAGTTTAAAGTTGCACACATTTACAAAAAGTTAAATGCTCTTTAGGCATATTGATGTAGTTTTACATGCTTTTATATATGCCCATATACCGAAACGTGTAAACCCACAAAAAGTTGTAACTTAGTGAAATACACAATATGATACACAGTCGTGTACTCTCACAATACACCTTTAAAAACCCTAATTTCTTCGATTTTTCGCTCTTTCCTTCCCCTCTCTCACTGTCATCATCACCTTTGATTTCTCCCAACCCAATTTTTGCATTTTTCAACCAATTAGCTACATCCATGTAAGTTTTTTTGTTGCTTTAACTTGTTTAGGCATGATTTATTGGGTGTTCTGCGTTATTTGTAGATTTTTCAATCAAAAATGTCAATTTCACTATTTTGGGATTTTTGGAGAATTTGTGTGATTTTATGCATAAATATATTTTAAAAGTTAAATTTAGGCATTGCCCAATTGTTTTGATGATTCAATTTGATTAATTGGATGTGAATTAGGTGAAAATTTAACTTACTTTGAGTAAACTTGCGATTGTTGCTCATTACGTGTTTAATTGCAATATTTTATGTTTTTAATTAGGTTAGTTAGTTATTTTTATGTTAATTAAGATTACTTTTGTGTTTAATTGCATGGATTTAGTGCGACAATTTTGGGAAATTGGTAATTTAGGGTTTTTAAATTCAATTTTAGGGTTAGAATTGTAATTTAACATTTAAGTTAGTTTAATTTGTTAATTATACAATTTCTAATTTTAAATTTGAGATTAATTATTTTATTAATTGATTTTCTAATTTTATTTATATATTTATTATTTTATTTATGTGCATTACTTTACTAATTCTTCCTAGTTTAATTTTTTGTATTTAGTTTATTTTCGCAATTATTAATTTAGTGAGCACGATCAAATTGAAGTGTAGGGAAAAGCATACCTTCTTGAATTATATGTCAATTTTCTCACATTTGTTTAAAGTTGCAAATAAGATGATAAGACCACAGTGTGATAAGGAGACTCTAAAAAAGAGGCAACGAGGTGAATTCTCTCCTCCAGTATAGCCCTTAGAGAGGTTGTAGATGCTACTGTTAGGGCCTAGGAGGAATAGTATCAGTAGTTGAAGGTTAAGAAATTCAGCGCAAATCGATACATCAAATAGGAGGCATTGGAGCAGGTTGGCTTAGCCCAATAAGTTAGAGAGCTCATGGAGATCAGTGCATGGTCTCGATTATTTGAAATTGTGGAACCTTCATATAGAGAGTTCACCTTAGAGGTCCTTTCCACATTCTTCGTGGAGAAGGGATGTTACAACGACGATCGACCTAATACAGTCCAATTTCAAATGATGGGAGAGAAGCATCAAATGAGCTACACTAAGTTTTCCATCATTAAAGGTCTATACAACTGGGAGTACGTTAGGACACCAGAGTACATAGTATTATAGACTGATCTACCATATGGGTTGTCTCTACGACATTTTAGAGTTAGATTAATACTGAGGATGACTATGATCCAAGTAAGTCCAAGGCGCCCACCTTACGTTATCCAACGTTCATATACATCAATAGTTTCTTGAGCCATACGTTGAGTAGTGAAGGAGATAGTTGGGGAGTTTTCAGGATCATGGATGTTTATTATCTTTGAAGTATGAATGAATGGATGTCAATTCATAGGGGACAAGCCCTTTTCTAATCTATTTGGCGTCAGAGTGAAGACAAGAAGGTCGACACAATTTGTGTTAGACCTTATGTGACCCAACTGGCATAAAGAATGGATATATTCGATCAGCTACCACCGATTCAAGAGATGACGACCATGGTAGCACTCAACCTGGCAATAATGCGACATATGCGAATGGTACCTCGACATCGAGGTCCTATGGAGCCAGCACCAGAGGGTGGAGATAAAGTAGAGTAGTCTGTAGCAAAACAATTTACATGTCACAAAATTTAATTAAATATTCCACATATTAGGTCACCTTATCTAAGTTAAAGATGGTTATTAAGGAAGGCCAACTTTAAGCTATATTTGATTACAAAATCAAAATTTAGGTACTAAAGTGCTAAAAATGAAGTTTAAATTAATTGACAAAGTTTTAAAGTTTCATATTAATATCATCAAAATTTTCATATTCTTAGTAAGAGAGCGAATTAGATTAGAAAAATCATTTTGGTCAAAGGATGAACGAGTTCTTAAACTCTACGTCATTCTCAAGATAGACCATTTAACCGTTCTTAACTTTTTAATGTCATCTAAATCTTGGCAATTTCTTTACTTTTTTTTCACAGAGGTTGTATGTAATAATGTGACCACCTATGTTCGTATGTTCATAGTTCCCTTCCCTTAGTTTTCTTTAGTGATGCTACTTTTTTTTCTTAATTCATATAAAGAAGGGACGATTTTGATCAAGAAAGGTGGAGAATGTGAAGAATTCATCAAAAGATCCAATAGATTACAACATCGACCTCAAACTTGCAAGAACATTCAATAAAAGAGAAAGGGAGATTTAGAATTATGATTCCTTTGTTTCTATTCATTTTTCTTTTTGTTTATCTTTAATTTCAATTTCTATTATGTGTAACTAAATGTGTTTATTGTCTAGGTATGACGAACCCTATTTTTGATAACAATATGACTTAATTCTTTTATTTAAAGCAATCATTTTGATTGATCTGTTGTGATTCAATTATGTGTTTTATGCATGTTCTAATAGATCTAGAATATTAGTGCATGATTTGATTTCATATCATTGAGATTAAGAAATCTTTTGTATGAATAGATCTACCATAATTGAAAGGAGCTAATTGCAAACCTAGAGAATGGGTCAATATAAATCTTTTAGATTATAGTCAAACCTAGTAGCGGAATTCATAAATCGATAATGCAATCCTAGGAACTTAAACTAGAAAGATTTCAATTAATCACCCTATGGATTAGTTTTTAGTAGTCTCTAAAGAGTTATTACCATAAGATAGGAACTTTCATGGTCTAATAGTCAATAAAATAATTGCATGATAAAAAGGTTAATTATTTAATAGTTTTTGGGTGGATTCGTCACCCTGACACTAATCTTTGATATTGATTTTTCTAAGTAATTTCCTCTATTCTTTGTTAATTATTGTTTCTTAATTTATTTTGTTTGTTTAATTATTATTTTTAATTAAAAACTAAAAATTCAATTCATAGGCTAGATAATAGGAGAAAGATAGCTACTAGTAATTACTACCTTTGCATGATCAACCCATACTTACTTGTGTTAGTTACAGCTACGTCGTGCACTTATTGTTAATTTAATATTATGACATAAAAATTATCAATCAGTAATGTTATAAAATGTAATTATAGGATACAAACACTTTGACATGTTTTTTTGGTTATGATTGGATAGGTGCTTTCTATTGTGAAGCTACTTTTAGTCAATCAAGTGTAATCTATCGATTAACTGAACCCTTCATGTTGGGCCCCGAATTTTTATTTTTTTTATTCTTTATCTATCCTTTATTTTGATTTAATTGTTTATTTTTTTTAGTTGAGTCTTTAATTTAGCAAGGTTGAATGGGAATTAGAAATTAGAATTAGATTAAGTAGTAGTAGGCTTGTTAAATGGAGGAGTAGAGACATATAAGACAAAAAAGGGCAAATTTGGAAAGCCCAAGTGAAGGAGGGGTATTTTTGGAAGAATAGGCTTTGGTGTTTAATGAATTAGAAAGAAGAAACAAGGAGTTTTTGTAGGAACCAAAAAGAAGAGAGGAAAATACGTGGAAAAGAAGAGGAAAGAACCAAAAACGTGAAAGAGGAGAGAAAGGGGAGATAGAATCGTAGGAAGCTTGAGGGGAAGAAGAAAGAAGAAGAAAAAGAAGAGAAATCCACTTGTTGGAGGTAAGTTTCATCTTTCTTGTGCTAGATTCAAAAAGGGGATTAAATAGAGGTTAGGGTTTGTGTTGGAAATGAAGGAAGAAAGAAGAGAAAGGTGAA
>JAOSBL010000005.1:27713599-27728617 GCA_027568915.1 Erythroxylum roraimae | reverse complement strand
ACCTCATAATATATTATTAATAAGTCATAATGTTAGCACAAAAGTCACATATGTCCATTGGCCAAGGGCACACTACTAACATCTACGACTTCTATAATGATCCGCTCTTTTACCAGATATCTGAAGAATGCTCCTCCTATCCTTTAAAGAGTACATAAATGCATATTACTTTCACATTAGTATGAAAATTATAATGATTTTGTACATTTTGAGCATAAGGAAGCATTTTACCCTGAATCATTCCCATGATATATGTATCAAAGTCAGTATAAATATTATCCCATATAGATTTTACTTTTGGAGTGTTTATTTTCAATTCAACTCTTGGTGGCCTCCATTAAAGTTATCATAGTTTTCATAATGTTAACTTCTTCCCAACATAATTAGAAGCAAGATAAATGATGACATGGGTAAATTTACAAACATTCAGTTGTTAATGAACTATTGGATTTAGAAAAAAAAATAAATTTAGGGATTTAGAAATTTAAGGATTTATAGTTTTTAGATCCTAAATTCTTAAGCTAATTATAGATTAATCTTTTAACAGTTCATCTTACTCACATATGTGACTAACATGAATCCTTTAATAAAAAAATTATTCAAGTCATAAGATTTAGAGTTCAATCAAATTGAGGAATATTTCAAACATTTTTCAAATTGTTAAAATTTTTTATACGTTGTAAAACATTTTGAATTTTTGTTTTACTTTGCTTTATCTATGGCATTGGTCAAATTTGTAGGCATTGTTGAATAGGGTTTTTAAAGGATTGTTGCAGTTTTTGTAAATATTATTTTTGTAATTGAGACTCCTAAATGTGGTTTATTACTTCTAAAAAGAAATTTAGTATTTAGTTAGCACGTTGACTTGTTTTTCTAAATTTGTTTATTCATTGTATAATGTTTCATCACTATTTGTTGAACTATCTATTTCTAATTCTAAGGCTATGTTTTAGTTGGATATAAGGTTTTTAATGGCATAGAATGGAATGGAATGATTTCTAATGAAATGGAATGTAAATGGATGTAATATTAGAAAGTTGTTGTTTGGAAGGGATGGAAAGTTTCATAATATAATATAATGAAATGTTGTTTGGAAGATGGATGGAATGAAATGTAATATATGTATGATAATAATGAATGATTATTCTACCTTTGATAGAACAAAACATATGTTAATAGATCAAAACTCATATCCAATAATAATTACGTTTTAGTAATAAGCTCTTTTTGTCATTATGATGAATTTTAACTAACCAATGACTTGATGCAACCTAGATTTTATATGGTAAGTATTAATGATCTTTGATGTTAACATCTTCCTTTATGAGTAGATAAAAAAGACAACCTTGTTGAATCTATTTAGATTATTGAAACTCTTCTTTAAGATATGAAACACTTAAACTTTATCAACACAAGTAACTATGTTTACTTTCCAATTGATTCATCTTGTCTAGCAACAACAATGAGCTTTAGATATCCTCATATGCAATCACAGAAAGAGAAAATTGCAAAAAAATAACAATATATAAACGACATCTCTTATCCTAAATTCTCATTAGTCGCTGCACTTTCAATTTTGTCCTTTGGAACTTTCAAAGGCCTTGGATCTCCAGCAAAAATAAGGCAATAACCCACAAAGACAAAACCAAAGAACAACGTGATAGGTAGTATGTGACAACAAAGAAGGAGATGCAATAACATTATTAAGCAAGCGATTAGAGCACAAAGAGGAGAGACTCAGAGAGTTGTCGCTGAGGGTGTGTTATGTATAAAAATATTATAATCATCATTCGAACTACTACATAGAAACGCAAAGTTTAAATAAACCCACACCATTGTTATCAAACACCAATCCTTATACTAGTCATCCCTTACACCTATTTAAGACGTTATAGTAACAGATATTAGGGATATAACATATTGGATATTTTCTTCTTCTTCTAGAATTCTCTCTATGTATCTCTCTACCCTTCTTTCTCTCCTTATACGTATCTCTCTTCTTTTCTTTCTCTGCTAGTTTCCTTCTCATTTCTGTTAACACAACTATTTGCACTTTAATTCACTATCATCAAAATATACATAACATTTGGTATCAGAGACATAAGTTCCTTGGAGAAAATGGTTGAGCTGTGTAGAATCAAAGAAAACGTGATCTGATAGAGGCACAGATCAGGAGCAAGAAACTATTCCTAAAAGCACAAAACAGAGCAGAAATAATGGAGATGGATTTGCTTGAACTTAAAACTATGTTCGCATAATTCATGAAGCTATAAGGAGTGAAATCAGGAGCGACTACTCTAGTTACTCTAGAGCTGAAGGTTCGTAATCAGTCTTCTATACTTTCAAAACTATCTCCCCGTTTCCATTCCGTGAATTATTGTATGACTAAGTAATATGCCAATGATATTAAAGCCCTTGTAGCCCTACAGGTTAGGGAAATGGCTTAGTGCCTATGTCCTCTCTCACACCAATATTGGTGCTTGAGAAAGGTAAAGGCAACTTTATGGTGGATTTCCTTATGGAAAGAGTCTCAGCTGTCGTTTGGAAGACAACTATTGCTCCAATTGATTGTTTTAAATTCTTGACTCAAAATCAAAATGAGATGATTAAAGCTGGTCGGCTATGCCAGAACACGTTTCTCTAATGACGCAAAGGCTGCTAAAGTGGGAGATGAAAAGAAGTTCAGATGGTTGTTTATTTTTTGCCCACTCTGTGATCCTCCTTGATGATAATTTTTATTAAACCTTGTGGTCAAGGTTTTCTAAAAGAGAAGGAAATGTTACGTATAAAATATTATAATCATCGTTTGAACTTCTACATAGAAACGCAACATTTAAATAAACCCACACCATTGTTATCAAACACCAACCCTTATACTAGTCATCCCTTACGTCTATTTAAGACGTTATAGTAACAGATAGTGGGGATATAACAGATTGGATATTGTCTTGTTCTTCTAAAATTCTCTGTGTATCTCTCTACCCTTCTTTCTCTCCTTTTGCGTATCTCTCTTCTTTTGTCTCCCTTCTGGTTTCCTTCTCATTTCTGTTAACACAACTATTTGCACTCTTATTCACTATCATCAAAATATACATAATAAGGTGACGAGAAGAGACCAAAATATTTTTATTTATCAATGAAACCACAACGTTTTATAAAGAGAATAATGTGGATTATAAAAAAATATTGAGAGTATGTTAGGTAGTAAATATTTATCATTTTACCTTCCATCCTAAAACTTCCAAATCAGAAGTAACTTATTTTTACTGTTTAAAATGGAATAGAATTTAATGTGAAACCATTATTTTCCATCCTATTCTATTATATTTCATTATAAACCCTCATTTCAAACGATGAAATAATATTATATATTAACCGTCCTACCAAACATAGCCTACGGTTTCAAATTCTTCATTAGAATATTGTCCAGAAGATTCAATATTTGAAATCATTGAGGCTTGGAATCTATCTTATGTCTCTTGATCTAAATCTAAGTTTTGAAGTTTTCTATTGATCCGATATTTGTTGTGTTGCCTTTTTTGTTAAACGTAACATGTAATGTTTTAAATTAAATTTTACTATCTATCTTTAAATAAAACAAAAGATCCATTGGAGATTAGATTTTCGTGAGGGAAGGTCATGGGTATGTTTCTTGTCTATGGACATTAAATCAGTAATAAATATGTCATTAAATATGATTAACTAATCAATGTTACCATCAAATCAGTGATCATGGGTATGGTTCTTATCTATGAAGATTAAATCAGTAATAAATATGTCATTCAATATGATTAACTAATCAATGTTACCGTTCAAAGAATTGTAATTCACGCGCGTCTGGTCAAAGGTTTTAAAAATTCCTTCCTCTTCGCGAAAGATTTTGTGCTAAGCAAAAAGGAAAATTCTGTCTCCTCGTTCCTTCTGCATTAAAACTGGAAGGAAGGAGGTGTCTACATCCATCAACCTCTCACATCAAGGAACTAAGAGGAGTGTGAAAATGGTTGATTGCGAATTCAAACTATACACTAGCATCGCCCTCATCTCTTTCTTTCACGTTTCTCTCATTCTCTCTTCACTCACCACCTGCATTGTTTCTGTGTCTGAAGTTGGTATGCGCTCTCTCTCTCTCTCTCTCTATGGTTGATGAGATTAATGGATAGTTTCAAATCTATGGTCGTTAACTATTTTTAATTTTCCTTTCGCAAAATGCCCATTTACCAGAGTTGCTGTCGTAGAAAGCCTAATAATTCATTGGGATTCTGGAAAATACTCTAGGAGCATTAATAGAAATAATAGAGTTGTTTGAATATCTGTTACAGAACTAGTTGTTGACTAATGAGTCAGCTTAGCTAGGCCAGACATTTTACCTTTCCACTTCCCATACAACTACTACTTAACGAGACACTTCCTGATACACAAAATTTGCCTTAGTTTCTAAAATATAAATTTGAACTTGTGGCGTTTCTTGAACACGGTGCAAATTTGTAATGTGTCAGTTAACTTTGAAAAATGCCACCCCAGATCTTCTGTCCAGTTTTACTCTGTCTTATTCTGTCTCATAGAATCTCAGCTATTTATTTTGCGGGACCCACGCGGGCCCCATGCGGGTCTCACATAAATAAATGGCTGAGATTTATTGGACACAATAAGACACCATAATATTGGACAGGGGATCTGGACTCGAAAAATGCAGTCATGGAAATTTACGGGTTTTCCTAATCGATCAGTTTTTCTTGTTTTGTATGTTGGGGTTTTGTGCCTTTTTTGAGCAAATGAAGATATGACATTAGATTCTTTGCTTGCTTAGAGATACTATGTTGATGAAGCTTTTCTCGCTTTCCAGAAGGTATCTTGCTTCTCATTTTCTATGTCATTGTACTTGACTTTTGTCCAAGATTACCTGGCCGAATCTCCTTTTAAAGTTTGAAGGTAGATAGTATATGAGCACAATCTTCTGTGGCTGCAACATTCTTTACGCTTTCGGTATCAAGTCATTCCATAAAATCTGTTCTTTCTTCAACATTATTTATGCTTTCACTATCAAGTCATTCCCGAAAACCTGTTCTTTCTTCTTGTGCCTAACTGCCTCTTGCTTTAAATTCCTCAAAATTCCAACACTAGTAAGTTTGATAATCGTCAGAGTTAGTGAAGTAGATAATGTTTCAAATCAATGCAGGGAAACTAATTCATTCTCATCCATAACTAATGGGACGGTCTTAATTTTAAATATTTCTTGAAGGCCTTATATCTTTGGAATGTAGCTGGATTATTTTGAAAGCATAATTATTTTCTCTGACAGTCGATGAAACTCCATTTACATACGTCGAAGGCACTGGAAAAGGGCCAAAAGATTGGGGTAATATTAACCCACATTGGCAAGTTTGTAGGAAGGGACAATTACAGTCACCTATTGACCTTCTTGATAATAGAGTCCAAGTTTTTCCGAATCTAGGAAAATTGCAGAGGGACTACCAGTCGGCTCCTGCTGTTGTGAAGAACAGAGGACATGACATTGCAGTAAGCTGATTGTTATCCTTGCACAAATGCACAAAATTCTGTTCCATTGTGGAGCATCTCAGTTCTAGCAATAAGTAATTAATTAACATGTGGATTTACCCCATTTCACAAATCAATTCAACAGTGATGAGGTTTTCCCTCAAAATGAATGTTTCACCAGGTGTTTTGGAAAGAAGATGCGGGAAAAATTATTATCAATGGAACTGAGTTCAAATTGCTGCAATGTCACTGGCATTCACCTTCAGAGCATACATTCAATGGTTCAAGGTTATTTACTTTCTTTTCTTCTTTTTTGATTCACTGACTAGTTAGCTCAACTTTCCTCCTTTCTGACTTCCATACGCATATCCAAGACCAACTCAAATTTTTAGTTTATAATTTTCTTCATTAGGTATGCCTTGGAGCTTCACGTTGTCCATAAAAGCTCTCAGGGAGGTATTGCTGTGGTTGGAATCACTTACGAATATGGACAGCCTGATCGCTTTCTTCAAAGAGTAACTAAAATGATTTTTACATTTTTCTTCTTTAAATTCCTCTCTTCTTTGCTATATATATTATATTTCAATGGGATAATCCATTTTCACAAATCTAAATGAGTTACGCATGTTTATATTGGTAGTAGGGGCTCCATAACACTGAAGAGAATGGTGTTGCTTTTAATTGGCACAGTATAATAAAGATGTATGCATGAATAAATATAAAGTCGTACATGATTCTATCCTATATTGACCATATGTCCTGTTTCTGACAGCTCTTTCACCATATAAAGTCAGTAGGGAAAGAAGAGAAGGATTTGGGTTTTGTTAATCCTGGAGACATTAAATTTGGAAGTCGAAAGTATTACAGATACATTGGTTCTCTTACAGTTCCTCCATGCACTGAGGGTGTCGTTTGGACAATAGTCAAGAAGGTTCTAGTCATCTTTCTCTCCTTTAAAAAGGAAATATATTTCATGTGAGAAAATGGGTTAATTCATATCTAATAAATGATCGTTGATGCCAATACTAATTGCTTAGAAGATTCTCAACTTTGGGACTTCACACATGATTATTAACATGCATGAAAACACCGTTTGGTTTGTCAACAGGTGAGGACAGTTTCGAGGGAACAAGTTAGGGCATTGAGGGACGCTGTTCATGATGTAAGTAATTCCAGTATGGTATATGCAAAACTAACAATAAAACTCTAATGTGTACCATGCTTTATTTGTCGAGAATAAATGCCTGCTGGTCTGTTCTGGTCCAGGGATTCGAGTCCAATGCAAGACCCTCTCAACTTTTGGGTGGAAGACCAATTTATGAGTATAGTCCAAGGTTCTAACCTGCGACTGTGAGTTCATTTGCAGATAGGGCTCAAATATTCATATGACTACAATTACCGATGATGCAGCCTGTAGCTGTGGTAACTCTCCTCATCAATAACATTCACACTCACAATTGCTTGTTTGAATACCATTTACCACAGCTGAAAGTGATAAATTCCACCTCTATGTTATTACTGAATACAGAATCATATGCTCCTGTAATCTTCATACTATATTAATAAAATAAATTACGCTGGCCCTTGAGACGTTTACTAATGCAAATGTCATTTCGTTCTTCTTCACCAGAAAAGAACACATTCTGCTGAAAATTTGTGTATTTACTGTATTGCCTTTGCTTTGCTCGTTACAAACTTATTTTATTCTTCTTCGTTTTTGGAAATCGAAGGTATCAGTATTCTTGTTTTCGGGATAAGTCTTTTGTTTGATAAAAATGTTCTCCATATATTAACATCACATAACATTTAGTTTTGCATTACATCACAATAAACTGCAACTGTAATGCATGAATGTTTGATTGAGTATGTTTATTTCTTTAATAATTGAAGTTTAATTTTGTTCTTGTAACATGTGAATAATTTTGAAGTTATCAAATTAAAATTTACCCTTCCAAATTAGAATCGAATCTCATACCTAATTGATTTTGGGATAGACGAATTAGCTTCTTTTATCCAAGTTCTAGCAATATCCACATTACGCAGATAGTTTTGAATGACTGCCCCCAGTCCCTATTTGCGTTTCGCTAATATTGCTGTGTATGTGTTCACTTTGAATCACTTCTGTAGGCGGCGCTTTCCAAGAAAACTCATCTATATTACGCTTTTCAGAAGTAAATTTAGATCATATGTAGATGTTAGCATGAATAAATGGACATTATGACAATTCAACGACATCACTCAAAAATATATCACATATCATAAATTAAATCAAATTAATCCATACTCAAGTAACCACTAGGTTTCTCTATCTATCTAAACATAGAAAAGTATTTATCCATAAATCATGTTATAAAAAATAAAAAGAGGGAAAATAGAGAAGGCATGATAGAAATAAATATAGATGAACTGCTCATTCCGACCTACATCTTGATCTATTGATATGACGTTTAGATCTTGGTTCTTTAATGAAAAATAACGTAGAATTGACTTCTCAAGGGCTATAGAAACCTCCAGATGGTTAATCCTAGTTTTCATAAAGAAAAAGATACTTCTAATATGTATTTTGTCTAAAAATGGTTAAAATCCTCAAAATTTTGGGTTTTTAAAACTTAAATATGTTTTTTCACGCCTAATAAATGTTTAGAGCATGTTTGTGGCCCCGACCATATGCCTCACTATTTCCTTTAGCTGTTGGGCACTACTTTTAAAACGATCATACCAGTAAATCATGGATCTTCACTCATTCAAAAGTAATTTATAGCCTCTCAAACGATTATACCAGTAAATCATCGATCCTCCCACTTATTCAAAAATATTTAAAACGATCATACCAGTAAATCATGGATCTTCCCACTTATTCAAAACTAATTTATAGCCTTTATTATAGTTATATCTTTAAATCAAGGATCTTCTTATTTCTTAGCTAACTTGTACACAGTTGTACCTTAGGTTATGTCACCTAATATATTTCATTAAGGTTTTGAAACTCGGACCGGACGTCAAACCGGAGGCTTTACTGGTTACCAATTCGACCGGTTCGACCACCGGTCGAATCGGTGTGACGTCATAATTATATATAATATTAGTAATGTTAAAAAATAGAAAAATATACCAAATAATATAAATTTCTATATTTCTGTTAGATTTCTAGAGAAAATGTGGGTTTTACTTTTGAAAGAATAAAAAACGCATCAGCGTTTTAGAAAAAAAAAAGCAAAAAAATAAAAAAAATTCATTGAACCAGTGACTAACAAGTTCAACCAGTCTCGGTTTAACCGGTCAATTGATCGGTTCTCACCGGTTAGCGCTGGTTCAATTGGGGACTGATTTTTAGGGGTCACCAGTATCGGATAGCCTACCAGTCACCGGTCGAACCGGCCGGTTCGGTCCGGGTTTCAAAACCATACATTTCATCCTTCTAGGGTATGGATTTACGTATGAATATGGGTCTGGTCATGTTCTTCTAAGAATTGTAATTTTCTTTATGGTTTTGCTTAGAATGGCTTCCAATTCTTGAATAATAACATCCAAAAGTCCAATTTTCACAATTACTTCAAAAGGTACAGAAACTAAATAAACAAAGGAAATTTAGCATTAAAACAAAAAAATACTTAAGAAAATATATGCATGAATATCCCTATGCTTAAGTATTTACTTATAATTAAGTAATCAACTCAATCACTCTTAACTTAAAAAAGTTAAAATTCTAACAAAAAATTTAATGACTTAACCAGATAAATCAATAATATTCATCGTTCATTCGATTGCATTGTTTATCAATAAAATAGATATTTAGATAATTACATCAAATGATAAATTAGTTTAATTTAACCTAACGATCCTTCAAACATTATCTTGATCTACAAAACTTAATTTAATGTAAAAAGTTGACGTACACTAGTAATGTGGTTAAGCTTTCATACATTTTAATAAATCAAATTAGTAGAAAAGTAAAGAACTAAACTTTAAATTTACAAAGAATCACTTAAATGCTTATTTGAAAAGTTATTTAACCTTTAACGTGAAAGCAAACACTTTGTCATAAATGATGCTGGTTACTCAGTTAGGTAACTATTTCAAATGGCTATTAGTACCACTCCTAGGCTTTAACCTTTTCACCTAGATTAAAGTCATCGAAGTGAATTTATTTATCCTTACTTATTCACATATTTTTATTTGTAAGAAACAATTAATAGAAAGAATTCACTTCTAAGTCAAAATACCCCTAAATTATACAAAAAGTATCATAATGAAAATTAAGTATTCATTACCATGAAGATGGTCAATTGATTGGGAAGCAATAGGAATTGAAGTAAGAGACAAAAAATTCATTTTAGAAGACCTTGGGAACTTATACTGACATTTATTCATCTGTGCATGAATATAGTTCTTTCATTCCCAATCAATAATAGAAAAGCAAGTAGATCTCCTAACTAAGCTTTTCGACCTCATAAGTGTTGAGGAAGCTCTCCATAACCTTAATTAATAAGGCTCCATGCTCTAACAGATAAAATGAATACTTGTTTTAAAAATCATGGAGCAAGATCAAAGTACAAGAGATCAATGCCATTATAAAATTATTTAACAATAGATCTATGTCGAAGGAATTAAATAAGACTCATATTAGTCTTGTACTAAAGATTCCTAATCCAACATCATTGAAAGACTTTAGGCAAATCTCTTATTGTAATACTATGTACAAAAATATCTCTAAACTTTAGCTCCAAGATTGAAATTAGTATTAAACTCTGTCAATAATCCAACATAAGGTTCTTTTATTCAAGGGAGGAATATAGGAGATATCATCTTCTCATCTTAAGAATTATTCAAAGACTACCCTAGGAAAACCTTAATCAAAAGATGTGCAGTGAAAATTGATTTCCATAAAGTATTTGAATCTATTAACAGGGAATTCATTTTTCAATCTCTTAAAGCATTTGGCTTTCCATCTTAGTTTTTCAAATGTATAAAGCAATGCATCACCACAACTTTTTATACCATTATGAGCAACAAATAACCCATTATCCACTTTTACCCGATTTGTTTACTTTATACTTTATACTTGAGGTGTTAACCAGATTGATTGGTCATAACATCACTTTAAAGGACAAGTTCATATTTAATGAAGTGCAAAAAATTAAGGATCTTTAACCTATCTTTTAATGAGGACTTATTGCTATGAAATCCTTGATGAATTCATATCTCATTTTCAATAACCTCTTAGATTTGTCCATTAAAAAACATAAAAGACTATATTATAAAGTAAGGAATAAGGACTTCCTTAAATTTCTAAGAACTTGTAGCTTATATGACTTAATTTATGATGGTTTTTTCAAATGTAGAGTAATAAGTAGGACGGAAACTGGCTTATAAGGAAGAAGTTACATAAGGCATTAGTAAAACACCTATGACTCTCCAACTTCTCTAGCAATAAGGCACATTTCAATTGTCCCCTTTGCTTAGATCACTATTTTACTAAGATTACAATGGGTAATAAGCCTCTGAAGCTTAATTTCTCCTTTAGGTTTACTAATTTCACAACCAAGGTTGATAGGTTTGAGGACGCTATCTCTAAAGGAGTGAAACTTTAAGTTGAGGGGCATTACTCTTTTAAATGTATGTAAAAGTTGTAAGCGATAAAAGGAGAATTAAAGAGGTTATTGTAGGAGAAAGGTAGAAACGCCAGCAAGGATCTTGTTGAAGTAAAGATAGGAGCTACATATTACTTAAATGAAGCTAAATCGATTCCCCAAGGATCCCATTCTGAAGGTAAAAGAAAGGAAAGCTTTAAATACCTACATCAAGTATTTAGAGAACAGTAAGGTATTTAAAGCCTTCCTTATTAGACTGACACATTCATATCAGTCTCATTATCTAAAAGAAAGGAAAGCTCTAATACGCAGCATTCAAAAGAGAAATTCGTGAGGATTAAAAAGATAGGTGAACAGTAAGGTGGGCATAACATGTTTATTTGTCACATCAAAGCTACAGTAGCATGAGATAAAATAGAAAATAGAAGAGAGTTGCGAGAAGTGTGGAGGCGCTACAAGGGGTCTTCAGATAGGGTATTTTTATGGGCCTGATGCATTTTCTTGGAAGAGATCCATGAAGGGCTAGGTGTCCCGGCGTCAGTTCGGAGGTGACATCAATGCCAACAACCCGGGTTAAGTGTATTTTACTATTTTTGTTGTTTCTTTCTCTCATTAGAAATTGATTGTGTTATCCTATGTTAGTTGATTTGGGTTTTATATATGGATAATCGAAATTTTGTTATTGTTCGGTTATTTGTGTATAAACTCATTGAGTATTGTGAAAGGATAATTTGAGTGCATTCATTGAATCATTTAATTGCAAACCTATTGCTAAAATTTCGATGTAATCTGTAATTGTTATGTGAAAATCATGTGTAGCGACTAAGGATTCGTAATCAATAGGGATAACATGACCTAGGTTAAATGACACATCCTATGTGGTTGTTGCCTTAATTAATCAATTTTCCTAATTCGTAATGCTACTGTCTAATTAAATCTACAGATCATATCCTAGATTATTCAGTGGTTAGGTTTAATTAACAATCGTATCTTGATTAAATAAAACTTAAGGAAAAACTCGGGTTAATTATTAACCCATGATTAATAATTGCTAAGAAAGGTTAGAAAACAACAAATCAATGAAATATGCTTAATTAGGGTGTAGGCTGAGATTGAACCAAAGAATCGAGTCCCTGCCGAATTCCCCACTTTTATCATTTTTTGCATGTTTTCTTTAATTTGTTTTTATTAGTCTAGTTTCATTTTATTTTTTTGTTTGAAAAATCCAAAAGCCCCCTAAACCTAAACACCGACTAATTTCATTTCATAAACTTTGCACACACACTCTGTAGGATCAACCTAGACTCACCAATGCTATAATAGTAGTTAAGTTTTTATTTTTGACTAGCATTATGACGTACTGTCAATTTTGGTGTCGTTGCTAGAGAGTGCGGTGTTTTAGTTTTTGTTTGTGATTTAATTAGTTTTTTATATATATTTTTTCGTAATTGATTTCTTTTCAGTCATTTTGTGATCTTTTCATTTTTTGTTTCGTGTTTGTGAAAAAAAAGATATGGACAGAGGTAATTTCTTTTATAACTAATATTCTGAATCCTATAACAATGTTTTGACTGATCAACCTAACTTTTATTATAGATGGGATAATTATTAGAATTACTTCCATGATAATTTGCAGGACGCACAGTAATTCTCATACAGACCAGAAGCTTCCTATCACGACTCTGGTCCATCTCTGGAAGAGTTGATTAATATTGTGAACGCTAATACTTTGTAATTACAGCGGAATACTCTACAATTCCAACAGGATGGAGGGCAATTTTCAAAAAATACATGGTCTAGCGCCCAAGATTCGAAGAGCCAACATGAGTCAGGTACATCTCTAGAAGAAATGTTTAATATTATGGCTACTAACAGTCTTCAAAATCAACAGGATATGCAGCAGTTCCAACAGAATATGCAACAGCTGTTTCAGCAAGGTGTATAACAAATTCGACAGGATGCTCTGCAATTCTAGCAAGATGCATTGCCTTGATGGGGAGATATCAATCATCTGAAACCACAAAGCGAAGAGGAGCAGCCGTATCAGCCTGAGGTGTACCCAATGGATGTTTGTGAGAAAACTTTACAAAGTGATGAGGAGCTTGAGAATTTTGAGGTCAACCCGCAACGAATTGCTTGTATATAAGAAGCAGGGGAGGAGCTCAAAGCAGAAAAACACATATCTTTTAGCTCGGAGGTAACCACTGAGTTCTAGTTTATTGTTGAGAATGACTCTTCACCTTTACATAGCATATTGGAGGAATTAAATGAGGAAGAAAAAGGAGAAGAGACATTTGAGATCTTTTCGAAGTGTATGAGCTCAGTCGAGATTGAGAATCTAAGGATGGGGAAGACACTGAATGGGGTTGATGTTCAACTAAGGCCATATCTAGAACAACCTCAAGTGGAAGTGGCACTAACTGTAATACCTAAAGATCACAATTTTGTCACGTGAGGAGAAGAAGGAGTCGAGCCAGCAACCTTAAACAAAGGCGCTTCTTGGGAGGCAACCTAAGGGAAGCAAATTTCTTTTCTTTACATTTTTTAATTACTTTTTATTTGCATGTGTGTTTCTATGTTAGTTTGTTTCTTGCTTGTTTTTAAGTTTTCAATCAAAATGAGAGAAAGAATAAAAAATGAAACAAACATTTTCTCATTTTCTATTGCTTCTAGGGCTATATAGTCATGATTAGAGTATGAATTGACTAGAGAATTTCATAGCAACTTTAGCATGTATTTTTACTCCTATGATTAGTCAATGTGCATTATCTTTAGAAGAGTAGTGACTAGTAGTAGACAAAACCGGTGAGATTTTAAGCCTTATTTGACTGACACTTTCATTTCAGTCTCATTGTCTTTTGATAATGTGTGACCTTCATGATATGTACATTTTGATTTTACTTTGAATTTATATCCGATACCACATTTTTATCACATGCATAACATGGAAATGATTAGGCATTCTTTGTTTTTTCGAACTACATTAGCCAAATAGCCTACCTATTGACATGATTTTTTCCTTGTTAACCCCCTTTGAGCTTTATATCTTTCTTTTATTATCAACCATACTACATGCTTTATACTTAACCAAATGTCCTACCCAAGCCATAAAGCTACTGTAACATTTATGATTGGAGAGTTTATGGATGTACAAAAGTGTAAGTGTGGGGGTGTACATAAGTGTGGGTTGGTTAATGTTGGGATATTTTGTTACGTATTATCATTGAAATTTCCATGTTGATGTAGTTTATTTAATTTTTATAAGGAAAAGAAAGAAAGAAAAAAGAAAAGCAAAAAAGAAAAGGAAAAAGAGAAAAGAGAAAAGAAAAAGAAAAAGAAAGAAAGAAGAAAAAAATTAAAACAATTTTTTTTGTTTAAATAAATTTATTAAGGAAGAAGTGCATATGTGTTTGCAAAGTTATTTATAATTAATGCATCTTCTCAGAGTTGTAATGAATATGTTATTTAAGTATGTTGAATATGAGGTAAATGTTGGCTTGGAAGGTTCACTTTTGTGGTTTCAATGTATTGTAATCAACTGTATCAGTGATTCCTTCGGATTAGTATACGCTTCATGTGATTTGTGTGTGAGAGCTTAATTGGATTGTGAAATATAAGTGTTGCATTCATCATAGCTGACGGTACCTAGTTTTGCATGAATGTTAACTTGTGCACTTAGTGGTATAATTGAGTGTTAAATTTGTTTTACTAGCTTTAATGACTCTCATGCTACTTGACCCAAATATATCTCACCTTACTTGTGCCCACATTACAACCTTGAAAAGTCCTTTGATCCATGATGTTGGGCCCCGAAAATTTTTTCTTTATTTCCTTCATTTATTTATTTATTTTGCTATTCTTTTGTTATTGCTTAATTTTGTTTTAAGTGTTTCAATAATTTTAGAAGATGAGTCCTATTTATTTAAGTAGT
>JAOSBL010000005.1:27688800-27699999 GCA_027568915.1 Erythroxylum roraimae | reverse complement strand
TTAATAAATATAATTAAATTTAAAATATATTTTTAAAATATATAAATTTCAAATAAATATTGATTTAATAATTATAATTTTATAAAATAAATATTAGTTTATAATTAATAATTTTTAAATTATTTATTTTAAAAAATAAAAAATTTATTAATAAATATTATATAAAATATTAAAATAAATTTAAATAAAATAATTTATTTTAAGTTTTATTTAATTTATAATTATTATTAGTAATATTTATTATTATTTTTAAAAAATTAAATATTCACATTAATTCTAAAAGTTGAAGTAAACAAAATAACCAATTAAAAAACTGACCGGTACCATCCGAAATAGGGCAGTACTGACCGGTGTTTAAACTCGATACACCAACCTTTTATTTCGTACCGATTTTGGTCCGGTACGTACTGGTATTCATATCACTGCTTCATGCCTGAATTATTATCTCAATAATTAAAGGAAATGCTAATGAAACCATTTGAGGCTAGAAATATCAAATTGGTCCTATTTAGTTTGAAAGCTGATAAGACCCTTGGTCCAAATGGGCTTAAAGCTTTCTTTTCTCAAAATAATTAGCAATTAATAAGTGATCTAATTAATAACGTAACCTTGGATTTTTTGCCTCTGGTAAAATGCTTAAGGAATTTAATATAAATTTAATTACTCTTTTACCAGAAAAAGCAAACCTAAACTCTTTAGATGCTTATAGACCCATCTTATGTTACAATGTAATCTATAAAACCATTTTTAAGTTGTTAGCTTCCACACTTAAGGAAGTTCTAAAATTCATAATAAACCCAAACCAAAGAGCCTTTATTTAGGCTAGAAGTATAGGAAAAATTTAATACTATCACAAGAGTTCTTCAAAAGCTATCTTAGCAAGAAGCCCTTGAAAAGTTGCTCACTCAAAATTGACTTCTCAAAAGCCTTTGATTCAATCAATCAAAACTTTTTTGTTCAGTCCCTTAAAGATTTTTTTGGCTTTCCTAATAAGTTCTTAATATGTTCGGAGTAATGTTTCACCACGTCCTCCTATGTTATCCAAGCAAATGGAGAGCCCTCCCTTAACTTCAATGATTCTTAAGATTTGAAGCAAGGTGAACCTATTTTCAACTTATCTGTTTACCATTTTTATGGAGATTGTGACCAAATTGATCACTTATAAAACAAAACAAAGAGTTCGTTTTAAGTTCCACCATAAATGTAAGAAGTTGAAACTCTATAACTTATCTTTTGTTGATGATTTATTGCTTCTTTGTCAAGTTAAGCATATATATTTCATCAGATGTTGATAATTTATTGCTTCTTTATCAAGATGAACCTATATCTTTTGTTGATGATTTGTTGCTTCTATAGAGCTAAGAGGGCCTTTATGTTTCACCTATGCTCAAGCATTAACCAATGTCCTCAAAAGTATCTTTGGTCTCAATCATCAGGAATTTCCTTTCAAAAACTTAGAGATACCTATATATGATAAATGAATCAGCTACTCAAATTATAAGCCTTTCTTTTTATTTAATTTTCTTAAAAATTAGCATTAGAATATTATATTCCTTTCTTATGATGGTAGATTGTATCTTATCAAATTAGTTCTAATCAATCTACATATACACTGGATGTGTCACTTATATATGCCTCCAAAATCATTAAGTATAGGAGAGAATCATAAAGAATTTCATATGGTCAAAAATCATTGATAATGCTAATGGAGCTAAATTCATATGGATGAATGTTTTCTTTTTGAAAGAAGGAGGTCTGGGTATAAATTCATCAAATATTTAGAAGCTTTTTATTGACAAGGAATCTGTTTGGGTGCTAAATTAATATGGACTAAGGTTTTCTCTTTGAAAGAAGGAGGTTTGGGTATAAATTCATCAAATATTTAGAAGCCTTTTATGGACAAGGAATCCGTTTGGATCTCATAGGTACACTCATATATCATAAGAGAATATAGTTTGAGTATCAAGCCTAAAAAACGCAATTCTTAGATTCTCAGTCAAATCTTAAAATTAAAGGGCACAATGCATCAACATGTGAAGACTATAAGTAGAAATGGAAATGGCACTCATTTTTTGTTTAATAACTTGAATGAGTTAGGGCTTTTATCCACTATTTAAGGAAAAGTAATCTCAAGCTTTTAATCTTCCTAAAAGCCAAAGTAAACTCCATTATTGTCGATGGATAATGGAGTAAGTTTAAAGGTTTCAATCACTTATTAGAGCATATGTCAAACTATAATCTTGATGTAGAAGCTAAAGGTAAAGTAATATGGATGGTTCACAGTTCTAATAGATTCGCCAATAAATCTTATTTATACCTTTTAAGGATGCCTAGTCAAATAGCTTTCTGTTTGAAGCTAGTATGCGTCAATGTGAATTCTCCCAAAACTTTGTTCATTCTCTAGCTTTCCATTTAGAATAAGCTTAGAACCATTGACAGGTTGAAAGGAGTAGAAATTTACTGCAATATTTTTCTATCTCCACATTTTTTTTGTTATGCAGGGCTCGATATTATGTTATAATTTGGTTTAGTTTTTTACAATAGGCATAACAAATGCATTTCAATCATTAAGGAGACTCTAAGGTCTTCAAACTAGTCTTTAATTATGGTACTTTTTCTCTAGAGAGAAAGGAACATATGCATTTTCCTAGAAAAATATCAAGATCACCAAGCTTTAATATAAAACATACTTAGTTGGATAAGACTAATTATACTAGCTCATAGTATTCAAGTTCATATGAGCACTTCTTTAGCTGCTATCTGGTGTGTGTGTTGATTTTATAATCTTGATTTTGAAATTAATATTTAGAATGTTGATTAAAAAAATTCATCAATTTTTATATGCTTGATTTCTTCTCACGTTGTTATTATATATAATATCCAAATAGAGATGGCTAATGGGTTGTCTGATTAATCTATGAAATTCTGGATGACTTTTTAGCCTCTATTATCGGTGTTACTATAAGGGTTACCTTGTGATTTTTTATTAACTTGCTCAGCCATAGGGTTTTCAACTTAATATTTACTATTTTGTGTCATTTCCTACACAGTTTGCAATATAATACTTGAGTTGGTCTTGCAGGTACACTCTTACTATCATTTTTTTTTTGGTTTCCACTGAAGCTGTCAATATAGTATCAACTTCCATATTGTGTATACATGCTTGCTTGCTTTCTTATCCTCACTTGCCTGATCTTCTTTTGTACTTATTTATGACTATCTCTTCAATAAGTTTACAGGTGGCTAATGGAGTTTTATTACTTAATTTCCACTAACAAATACATTGATCATCTATTTCATATAGACTCAAACTATTATAGGATGTCTGAACTTATACTTATATAGGAAGGCCACGATGTAGACATTATCTCACCAAATCCTCATATCTTTCCTACAATTCATATCATGTTTCATTATCATATTTGTGTAGGCAAAGATGTCTCCTCTCAACTTGGTAGTCTTGATTAGAAGGTAGTACTTGGTTAGAAACGTGTCTACTAAATTGCCTCATGTGTTGATTAAAGTTGTAGGTAGTGAATTCAATAATTTCTTTACTCGACCCTTTAGTGAGAATGAGAATATCCTCAACTTTGTATCATTGTTGATTGCTCTATTAATCTTGAATGTGTCAAATATCTCCAATAATTTGATGATATATATGTTGGGATCTTATTATAGTTATTTGTCAAACTGCATAAATAGTTATAACATTTGGATGATGTTTCGCTTAATATCAAAGTAGTTTATGTTGATTGTTGATCTAAGGATACTAAATTGCATATCCATAAAGATGACTTTACTCTTTGTGCTCTTCTTCAATTGTATCAAGATGTGAGTCTTAAGTTGTAACTTTTTCCATTATCTGAGCATTTGATGAATTGTCTTCTTAATTTATGTGTCCTCTTAAAAAAAATTGGAAGTTCTACCCCTTTTCACACTAAGCACCACGTCTAAATCCAAAATAGATCAAGCACAAAAATAGAAAAACTTAAATTAAATTAAATAAAAATAATGAAATAAAATTACTAGAACAATCATTATAGAGTCTCCTAAACATTAATTGCCTTACCGACAATGGTGCCAAAAAATTATTATATTCATTTAAAGCTCAAATTTTCTCTTATCACAATATTATTACAAAAAAACTTAAGATAAGTAAACTTGTTGTTTGCTAGTAACATAATAGTGAATAAGGTGTGATACAATGGGGAAGTAGTAAAGATTTAGTACACTCTATTACTACTACCTAATCAATTAAATAAAGGGATTTGTATTTGTTAATTGATATTTAATATAAAATAAAGTTATATCTAAGTATAGAAGAAAGCCACAAGAAATTTTAAAAAAAAGCAATTAATCAAAGTACGAATTCATATATGAATAATGTTTAGATAAGAACTCCCTAAACCATTATCTTTATATTTATGATTTAAAAAATTCTAAAAAGATTTTAAGCTAGACCAAAGAAATTTCCTAACTTATAAAGTTATCTTTCTGGAGTTACAACCAACCATTATTAAGTTGATTAATCGATATTTCTATCATCATTAAATCCTCATAAAATGCATTAAGTTATGTAAATTTTCATGAAAGGTTTGACCTTAACACTAGAAGATTTATGTAGGCTTATCTCTTGCACCTTATGTAACTCTTAATATCAATTTCATGATCCACTTATATGCAAATTCTCTTAAATTGACCACATAAAAATTATTATCTAATCTAACTGCTAGCATAAATTAAATCAAGTTTTAAGAGCAAACAAATATATTTCTCAAAACAAAATCCTTCATAATAAATTAAATCAATTCATAACAAAATATCACTAGTCCTCAAATATGAAAATTAACGATCCATCATCTTTACACAAACACAAATAAATAATGGAATAAAAGAAATCAAAAGAAAAAATTTCTAGATTTGATCTCGATACTTATTAACCTAAACATTTTCTTGTAATGACTTATTTGTTTTATTTATTTACTTATGTTCTTTCTTTTTGGTGTATTTATTCACGTATTTTATCTTTTATTTTTAATCTTTACCTTGTTTTGTATTTATTGTATTACTTATTGTTATATTTTTATTCATACTTAGTTATTTAGATTTATTTATTTATTTTATTATTATTATCTTTATTTCTATTTTATCTTTATTTTTAAATTATATTACTTTATTATTATAATATGTATCTTTTATTAATGAATTATATATATACATATTTTTATGTAAGTCTATCAAAAACAGCCTCTCTATTAAGTAGGGGTAAGGCCTTTGCTATTATTGATCTAGATATTTCAGTGTACTCTAATACATTGAGATGATTTCAATCCTCTTATTCAATCCTAGAGGCTAATCTTATCTCAAAAAAAAAAACCAGAAAAGTCTTCTTATTCTAGGGTTTTCATACTTATAAATACTAATTTTTTAGCAAATATAGGCTGATATATGTTGATAGTTTTATATAAAAACTTTCGTACTGCAAGTATACAAATCGTAAATTGTAGTATAAAAGGTATCATTCTCATGAGGATTGATTAGTCACCTAACAACTTGAATGCACTTTACCTATGGTGATAAAAGATTGAATGAACTGAATTAAAATAAATTAACTAAAATTGAAATAAACTAATAAAATTAAACAATTGAATAATTGACACTAGCAATAAGAATGAACTTAATCAGTAATGAAAACTTAGGGGTTATTCTATCCTTGTTTTGTCTTCCCTTTATTTGTTCAATTATGCTTAATTCTAGATATCCTAAGGTTTTGATTATACTCTCTTAAGATCTAATTAAGTAATCCCAATTGAAATAGAAAACAATAGAATTACAACCTCTCGATTCACAAAACTACTCCTAACTAGTCAATTGGATTTAAAGCAATCCTAAGGATATTTAACTCACAAATAAGATCTCTCTTCAATTGTTTATTAAGCTAATATTTTTAATTCTATTAATTTACTGATTCTTGTTACGTACCTTAACACAAATAACTTGATTCAATCTCTCGATTTATTATCAAATATAAGTATAACAAATATCACAGAGCATTAATATATAAAGAATTAAAAAAATAAAGTTTAACAAAATAGATCATGAATAATCTTTAATATGGATTTAGAAATCCATAATCATGTTTAACATCCTAATAATCCAAATTAACATCAAAGAAAATGAAAATATAAGAAGAGAAAAGAAAGAAAACAACTTTATGTTTGATATGGAAATTCTGGAATTGATCCTAATGTCTCCACTTTGATCTCTTTGATTATGATGTGTAACCTCCTTTTCGTTATTTCTCTTTGCCTTAAATAATTCATAAGGTTTCTAGGTTTTTTCTAGGGTTTTTTCCACTTAATTTGGTTCAAAAAATTAGCCCTAAAATATCAAAAAATACAAAATTTTTGCATGCTGGTGTGCATGATCATGCATCTTATCCATGCTTACTGCCACGATTGTGCATGGGATGCATGATCATGACAGAGGCTCATCCATACACCAACTGCTCATACACAATCGTGCATCTTCCTATTCTCCAAGTGCTTCTCACTAAAAAACTATTGAATTGGCTACATCTTTCTGGCTACAAATTGAAATTCATGGCTAAAAGTTAGTTTTGGCTACAATTTTGAATAATTTTACTCAAACTTCCAACAATTTGCAAGTTATTTAAAAATATTAGTTATGTTCAGAATAGGCTACATTTTATATTCGTAGCTAAACACGTTTGGTGACATTTTTTTTTCTGTGAGCTTTGTTTTGTAGCGAAAGGTTTTTAGATACAAAAAATATTTCACAGCTAAAAAGATTTGGCGGCTTTTTTAACTATGAACTTATTTTTGTAGCAAAATGTTTTTACTTACAAATTTTTTTTAAGTTAATGATGTTTGGTGACATTTTTTAATTGTTTAGAAACATTTCAATATTAAAAAAACTTATAGCTAAAACACACAAGTTCCTTAATTATTAGCTACGAAAATGAATTTCATAGGTAAAAATATTTTCGTAGCAAAAAAAGAAGAATAATGAAAACAACATCGTTTTGATAACCTAAAAACACTCATATCTTTTTTTTTTTTTTTGTCTTTCTTTGTCTTCCAATAGCTCCCTCATCTGTTTTCTCCATTGGCGTGTTTTCTCCAACAGCACCTTTGTCTGTCTTTTCTAGTAGCATGTTTTATCTAGCAACTCCCTCATCCATCTTCTTCTATCTTCGTCTATTTTTAGGTATATTATGTACAAACCTTCTCTTCAAGTTTTTGGTCTCTCTAGCATGTTTTGATGAATGTTAAAACCTAAGTTTTGTCATTCACTTATAATCATGAAATTAAGGTCTTTGTTGTATGTTACTGATATGTGTAATTAAACCTAAGTTTCTGGTCTCTTCAAGCTTCTTGTTATATCTATGATGTGTTTTTGTTTCTATTACGTCATGAATATTAAGTTTGAATTGATCTTTGTTCACCACTAACTAACAAATCACCTAAAAAAGCATAAGCAAGAGCACTAGAGTTGAAGGCAAGAAAGATCAATTTATCCTATTGCTTCTCTGTCATGTTTTAAGATTAAGCCTACAACTTTGTAAACTCAACTTTAATGAAAGGGGCTAGCTCCAATTTATCACCAAGGATGAGAATGTAAGGTTCACACAATAAACAAATCAAGTTGTATAAAAACTTGTGTTCACTTATAGGACCAATATACTTTGGAAGGTGAGGAATATCAAAATGTTCCAAAATATATAACTCTCCAAAAGTTCACTAAAAACACCTTGAATTGGATTAGGAAAATGATCTTTATCCAAGATATCCAAGGAAAGATGAGTGTAGATATTTCTTACGAATAGGGTGTTAATATATTGTAGTTTTCTGAATATGTATGTCTCTGAACATGTTAGCTACTCCAATTTTATTAGTTTTCAATTTTAGCCTTTAACTAGTCTTTTTGACTTTGGTTAGCATGTTAAAGCTTAAATATTCTTGATTTTTTGAGTTTTTATGGGCACTATCTTGTTGCATTTTGGTTTTTTACACTAGTTATAATCTTTTCTTTCATTATGTATTCTCCTCCTTCTTCTTAAAAAAAAGAGATTTGTAAAATTTGATTTAAATATATTGAAAAATTGCACAGGCTCTCCTTATGATACTATTATTCATTCTTTAAAAATATATTAATATTTTAAATTCTAGTAAAAATTCATATGATTTATGATAGATCCATAATTAATCATATTTATACCTCATGTTTAATGTATTTTTGCTTGATAAATTATAATTTTATCATATATTTGATACTTAATTGGCTTCAAGTGTGTTTACAGAGTACAATTGCTTTCAGGAACTTAAAGAAGAAGAATTCGGAAGAAAACATGACATAAAACGAATATTTGAAGCATAAAAGGGATGCACAAATGTGCATTAGCTCGTCCACTTCTCCCAGGCCGTCTAGATTCAAGATTTTCAGAGATTTTGGTTTGCATCAGCCCGTGCATTAGCCAAAACCCTATAATTTACTATAAAAGACATTTTCATAGGCAAATTAAGGAAGGATATGTATAAAGGCATTCTGAAACTCTCATAGCAAATCAATGGGCGATTTTAATCCAAAGAAGTGGGAAAAGACAAAAAATTCAATGAAAGATCCATTGGAATACAAGATCAAACCTCTGCATTACAAGAATAGTCAATAGAAGACAACCAAGGAGATTTAAAATTATGACCCCATTATCTTCAATTGATTTTTCTGTCTATTTATATCTGATTTCATGTTCGATTATGTGTAACTAAACTTCTTGTTAGTATTTAGGTTAGATGAACCCTATGTTGATACTTTAATATGATTTCATTCTTTTGTTAATGCAATTGGTTTGATTGATGTATTGCGATTTGATTACATGTTTTATTTATGTTCTAAAAGATCCAAAATATTATATCATAGCTTGATTTCATGCATAGAGATTGAAAAATCCTATTTATGAATCTACCATAATTGGAAGGATTTGATTGCAACCTTATAGATAGGATGGCATAAATCTTTTAGATTAAGGGTTTAGAAGGATTTTTAAATCTAGATACTAATATTTTGATATCGGTAATTTCCTTAGTGCTTCCTTAATTCTGTGATTCAATCTTGCTGCCTATTTATTTTACTTGTTTAATTTTTTATTTTCTCTTAATTAAAAATCACAATCAAATTCTTAGACTAGATAATGGGACAATAATAACTACTGGTAATAACTATTCTCATGGGATCGACTCATATTTGTTGATACTAGCTATAACTACATCATCCACTTGCGATTAATTCAACATTGACTAACTCAGAAAAAGTCATCAATTTATTATTAACTAAATAAATTCTTATCAATATTCTATAATTAATTTAATTAACTTTTAAAATCGATTAAATGGGAATGGAATTTATTTTAATAATTTTCTTAAATAATATTAAAGACTATGAAAATGACTTATTTAACTAACTTTTATATGATTCTTTTAATATCATTGAAAACATAAGAAATTAATAAAAATAGCAATACTAAATAGGTTGTTGGGAGTAAATTATTTTTATTTTTTATAGGAGAAGTAGTTTATATACAAGGATACTCATATCTTAACTTCAAATTTTAAGACAATAATTTATGAATATTTCTGAAATATAAATAAATTTATTTCTGTATTCAATTTTAATAGGAGATTTATTAGTTATTTCATCAAATACTAAAAATTTTGTTGCAAGTAATTATATTATGGTAATATTTAAATTGTGTGGACTCATATATGAACTTATTGTTCAAATCTCAATTGTTAATCAGAAATTAGCTTTTATAACCTACTCTCATACAATGTGACATATTGCCATTATTTTTATTTTTAAGAGGAGTGGTTTATATAAGACGACCTGTATTTTAACTCAAAGCTTTAAGACCATGAGTTATAAATCCTTTTTCATATATAAACTACTTAATTTCTTTATTCACAAATGAGATTTATTAGTTATTTCATCAAATACTGAAAATTTTGTTGCAAGTAATTATATTATGGGGATATTTAAAGTGTGCAGAGTCTGATCAATGTCTAATAGAAGGAAGGTGATTGGTTGTGGAGCTATGAATTTCATAAACTCGACCTGCACATGTCAACATCATCTGGAGCTAAAGTAACCATTATTTGTTTATTACAAAATAAAAACAAAAAGAGCTTTATAAATAGAAATTCCAACTTCACAGGCTTCTCTGAAGTTTCAGATAGTTTATTTACTAGCCGTCTTTTGTCAAAGTTGACTATTAACATTCAAGCTTATATTGCATTTTTTGGATTATTTAATATATATGTTTGGTGTTTAGTTTGTAAATTTTTTTTCTCAAAATGGTTGCATGAATCATCAGCAAAGGAATAGTATTATTATTAGTTTCAATTTCATAACCTTTAATAAGAAGTCAGAAGTGCATTGTTAGTGGGAGCTTATAATATGCATTGATTTCCTTTGGGTTAATTACTACAAAAAGTCCAAACTTTCTTCAATTTTTCAATTATAGCCCGAACTTTAAAAAATAGCAATAAAATACCCAAACTTTCAATTTTTTTCAATTCTAGCTTGACGTTAGTCTCACCATTATCTGTGCTGATGTGGCATAGCCACGTGTCGATACCCCTCACTAATCAGACACCTCAGCTGGTTTAGGTGTTGGCCCCTGAATTTTTGTTTTATTTGATTAAGCATGATTAGATTAATTTTTTTGAGGTCTTGATAGACTTATGCATGTTGAAGCTAAGTGACATGTTAGTGCTAATTAGGTTATGTGGCATAAGTGATTAATTGAAGTGTTAGAATTGATAAGTTCATTAAGGGCATTTTGGGCTTGTCACTTAAGCATTTAAGTTCCTAGGCTTATTAGTAAGGGCAATATGGACTTTTTAGCATTAATGAGGGTATAAAAGCAAGAGAAATGAGTTGGCTTTCATTTAGAGAAGCAAGAAATGAAAATTGAGAGAAGGGGGAGAGAAAGTGTCGTGAGGGAGGAGAAAAAGAGAAGGAAAAGGGGCTAAGCTAGGTTTTGATTTTCTAAGCATTCAAGAGGCTTTTTGGGGTTATTTCAAGAAGGAAAAAGCTAGAGGAAGGTTCAAGCTTTCTTTTGAGCCAAGAAACCCTTTGGTTGGGTGAAGATTTAAGGTAAGGGTTTTTCAATGTTTTGGA
>JAOSBL010000005.1:27677296-27688700 GCA_027568915.1 Erythroxylum roraimae | reverse complement strand
TCTAGATTGAAAGTTATGGCAATCGCGCCATGAGAGGTTCAAATCGATTTAGGGTATGAACATGGTCTACTCTTTTGATCATAACTCCCTCATCCGACCTCCGATTAAGGTGATTCTTAGACCAATAGTTTCCTAAGACATGTATCTGTCTCTCCATGAAAATTTGTATCTTTTGGAGTTAAATTGAGAGAGTTTGCATTAAAGTAAGTGAGAGGTCGGATAGGAGAGCATGTTTGAGATATGGGCAGATTTTGGTATTTTGATGATATCTTGAGCTATAGAGCTCCAGTTGAGGTGATTATTGCGCCAAAACAAACTAGAGACTTAATTTTACAAGTTCTATGAAGAAGTCAACTTATGATTTTGGTGTTTGACTAGTGTGCGCTCACCACCTTTGTTGAATGACAGCAAATGATCCTTCAAGCAAATTGAAGTTAGGGTTTTAAGATTTCAAGTTCTGTTCACAAATAGGAGAATTGAGTTTGTGCATGGTGTTTGTTTTGTGTGGGCACACCATTGATCAATTTGTGAGTAACTTTTTGGGATGTTATGAAAAAAAAAAAAGATGGCTAATTAGGGTTCCATGGAATAACCCGTCAAGGTAGTGTGCACGCTCAAGTTAATTATGATGGTTTTCGCAAGAGTTGGGTTCCGGTAACGGGATCCAACAATAGAATTGCGTAATACGTTCTGTTCACGACTACACAGGACCCTTAGAGGAAATGTGTAGTACGTTCTGTTACGGATCCACCCAAACCATATTACTGTGTTTAATTTGTTTTGATGTGTTTGATTGCTTATGATGCTCTAGCAATTTGATGGGTGTATGACTTAAGTGAATTATGAAGTGGATTGACAATTTTGAGAAACAAATGTTTTAGGGATTTCAATGAGATTTGCTATAATCATGAATTAGGTTAAACCAATCTCTTTCTTTAGTAATTGAGTAGATAATAATAAGAGAGGTAGACTAGTATTTACTTTATTTTTATGGAACCGACACTCTATTTGTCACTACACTATTACAAAATGATTCGTCCACTTTTCTAGTCTTGTATAAGGCTAGAAAAAAATCAATCAATTGATCATGCGTGGATTCACTGAATGAGAATAATACTTTCTCAGAGTGCTGATCTTCTCGCTTTTGATAAATCATTAATTATTGGTGATACTTAATTTTGTTCAACCTTTTTTTATATCTGTTTATTTTATATTTTAATTTATGTCATCCCATCAAATTTAATTTGCATCCAATTATTTTTATCTATTTAAATGTTGCCATGTTAAATTTACATCATTTTTCACTATATTAAATTTAATTTAAATCACTATAACGCTCTTACTTCAAATTTCTAAAAGAATTTGGGGTTTAACTCCTTGCCTGACAAATCACGTGTTTACAGCTGCCTTGCCTAGAATTCTGCCACCGACAACGTCTGACCACAAAGTTCGTTGGATGAATACTAGCAGCATTAAATACGCTTACCCTCCTACAAAAGTAGCATTAAATACGCTTACCAGCATATAAATCGATTCATTTAAGACTGAAAACGCAATTAGTTAGCCCTGACTACATATAATAACAAATACAGAACTTTTACGATACTAAAAATACCTCGATGAACAACAAACGCTATACCATTAAATAAATGTTGGACCCGCTTTTTGTGGATCACTTAAGTAAATTTACCTATAAACTTATGCATCAATCCATCTTGTGGCACTTACCTTGCACGCTGTTGATACGTATGGTTATGGTGATGTTAAGACATGCATCGGTCCAAAAAAACGGCCATTAGGTGACACCTGCCAGACAAGTTGTTTACAGCTGATGTCTCAACAAAACCAAATTCCTATATTATATTCTCCACACAATGATACATAAAACATGACGACAGAGTATTACACAACACTGGTAGTGGTTACTAAAGGAAAGTAATTAAAATAACATGAACAGCGTCTATCTTAGGCTATAAGAAAAGGCAAAACAGTAAGCATAAAGGCCTCGTATGTGAACGTGGCTGAGCCAGTGTATGCTTTGTCCTTCTCTTTGAACTTCTCCGTCAGACCCTGCAACGATTGAAACAATAATATCACAACCAAAACTGAAGGTAAACGCTAAAGCTGCCTAATAAATAAACCACCAAAACCCCTCACCTTCACAGTAAGACAGCATCTGCAATTCAACCAAAAGCTCTACATTAATTTATATTTATTAAACCCAAAAATTATATATATCAAAAACAAAAATAAAAATAAAAACATACTCGATGAAATTGTCATATTCAACACCCTTTTGCCTGCCTCCTCCAGTTTTATCAAACTTCGCCACCAGTAAATCAACGACCACAGGCGACACCGCAAATCCCAAACTCAACAACGCTTCTCTCAGCTCATTTGCATCGATCTTCCCGCTCCTATCCCTATCAAATCTCTCGAATATGTTCTGCTCATTCCCATTCAATCCATCCATCATTTATTATTTTTAATTTTATAATTTATATTCAATTTATCTCCACTTACTCTCCAACTCTGAAGGCTGTAGAACACTTGAGTGAATTCCTTTGGACCTGCAGAGCGTACACATCAATAACTTAAATCAAGAAGACCTACTAGCACAAACTTCATTCTCTCCAATTCATTAACTTACCGATCTTCCTAGTGTTGGTGTTGGTGAAGAGATACATCATAAGATGAACAGTCCTCAAGCTGAAGCTCTGATTATAACTCGAGAGCGCTCTCTGCAACTCCTTGTCGTCGATCAAGCCGCTGCCGTCCTGATCCGCGGCTTGGAAACACGCGATGATGTTGGGATCGGTGCCCGGGGGAAAAGCCGACGGCACTAGAGAGGCAAAGGGGTTCCCGTACGCCGACGATGGAGGATAACCACCAGCGGAAGCGGAAGGTTGATGAGGATGAGGCTTGTCTTTGGGAGGTTTATAACCGGGCGGGGCCGCGTAAGGTGCTCCATATGGTGCTGATGGTGCGCCGTACGGTTGTTGAGGTGGCGGAGGATGGGTTCCGTAGGGTGGCTGGGACGGCGGTGCGCCGCCATAGCCGTCACCGTAACCATAATTGGGATAGCCGGACATTCGTGCAGCGGACGACAGAGAAAGGTAGAGGATGTGATGATGGTGCGGGGTTTCGTTGTGATTATCCGAGTTAAAGGAGCTTTTCTATTATAGAGGATTATGTGTCAAAGCTTCCGCCTCTATTTCAAGTGACTTCTTCGAAGGCTTGTAAACGGGCAGGATCGGTACGGTCGTCTAATATATTTTTTAAAATTTTATATATTTATTTTAAGATAATTTAAAAAAGTTGTATTTATATTTTTTAAAATTTATATATTATAAATTATAGCATAATTATTTATAGTAAAAAGTAAAATAAAATTACCTATACATTATTCCAAAATATTTATATAAAATGCAAACAATTTATATTTATTAAAAATATGTAGCAATAATAATGTCGTCATAATTATTCCTTGTACAAACAAGTTAATTTAATTTTAATTTTATAATTTTATTATAAAAATTAATTATAATGTTAATGTAAAAAAGTTAATATCTATGTACAAGAAATTTATTTCAAATATTATTTTTACGTGTTTAATAAATTATTATATTTCTTTTTAATATGATTTAAAAAATACGTTTATTAAATATTATTGTCTTTTCATATTATATCTATTATTAAATAATCATTGTAAAAAATTTTATTTTTATTACTCATATTAAAAGAAATTAATTAATATGATAATTAATCTTAACCCATTTAAACTTTTTTTTTATTTTTCATATTTACACAATATATACATTATGCTTATATATATTTACGTTAATCTTAAAATGAATTAATCATTTTATTAATCCTAATCCTAATGTATCAATATATTATTTATCAATTCCAAAATAATATATAAGTAATTGAGTTATAAACAAAATAAGTACAGTATATTATATTGAAAATAGCTATTATTTTATTAAAACTAGAATACATTTTATAAATATTTTTGATATGCTTTTATAAATTATTTATTTTATTTCTTTAGAAAATAGTTTTTTTTACTTTTTTCTAAAATCATTATATTCTAATTAATCTAAATTTATATTCATAAATTTTTCAACTATCTAAATTCTAAAATTAAATGATTTATTCATAAGTCACTATAATTAAAAGTTTGTTAAGAGTAATTCCTTACTCGAAACCTTGATATGAGTTTTACTTTAAATCCTTCTCGTCCTTAGAGTATTATAAGCATATCATATGTCATAAAATTTATAAAATTTTCACCTTTTTTCTTTTCAATATATATATTATGTCATAACTTTAAATTATAACAACATATAATTATGATATAATAAAGTTATTAATTTATCGAATATTAAATTACAAAATATTTATATCTTTTTATTTAAACTACTTCATATTTCATTTGAGTAAAACTATAAGTCATTAAATGAAAGCGTAACATCACTAACTTCTTAATGTTTTAAATAATATTTTAGGTATAATGACTAATGAGCTAAATATTAACACAATTTGTGTTAAAAGTCATTAATTTAGGTTTATATTGAAAGATGCTACATACATTTGTATATCATTAATGAGAAAATGCATTTTAAAATTAAAATTTTGGGATGTATTTATTGGTATGATTAATTAGGAAATTTAATTCAATTAATTAAAATTTTGTATGAAAAGTCATTAAGTTAATAGTTATAGTTAAGAATTTTAATTCAATTAATTACGAATTTTTAATTTACTTAAATCATTTATTAATTATAATAAGAGAGAATTGATAAAATCAAATTCATTAACTATAGAAAATTTTGCTATACACGAATGATTATCTAAATCATTTTACAAAAAAAGATACAAATTACAAAATCAGCAGCTGAATAAACTGCAGAGTAAAAACTGAGAGAGCATCATCTAATTGATTAACTGTACTTGTTGGTAAGATCATCAACAGTTTAGCTCCAGTCATTTGTATGTACAAATATTATATTTAGTAATATAATATTAAATAAAAAACAATAGTTAGTAATGTAATATTATATAAAAAGAAATTTAAAAATACATTCATCTTCATATATTTGATCAAAATAACCTTAAATTGGTCGATTAATTTCACTAGTCCCCTCTGCATTAATACCTATGGCTGTAGGAAAATAAAGAACACAATATTAAGTAAGATAATATAAAGATAGATAAAATAAATATATTAAAAAGAAAGGAATTTTCTATTAACATCTTCATCATTTAACCAACTTTGAGCACATAAGAGCTTCCACAATTTGATAATGAAGTCGACCACGATGAGGAGTAATGACCCGACCACTAGTACTAAATGCAGACTCTGAAGCAATAGTTAATGATGGTTTGATTAATATCTGCGGCATTTCATCAAATACATTACAAACATTATCTCATATTCCAAATATTAACATACAAAGTTCTCAAATTAGCCGCATCACATCTCAAGACAACCAAACAAACCAAAATGACAAAGAGAGAACAAGAGCTTACCTTCGACGTTGCCATGACAGATGATATATGAAGCAAAAGATCAAAGGAACAAAGTGAAATGAAGAAGAACAAAGAAATGAGTGAGTTCTCGAGGACGAAGGGAGTTCTCGGGGAGACTGTGAGACTGTGAGTTATTAGGGATGAAGGGAGATGGAGGCAGTCAAGAGGCTAACGAATGGGCAGGGGCGAGCATGCGAGCATGCAGCGGTGCGAGGGAGGGAGGTAGTAGGCAACTGGGTGGCAGGGTGGGCGTGGCGTGACTTTCATTTAATCAGAGGCAAAACGACGTCGTTTTTGCTTGCAAGAAAATGGCGTCGTTTTGTCACGTATTTTATTAACTGTCTAGTTGGAAAACAACATCGCTTTACACTTAAAGCAAAGCGGCGTCATTTTATCGATGGAACATATAATTTAAACATCAACAAAACGACATCATTTTGCAACAAACAAAACGACGTCATTTTGTTGGTGGCCCTAGGCGGGCCACGATTCATGGGCCAAACTGCTCGGCTCTGGCCAGCCCATGGCCCGTGATTCATGGGCCGTGGCCCGGCCTAAAATGCCACAGGCCATATCCAGTCGGCTTGTGGCTTGGCTCGTGGGCAAGTTTAACTGAGCCAAACTCGTTGATCGTGGGCCAGGCCGGCTTTATTTTGACATGCCTGCTTCTTCATAAACTATTATATTATATATGCCTCCAAAGTCCAAACTAATGCATATTATTTTACTGTTTGGTCTTAACCTTTATATAGAAGGAGAATCTCATATGATTTGAACACATGTTCTAAATTAATATATTATTAAATCAGTTTTATTTTTCAAATCAGATAATTTTATATCACTATATTAATTTATGTAAATTCGATTTGTTATTTAAGGTATTTCATTTATCTTTTCCAATTATAAAGTTTTTACAAATTTAAAAGTACATTAACTTTTAATTAAGGAATAAAAATAAAAATTTTCAACATAATAGGTCCTGAAAAGGAATAAGAACATATTCATATGCAATGCCTTATTCTCATTTTCCCTAATCACAAATAGTTTAGCACAAACTCATAAAAATAAAAAAGATTTTGACACATAATGTCATAAAAAATAAGAAAAATAAGTTCATATATGCTCTTCTTTTCCATATTAGGCAATAATAAATTTTAAATTTAAATTAAATATTATTAAATAAATAAATAACATATTAATTTTACTTTATTTTAAATATAAATAGACCCTTATTTACAAAATTACATTATTTCCTTACTTTTTTAGAAGAGCTTTATTCATATTTTCTTTATTCAATAAATTAAATAGAAAAAGATTGATGTTCTTTTTTTTCAGTAAACAAGTAACTAGAATATTTGATACATTTATTTTCACTTTACATAATTAGCTTATTTCATAAAATAAAATATCATTAAATTTTTTTAGCGTATGATATATTTTAGTCTAATTATTAGTATGAGATTGCAAATTTTTTTAAGCAAAGAATGTCATTAAAACCTCATAAACGTGAAGTTCACACATTTACTTACAAGTAACAATTAAGAAGCAAGTCTATCCATAGGAATGAAGACCAGATGGAATTTGTATCAATTATTGTTAAATTTCATTTGCCTTTGCATGTTGTTTTTTGTATTTGACTTTGTAATTTATTTCATTGTGAACTCATTATAATGTTGAGATAGCTTTGTTATAGTTAATTCAAATCTTATTCAAATTTTAAAAAAAGATAGTCAAGAAGCAAGGATGCCAACCTAGTAAAGAGTAACCAACTAGGTGAGTTCTTTATGCATTAGAGAATACAAAAAGCAATCTAAGATTGAAAACTTAAACGTGCAAGAGATGTAAGTAACATAAGAGTAATCACCTATACCAACCAGTAATAATCATTTTACATTAAGCTAGTTAGTTATGCATTAACATTCGGTAGTTTCCAAAACAAAAGTTAAGCAAATTCATCCCCAATAATCACTCAGGTAAGCACCATCTAGAAAGTAGGGAATCATTATATCCTCTATAAAGATGATGAGCCATTATATGCATTTGTACCTGCTTTATCAGCTCTTATAAAAGGATATCTTCTTGTATGGCTTGTCCTTAAAAGATTCTTTTATTTCTTTCTTTCCATAATATATACATAGAGTACCCAAAAGCAATCTTCTGTAGAGAACCAAGTAGCTATGTCATGTAAGCAAGTTCTAGAGAAATGTATATTGTAGAGGACCTGGATATGCTTTCATATGTTGTAGGAGATTTTACACTTGAAAAGAGGTGATCATTAGATTTTGGTTCCTTAGTGTATAAAATACAAGTGATAGGAGACTAATGAAGTTCTTAAGCCTGATAGTGGTGCTTAGTCTTCCTCTCAATACTAACCAGAGAATGAAGGAGACTCAAGAGCTAGCATGTTTCATCTAAGCTAGCTTATGCCATCTTATCTTGGGAGCTTGACTTTTTAATATACCTAGGTAAGAAGAGTTAATTAAAACACCAAAAAGTGACAACTCCATTTTATAGTATCTTCCTAGTTAAGGATTAAATTAAAACTAAGTTCCTTAGTACTTGATATGAGAAGCATTTGTAGATTCATATAAGCATTACTAAGGATTTGGCTCACTAAAGCATTATCTAGAACTATGTTTTCACGGGTTCAAGTTCTTGCATGCTACTAAGAGGCCTTACAATTGATTAATTATCATGCCAAAAGAAGGTGAAATGTCCATTGCCTACCTTAGAGAAGATACTCCATCTAACATTGTCTCTCACTTTTTGCATATTCACCATAGTCCAAGAAGAGTCATATCTTGGTTAAGTTTTCCAAAAGCTTGCCTTGTTCAAATGGTGTGAATGTACTTACTTTAGCCATAATGCTTTCTTATCAATAAGTATCCTCTATGTCCTCTTCATTACGAGCATATTATGATTAAGATAATTTCCAATCTCCCTTCATCACTAGGTAAGTAAAGCTACCTCCATTTCACCTTGGCTAAAGCAGATTTAGAGCTATCCACTGCTTACATAAATTGTCTAATTAGCCTTTATATTGTATTTGCTATGTTTATGAGGATAAAAACATGTGAGGAACAATAGATATGTAAGCTATTAACTAATGAATTTATCAATTTCTCTTATAGTTATAGATAAATTTTAAGCTACACTAGATGGAAATCCTTTTCTAATCCTTTCTATCAAATGGTGGAACTCATTAGTATGGGGTCTTTTAAAAGATATAGTAATTCCAAAATAAGGAATTGGGTATTTTAAGCTTAAATTCAATTAAGTTACTATCTGGTATATATTTTTTAAAATTCATCATGTTTTCAATCATATTTAAAGAATGTTTCTTTTTATAAGTTACCATCTACTATAATTTTTTTCTTCCAAGTTGGTCATTTCCTATGACACTAAACTTCCAAGTTATTTCAAATTTTGAGCAAATGAATATTTGACAAAAGTCCTAATGGGAGATAATTATAATTCTTAATTTGATAAAATAAATTTTCATATTATTGAAAACTTTGATTATTCAAATTTAACAAGAAGAATAAAATTTTGAAGGAATCCAGCACCAATGAGTTTCCCCAAATCATGGCGCAGAAGAATCAATGTGTAAAGAAGGTCAAAAGTTGACTTTTTTATTTTTATATTAGAATATCAAACTAATTGTTTTCCTTTCCTATACCTTAAGTACTCAACTTCCTTTAAAATATTTAAGAGTTTAAACAATTTAAAGGTTCTTCTAAATTTCAATAATAGCACCGACCAATATTCTAAAATAAAGTATTTTATAGTTTCATTTCTTGAATAATTAGTGATAATATGAATAATTTTAACTCAAGCATTTTTATGATGATCTAACTTAGCTACTTAAGTGGTATTTAAAATAGAATTTCAAGACTTTATATGAAATGTCCTAAACTCTCAAATGGCCTCCCATATAGCCTCTTCCAGAGGTAGGCATTTTCATTTAACAAGGCTTTCCTCAAAAAAAAGTTTTCCCTTTTTAACCCAGCAAGTGTCTAAGATGGCTTCAGGTTCCATGATAATTGCTCCATCATCATCAGTAAAAGGTAAGTCAACCGTAGTATCATAAGGCTCCCCCCACTTTCTTTTTAAGCAGTGAAACATGAAAGACGAGGTGAATTTGGGATCCTTCTAAGAGCTTTAATTTATATGCTACCTTCCCAATACATTGCTCAATCTAATAAGGACCATAAAATCGACTTGCTAATTTTTTAAAAGCTCTACGAAATACCGTTTCTTGCCGCTAAGGGAGTAGTTTAAGGAAGACCATAACGCCTACCTGATACTTAATGTCTTGTCGTTTGGAGTAAGCTATTTGTTTTATGTGGTTGGTAGTTGCATGCAAAATGGTTTTGAGATGGAGTAATATATGTTAAGTCAAAATGACTTCACGTCTAATAATTTTGATGACATTCAAATAATAATAATATTAGAAATAATATGTGTGTTAAGTGTGAAGGAAACTAAGAAGGAAGCGGAAAACTAAGAAAGAAGCAAAACTAAGAAGGAAGCGGAAAACTAAGAAGGAAGCGGAAACTAAGAAGGAAGCAAAACTAAAAAGGAAGCGGGAAACTAAGAAGGAAGTAGAAAACTAAGAAGGAAGCGGAAAACTAAGAAGGAAGTGGAAACTAAGAAGATACGAAGATGAAGACCTGATAGTACATCGGACGGTTAATTAGTTTGAGTTAGTTACAGAACTCAACTGAATAACAGTTTCTGCAAAGAAACAAGAAACATGAAGCAAGAAGCAGTTGAAGACAAAGGCTATAAATACAAGTCGGAGTCGAAGACTGAAAAAGTTAGTGATTTGAGTTAGTGATTTTAAGTTTTTGAACTTTAGCAAAACACTGTATTTGTTGTGCGAAACACTAGAACTATCATTACTATAACAAAGCTCGCAATATCTTTCTTGTAAGAGAGAGGAAAAGCTGAGAGCCTAAAGAGGCTAAGAAAGTGAAAATAATACTTGGTGTAAGAGACCTGAAGAGGCTCTGTAGAGAAAGAATACTTGTACAGTTTGAGAAGAGTAGTGAAATCTCAGAAGGATTTTGAGGACTGGACGTAGCCTACGGTTTGGGGTGAACCAGGATAAAATCTCTGTGTCTACTCTCTAACTCTTTACGTTTAATTTCTATTGTTCATATACAAGTACATAGAAGTTAATTGCGATTTAATCTTGAAGATAATCTCGTATAACAGTTGTGTATTCACTTAGTAACTTTGAAACAGTAAGTTTTCAAAGAAATATCAAAGGGGATTGTATTTATGAAAAAGAATACACAATTCAACCCCCCTTTCTGTACATTTTGTATATTGTTCATAAAGACTATACTAACAAGTGATTTACTTCAGTTGGTATCAGAGCTCGGTTTTCAAGAACCATCATTACAAAGTAAGGATAAAGATCTATGGCAGAATCACACATTTTTATAACTGAAGGTGCCTCCGTCACAAGACCTCCTGCGTTCAATGGTGAAGATTATCATTATTGGAAAGACAGGATGCGGCTCTTCATTGAATCTACACACGTCGACCTTTGGGACATTGTTGAGAATGGACCATATATACCAATGGATGATGAAAGGAGTGTCATCCCACGTATCAGATGGTCAGCCGATCAAAAAGCAAGATTCCAACTAAACTCAAAGGCCAAGCTCTTTCTGAGTTATGCCTTAAGCAGAAGTGAATACGATAAAGTTCATGGATGCGACACTACGAAGGAGATATGGGACACTTTATCCATAGCACACGAAGGTACTAACCAGGTGAAAGAGTCCAAGATAAGCATTCTTGTACACCAGTATGAGCTGTTCAAAATGAAAGAAGATGAGTCTATTGATCAGATGTT
>JAOSBL010000005.1:27626750-27637900 GCA_027568915.1 Erythroxylum roraimae | reverse complement strand
TTATACACTTAAGTGAACTTCCAACAATGCCCTTCATTCATTCTTATAACATTAATGCTTCAATTCAATTAATCTATATCATAAAATCTTACCAACATTAACATAATCATGACCTCCGCAAAAAGGTCCCTTAGGGACCTCATAATTTATTTAAATAATACTTGATCCTCAAGAAAAAATTTTAGGGGCCAATATCACCTTTGATAAAGCCTCGTCAAAATCTTCAAAATCTACCCGCATCACTTATCTCCCTTCTTCTTTGTAGGATCGCTTTGATTAGCTTCACTCTCAAGGTGGAATGACTGCCAATGACACTTTTTGTGCTGTCTGGTCCTGGAATTCAAAGAATTGGGCTACTCTGTTGAACCAGTACGTTGGATCGTCTCTTTAATGCCTAGGAAATTCAAGCTTTGTCTATTTGGATGAGAACATGGGTCGTGTCCCTTCTGTATGATCTTTGGAGTCGTCACTATAATTGCGAAAACATCTATTATGGTCATTGGCGTTGCTGCTGGATACTTGTTGGAGAGTTAAGCTTCTGATAACGTGTTAATGGTTTCCTGCATTTGATGCAACTTGTCATTTAACCCAAGTTCCATCTGGTTTATACCGTTTTGAAGTGCTCCTAGCCCAGCCTCCAATTGCTCGATTCTTTCCTTGTTAGTTCCCATTATAACCTAGCTCTATACCAATTATAGGTCCCAATCAAAGCTAACAATGATAATAATTAGAATTGTTCTTTGGGCAAGAATGAATCGCACATACTCGAATAGCTTGAATACAGAAGGAAAACTACCATCTCCTAAGCTCATGACCTTAACTACTAAAAATAAGGACTGCAACAACTACTAGCACTACTACCAAATAAATAGCTAAGACCTATTCAATTAGCTAACAATCAGCACACCACCATCTCCCACGTACTCAACTAGACTATGCCAGCACATAATCCCAACAGCTCCCATGTACTCTGCCTGTTAATCACATTAGGAACTTCGGATTCTGCTGACGAACACGTTCGACCTTCTTGGCTTAGCAAGTACTTACTTTAATTCACATAATTGCTACACACGATGACTTACCTAATTCTCCTTCCAGTAATTTCAAGCACATCGACACAACAAAACAGAGGAAAAGACGAGTCCAAACTTTTGGTACCATTCATGGTGCGAAGATCCTAAACTTTAAAACAAAAACAGTCTTACAGAACAAGAAGGAATAACATAAATGGACAAACAAAACTCTCCTAATTGCATATACTGAGTCATTAGTATTTTTATTCTTTAAAGCTGAAGTTTGTGATGAAAACTTGAAACCTCCTGAGTTATTAAGTTCTAAGGGCGAAAAGTTTGATTCCGCAGGATTACCAACTCCAGCTTCTGCCTAACACTTAAGAGACACGTGAAATTTGTCCTAGCATCAAAATCAGTGGTTTTCAGCTCCCTTCAAAAGGGTTTGAGGTTACATTCTGAAAAATCAACCACACCAGTTGAGGCTTCCTTCAAATTCGGGGAAAAACAAAGAAGCAAAAAAGGCCTTTCCCTATCTTATATGTTCTGCGATTGGTGTAAGTATGCCATTTTACCTCTCAAGAAATTTCTGGATCACCAGGGAGAGCATCATACCCGTCATGTTGCTTTGGTTTACCTTTTTCCACGGGGATGCACTTCAGCACAGCTCCTATTGGCAGGCTTACTGCTCCTATTGCAATGCTTAGCACCCATAATTCCCAGCTTAATGGGACGGTGTTTGCAAAGGTCCCCAGGAATTCGACTATGATCACTTGAAACGTCACAGTTGTTACCATAACAACTAAGAACACCCAGCTGTCAAACATTCCTCGGAATACGTTTATCTTCTCTATATCACGACTGTTTACTTCATTAAACACCTGGAAGGAAAGGGCTAACCTCATCAACAACTTGTACAAGATGACAGTAAACATTTTTGTTTCTAACGTCCATCTAATAAAAGATATACTTCGTAGTGCAAATTAAATACTTCATCGTTAAGGATACGTAAGAGAGTCATTAGAAAACTTGTATATTTTTTGGCTGCAGATTTTGTTTTAGAAGCTAAGTAATATTAAAAGATTTTTTTTTTACAGGTATTTGAGTAGTATGATGCAATCATATGGATGAAGATGAGAGCTATCAAAACAGTAGGCTCAATCACTATAGATCTTACCTGGCAGAAAACAAAAGAGTTAAATATCAAAGTTTTCAAAACACTGGTAGCATCTGAACCACTTAATCCTAACAGGCGCTTCCCACTAAAATTGAGAACTCCAAGCACAATTAGTTGATACACACTCTGACCAAGTATGTTTCTCCACATGGCCATTGTAATGAAACTTGTGCCCCTCCCCACGGGAGGCCTTTTCATCAATCCATCATTTGGAGGTTCTGTAGCCAATGCCAATGCACCAAGAGTGTCCATGATCATGTTGACCCAAAGCAACTGCACAGCAGTTAAAGGAGCAGAACCTGAAAATATCATGTGCAAGATGAAAATGACACTAGGTAACATAATATTCTGCATTAGAAAATAATGTTACAAAGCTAACAGCAAGCTTGAAAAGTCAAAGTACCTGTGAAGCAAGCGGAAACAAAGTTGATCATAAGAGCAACAACATTAACTGTAAGCTGGAACTGGACAAACTTTTGAATGTTGATATAAACTGCACGACCCCATTTAGCAACATTAACAATAGTTGAAAAGTTGTCATCCATTATAATAACATCAGCATTTTCTTTAGCAACCTGCAAAATAGATATTTGTGGCGGTAATATCATGGGTTGACAAATTAAAAATATATGCAAGCAGTCAACCTTTGAGCCAAAGCTCAAGGAGAAAAGAGCTTTGCCAACTACTTTCCAATTAACCTGCTAACCTCCTTTCACATATACTAGAATAATGTCAAGGAAATTGAATAAAAAGAAATGACTATTAATTTTATTATCTGACTACATTACAATTAAACCTGCTAACCTCCTTTCTCATATTCTATAATAAGGCCAAGGAAATTGAATAGAACTTCAAACAAATGAATACCAATTTTAACATCACAAAATTTTTTGTTGGACATACTCCAAAATTTGTATTTCAAAAATATAATTGTTAAGATCAAATCATTTGAAGTTAAATGTTAAAAGTTGATCTTCCAGTCATTAATTTTGCATTCTCAAAGACCCGAACACTTGAACCAGTTACATATTTGCGAGATTATATACAACCAGAAATATTTATTCTAATTTTAATATTTCATGGAAAGTTCTAAAGTTAGAAAATCCGAAAATAAGGACATGCGATAGGCGTTAATAAATTATAGCAACATCATTATCATGGATAAAACTTGGCTTTAAGTGCTTTGCTTGTGGAATATCCTGATACAATAATGGGTCTAGGAACAAAAGAAGCTTGATTGTCCACGAGTTTCCTGTATGCTTTGCATTTGAAATTTACGACTTTCACATGTCAATCAAATTTGAAGATACAAGTATTAGAAACAAATTCATCAGTGTTTTACATTGTTCCCGGAAGTAAATTATTGTGGACTAAAATGTCACAACTGTGATGATACTAAACCATAAATGCAGACACGCAAGAGATAGACAAATGATCAACTAGAACTGCATGAAAGTAAGAAACATATGCAAACCTCTGTCCCAGTTATGCCCATAGCAAGTCCAATATCTGCTTCATGCAAAGCAGGAGCATCGTTGGTTCCATCCCCAGTAACTGCCACAACCTCCTTAAACATATTCCTCAAATTTGTCACCAAGGTGTGTTTGTCCAAAGGCAAAGAACGAGCCATAACCTATTTGTCACAAGCAATTGATACAAGTTACAAATCTTAAAGTGCAAAAGGATCACTTTGCTGGGAAGTCATACAAATACCTGAATTTTTGGAATAACTTCCCTCATCTCCTCATATGTCTTACTACGAAACTCTGGTCCTTCTATGGCCAAGCCATGCTCAGTAAGTATGCCACATTCCTTTGCAATAGCTTTAGCAGTATTTATGTTATCACCAGTAACCATACGAACAGTAATTCCAGCCTCTAAACAAGTCCGAACAGCATCTTTAACTTCAGGGCGAACAGGATCTTTAATTCCAACCACTGCTATTAATGTGTAGCCAGAATCAGGGATGTCATGTCCGTTGAAAGTGCCATCTATGTCTTTATAAGCCAAGCAAAGAGTTCTCAAGGCCTCAGAAGCAAAACCATTTATGACATACGAGATATTTCTTACCTCTTCTACAGACAGAGGAACAGGTTCCCCACTATCATCAAGGACCTTGTCACACATTTGTAGTACTATTTCTGATGCACCTTTGCAGAAAGCTCGTTGTCCCCCTTCAGGACAAAGCACAAGTGTGGACATCTTCTTTCTAATTGAATTGAAAGGCTCAACTTTTAGTATTTGAAAATCTCTCCGATATAAATGGTAAACACCACCCAAATGCAAGCCAAACTCAAACAAGGCTTTGTCCGTTGGTGTTCCCAAAATTTTGTCAATTCCATCTTCATCCTTGGTCATTTCACAACCAGTATTGCGATAAACAACTTGAAAAAGGAAGCTTAACACTTCTTTTGAAGCTTTGATATCTAAATTCCCCATGCTGTTTTTCCTGTTTGTAACTTTAGCTTCTCCACATATCCATATCCTGTCAACTACCATGTGATTCGTGGTTAGGGTCCCTGTTTTATCGGTGCAGATGCAACTAGCAGATCCCATTGTCTCACAAGCAGACAGGTGCCTAACAAGTGCCTTGTCATTCATTAGCTTTTTCATTGCAAAGGCAAGACTCAAAGTCACTGCCAACGGCAAGCCTTCAGGGACAGCAACAACGATTATGGTAACAGCAATAGCAAAATAGTTCAAAAGCGTTAAGGCATCACTTGAAGACCAATGCGATAATTCCTTGTGTTTTGCTTTATCTATCAGAAATCTTGCAGTTAACACGAGGAATGTTAGCACAGCAAAAGCCAAACCAATTTTTCCAATAATCGTGGCAACACCATTCAATTTTACCTGCAATGGCGTCTCATCCTCTCCACCTTCATTTAGAGTTTCCATCAATTTTCCCCATTCAGTTCTCATGCCAACTGCTGTAACTAGCATGTTTGCAGACCCATCTTGCACTGTGGTTCCCGAAAGAAGAAAAGGCTTGTCTTCATTCACATTGACAGGTTCGCTCTCTCCAGACAAACTTGATTCATCTATAAGTAAACCATATCCTGATACATAAATCCCATCAGCTGGAACTATGTCACCAACAGACAGTTGGACTACATCTCCAACAACCAAATCATAAATGGAGACTACTTGTTTGCGTCCATCCCTCGTCACCTGTATAAAAATCTTTTTCTTCTCCGTATCCAAGTCTCTGAACTGCAACGACTGCCTGTAGTCACTAATTGCAGTAACCATGACAACTAAAATGATACTTAAAATGATTCCTAGTCCATCATACATGCCCTTTGGCCATCCTTCAGTGGCAATTCCTACACCTATAGAAACAGCAGCACAAATCATAAGAATGATCAGTGTCAAGTCTTGCAGTGCTTCCCACACGAACATAAAGAAGGTTCTTGGAGGTTTTTCTGGATAACGGTTATAGCCATAAATGTTTTGCCTTTTAGATACATCACTACTTTGGACACCTTCATTCAGTGAGACACAAACTGTCCTTGCAATTCCTTCAGCCCCACCATAGACTTTCAAAATCTTAAGATCATGTTCACGAGCAATAGTGGCCAGGACATCCGGGTCAATTTGAAAGCCTTCTTTTTTCACCTCTTCTGAAACCTTGTGTTCAAAGTCTGAACTAACTGCAGCACCAGCTGCACCATATAAAGATTAAGTGAGAAAAGAAAGCATACAGAAATTTGAAGTGTGCATGAAATATAAATTGAGTGAGTACCATCAACAAACTTCAGAGCAGCCTTTTTAACATAAAGGGCAACACGTATTTTTTCCTGGCTCCAAAAGAAAGAGACAGAAATAAGTCAATAACAGAAACAAAAGCCATACTGCTTTAATAGCAGGAAGTTCGACGTATTTTAATCCCCTCTGAAGCTGCTATTGTTGTATTCAAGACATCTGGCAGCAGGGTCCTTGGTTTTGCAACATTTATCATTTGTGTTGAGGTCAAAAAGTGCCCACCATTTGTTTGCTCCCTAAATGATTCGTATTGTTGTAATGTAAGCAGGCATATGCTCAGCTTTCTAATCTAAAGAGTGCAAAAGGTTTGAAAAGGAAATATAGAATGTAGGAAAAAAGGACGCAAAAAAAGTGTTGGTTATTTGTCAAATAAAATCAGTTTTTGCATGCCAGTTACTTTTGCGTTGGAACGAAAGGAAACAAAGACATCAATGTCACGAGACATTCTCTTACACCCTCTTGCTGCCTGGTGATGAGAAAATGATGGTTACATGAGTTAATGAGATGCCAACTTCGGACATACATTACAATTTGCCAATCCTCAGTTCCTCACACGTATCCAAGAAGTATAAGAGAAGTTAATGGAAACTGACTGTCTAGCTAATCATGTGCAAGCAAAAGTATGAAGAAAATGAATACAAACAAAATGCTACAGTTTATCATATAATAAACAAAGGATCAACTTCTTTGCAGCTGTGCTATTTATGTAGAATATTCAGAAGGAGCGCTAAAAAAGTAACACAAATGGTTTCATGGAGGAATAAAGTTTTCCCATTTCAGAAATAATTGAGACACCCCTTAAAAATATAAACGAACTTTGACTCACTATTTTCTTTACGTTGATATATTTTGTTCAAATGTCATATTCCTCAGATTGTAATTAATTTGCGAGACTGAATTCTTATTATTTTGTTATATTATTGATAAATTATCTATGGAAAATTTTTAAAATATTAAAAAAATTCATTTAAGTATTAAAGTTATTAAAACTCAAAATTTTTAATTGTTTTATAGGTTTTAGTGTCATAATTCACTTATAGATGTAAAATTAATTATTAAAACTACTTAAAAATTGATATTAATAGTTTTTTTTCCTCTTTTAATTCCTTTTATGGAGACTAAAATCAAGTTCATGAGCTCCAATTATGATTAGATTATCATCCTAAAGCCAATCATCGATCATTATGTCATAGCACAGGTTCGAACAAAATCCAACTCAGAATGTTTTGTGAGTTTATAAAGAAGATACCAACTTAGAATGTTTTGTAAGCTTATAGGAAAGAATGCATATGGAGAGAATTTAACTCAGTTTTTAGGGGGAGTGAATTACTTTGCAACTAATACTATTATCTTTTTTAAATGTGGTTTCAATTTACTATCAAAAGTCTTGTCTAATTTGATGTCTTTGTTTACATAACTTATTATACATTTTTGTATTAAGAATAATTGATTAATACTGACATTATTTTCAAATCTCACGACAAAATTTATGAGTTGAACTTTAAGATTGTTATTAAATTTAAATAAATACTTAACAAGTCTTTATAAAAACAATCTTTATTTATATGAAACTTAATAATATAGCAAAGGTTAACATTAAGGGTTCAAATTTTATGAAAACGTATGGAGGAATTTGTCCCTTTAATCTTTTCAATTACAACATTATATTAAGGTTTTGATAAGTGATCCTCTTAATATTTGTACTTAGAATGATGGAATCAATGCTTTCTATGAAGATAACATGGAATGAGTTCTCATTATGGATGATACTTTCTCGAGAGGACCTAATAATAGTCCCCAAATAAATATAGGCAAGCAAGGAACAAGTCTTATGATCCAATATTTAAGGGATAAAAAAAGCATATTACCTTACCTGCTCAGATTTCGGAGAGTTGAGCACACAGAAAATTTATCATCTCACAACAAGGTCGTTCTTGAAAGTTGACTTTTATACAGTCAAAAGCTTAATCTTAAAAAAAAAAAGGATAGATTAGCAAGTCCAAAGACTGAGTTAGTGATTCATGTGATGGAATGAATTTGTCTGAAGGTATTTGAAACCTGGAGTAGCTTGATTATCTTTGCTTTCCATATGCAAAAGATTAGAATTAAAACAATATGAATAACGACAAAAGCGTAACAGGTAAGCAACTCTGGAACAATTTCGTCGTATTGATGGAAACGTTCCACATGGAAGTTGCATTGCAAATGGTTTAAATCAAATTTCTACTACCTGTTGTTGGTACTATTCAATTAAAGGTGAATGGCTATGCAAATTAGAAAGGGATAACAGCAACAGCACCAACACGGCAACCACATGCCTCGATTGGAAATTGAGTTTGGGTGGGACAGGGAAAGAACAATTACTAAAAGAAGCTACCGACTCTAAAATTCTAATAATGAATTCACCATTAATAAAAAGGACAATGACGATGGGCAAGAGGGGGTACCCCTATCCTGTGCCAACCCAGTTTTCCTTTGATCTTAACCATCCGATGCAATAAATTGGATGGTTGAGAACAAAACGAAAAAGAGGGCACTGGGCAGGGGTACAGAAGATCTGTTCCGGCAAGAGATCATGTAAGTCTTAAACATCACAATCAAAGCAGTCCTTGCTTTTCAAAACTTGAAAAAGAAACTGCGGAAATTTCGAGGAAGTTTCCTCCGTCACTTTTAATTAAATGCTACAAGTCAAACGGTGGATCATTTTTCCACTCCAAAAATACAGAAGGATATCTATCAGGAATCCTGGTCGGCTATCCACCACAGTAGAATTACCGGTATGTTGGTACTATCTACCTTGCTAATTCCAAACTCAAGATTTTCTTGTCCATTACTGTTTGTTTGATTCCTAAATTAAAAGCATTTCAACTTTTTTTGTGATAATTAAAACTATAATACACTGGTATTGGTAAAAGTAATTGCTAAATAACTATATTCGGGTTCAGCAATCTTAATTCGTACACCATGACATTGAATTTTTACCTTCGAACATAATTAGGTCTCTGATTAATTATAGATGGATGTTTGATTCCGCGTCTTGAAAAAGTGTCATACGATGCATAAGACTCCAACCAGACATTAGATCCAAGTTCCATCAAACATATATAACAGGTAAGAAGATCATTCTATATATTTAAGAAAAATTGTTCTATAATTAGCGAAGATAATAACATAAATTTGATTAATACTGATAACTACCCGTTTACTTAATCGGTAAATAAGTTGAATTTCTCTTTACTCATTTCATATAGATGGAAACTAAGCCTGATGGAAGGAAAATAAGAGAAAAGAAAGGAAGAGAATTATATTTCTTTAAGTTTTCATTGTTTGGATAAAAATAAGTAAGGAAAAAGTGAGAGAATAGAGAAGAATAGGAAAAAAATTTAGACTAAATATATTTTCCACCAATTAGAAAGAGAAATTCAAAACAAAATAAAACAAGATAAGTAAATTACCTTTGTATCTTTATTTAACAAAAGATAAATAAATTTTATAATCAAAAACATAAAAGTTTATAAGTTTCAATTTTCTCCATGATAAATTAGAAAAACAAACCAAAAAAAAATTCATTTATCTTACGTTCTTTTCTCCTTTTTTTTCCATCAATATTTTCTTTGTTTTTTCCTTGTGCAAGTAAGATTCAAACAAAGCTAAAAGCTTAAACTTTGATAATTCCAATTAACTGAATGTTGTAATAAGAGTATATTTCGTAACCTAACATTCCGGAATACCTTTAATAGCGTGCGTTACCCTTAACAAAAGAAACTTTGTTAAGACGCGCATTAGGTGGATTCATTGCACGAAGATCTTGGGATTCTAAGATTTACGAAACGGGGTCGGGTGGGAAGATTGTTTAGAAAGAAAGTTAAGAGAGAAGGAAGGGGAACCTGAATGCTGCGTTTTTTCTTCTCGGCCTCGTTCCGCTTGACGAGATCGGCTACGTGACGGAATCGGCGGCGAGGATTCTTGACGATGGACACTGCTCTCCGCCATCTCATCAAGGCCTCCTCGGACGGGTTCTTGTGCTCCACTTTAAAATCGTCTAGAAACCTTTCCATGTTCAGCTTTTTGGCTTTGCGTTTTTCTGTTCACTGTCTACTTTCTTTAACCGTAACTGTAACTATAAAGAGAGAGAGAGAGAGAGAGATGCTTGAAACTATGTGTAAAGATGAATGATATGTCATATGTGCATGACAGTCTGTTTTAAAATCCACGACTATTGTGACGCTTCCAGAACCAGTAAGTATTGGGATTTGGGGTTGCTGTTTTAGAAAAAAAAAACAAAAAAGGAAGGTCTTGGATTTGCTTGTGATTTTTTATTGAATTCAATTCTTATAAAAAAAATCTATAAGAATTAACTATCAATAAATTGTTAGCTCGATTTGAATAAAAAAATTCCCAAAAAACTATGTTAAGTTAAATTGAATATCTGTAACAAGACTATCGTTCTAAATGTTGCATCATTATATATACTTTTTGGTATATTACTATTATTACTAATAAATGTGTCTGTTCTCTTTTTAAAAAAGCTTGCTTTTTTATATAATCATGCTGTTGCTTGCACCAAACACTTTATGGGACGACTTAATTTTTTCACTTGCCGCCAGAAAAGTTACCCACGGCTACTTGAAGCAAAAGGAGGACGAATCACCAAATAAATATCTTTAGATTAATTATTTAGACATAATCACATTCATGTCACTTCAGAATAATTGCTACTTAAAAGTTCCAGAAACTGTGAAAGTTTTCCTAATTTTTATAATTTCACTTACCCCTTTTTCCCTTGAAATATATGTTAATTCAATTTTCCATGCATTTATTAAATTTTCAATTCCGTTAAACCCATTGTTATGGATTTCATTTCATACCGGTCGATACGTATCGTATCGGACCAAATCCGGTATGATACCAAGGGTTGATAGTACCGGATTTGAATACCGGTCGGTATAGGTACCGTCGGTGTTCAAAATACCGGCCAAATACAAGTCGGTACCAAAAATTTTTAAAAATTGAAGTACTTTTTTGCAAAATTTTCAAAAAAATTTAAAAATTTCCTCCCTCCCTCCTACTTCTCCTTCCCCCCTTTTTTTCAAAATTTTGAAAATAATAATAAATATTTTCATTACTAATAATAATTATAAATTAAATAAAACTTAAAAATAAATTATTTTATTTTTATTACTAATAAATTATTTTTA
>JAOSBL010000005.1:27581023-27599437 GCA_027568915.1 Erythroxylum roraimae | reverse complement strand
TTATCTTTATGTATTAATTACATTTGATATTTTAATACTAAAGATAAAATCCCTAGAATAATTAATATGTAATTGAATTTATGATGAGATTATAATTGTAATATTCAATTTACATTTACGTACTATTCCTAAATGTTCCTAGTTGTAGTTTCATCAAGACGGGATATTGTTGAAATGGTAAAACTAGCACACATTATGTTTTTTTCTTATGAAGAAAGTAATTGATTTCATAAATTAAAGTATAGAGACGCTTAAACTAATGTGCAGGAGATTATTAGAGAATAAGTCACTAAATTGACCCAACTATGAGAATCCCGAATGGAATATTACATATATGTCTGTGGATTTCCTCATAATGATGGTTGTACAATTAATCCTTAGACTTGAGATTACCAAGGTATATCGTATGAGAATTATTGTGTTTTAATACTACTTATGAATTGTCGTACAATAATTCAATCGATACTACTTAGATGCAGTATGGACCACAGAGATAGTTAAGTAAGTCAATAAAGGATTCGTCACTCTAAAGTAATTAGAGAGAATATTCAACTATTCTTGATTAGTAATGATTTATAGAATTCTCTGGCTAGAGTGAATTGACAATTGAAAAGACGTTTTCAAATTTCAATTATAAATCAATTACTAATTAGCAAGAACGAACATGTTTTGACCAAAAGAGTAGACACTATATTTATACTCTGTCTAATTGGAATATTAGATGATGAAAAGATTAAATTATACATCACAATCGTGTATAGATAGGTTAAGTCAAACCACTTTGACATTCCTGATATTTAGGTGATCGTGACATGTTGTTAGACGTCAATCTTGACTTATGATTATAAATTGTTTAATTGGAAAATTAAAGATAAATTAAAAGGACTTTTAATTAATCTAATTCTAATTGTGAATTAAAGTTATAATTTATAAGCATTGTTAATATATTAGGAACCTAATGGGTCACACATCAAAGAGCACTATGTGAAAGAAAAATTAATTTAATTAAGTTGGACTTAATTATAAAGTTTTAGAAACTTTATGGATCAAATATGAGATATTTGATTTTATTAAAATTAAATTAATTAGAATTAGAATTTGGTTTTAACTATAATAAAAGAATTTAATTTTAATAAAATTAAAAATCCTAATGATTTTTCTATTAATAGGAAAAACATTCAGAAACTAGCACTTTTGTTCTTTCTCTCAAAAGAGTCTTGAGAAATTGTATAGTGGATGCCATCAGAAGCTGGAAGTTTGAACAGCTAGTGGTTGATAAATCGGAAAAAGTTTCAAAGGATTTTCAACGGGAATACAAACAAGGTACGATTTCTTATGATTTGTTTTTTATATTATTCAAGTTAATTAATTATCGGGATCAGCTCGAAATTCATAAAAAGTTTTATTTTCCATTGCACCCGTGATTCAATCATGATTGGATTCGAACGAATTAAAATTGAGGATGAATGTTCTCTTGATGAATGTTTTTGTTTTTGTTTCTTTAGATTTTAGAGAATGTTGTTCTTTATACGTATGATTTCACTTTTGTATTATACGACAATTTGGGGATTTTTACCTCTCTTTTTTTTGGAACAAAAACTAAAGGTTACAAAATGAGACGTGGGAGACAAATCCCAATTATATCCTCGCGGAGAACCGAGAGGCACGCTGCGGGGGCATGAAGAAGGGTGGTAACACCAATGTCAAAGGTCCCGGCATAATTGGCAAGCCAATCGACACTTCGATTTCTCTCACGGTATGTATGATGGGGAATCACAACCCAATTGCGATTGAGTAGTTCGTTGATGCCCATGATGAGAGGGTTGTGCAACCTGGAGCGGTTGGCGGAGTCTGACAGAATCTGCAGTACAATCTGAGAGTCGAAATCCAAAAGGAGCTTGCGGTGGCCTAGGTCCCAAGCCAGAGTTAGCCCGGAAAAGACTCCCCAAAGCTCCGCAGAAACCGAGGAGCACCAGCAGATGTTCTGAACAAAGCCTCCTAGCCACGTGCCTGAGCTATCCCGAATGAAGCCGCCCGCCGTGGCGATGAGGGTGGATCGTTTACTGGCCCCGTCAGTATTCAATTTCACCCATTCGGGTGGAGGTTTATGCCAGCCAATTAGATGCTCCTGACGAGGAGGGCGACCTGGAAACGCGCGGTTGCGCCAAATCTCCGCTTGCCGGATCCTATGCACGTAGTCCAGAATGATGTGCCCTGGGGAGGATGGCCACTCAAATTGAGGCTCAAACAAAGAGCTGTTGCGCTAAGTCCAAAGGAACCAGCAGGTGACACCAAAAAGAATAGGCTAGTCGACGGTAGATCCGCTCTGGTGCTGCTGCAGGTTGTTATGAAGCCACTCCTGTCCCTGGAGAGCAAAAAAATAGTGGTTAGGTAAAGTGAAGAGAAGCCATACACTCCGTGCGCGGGGGCAGTCGCGCAGCACATGAAGGGAGGACTCGTCAGCATGGCAGTGATGACACGCTACGGTCGAAGTCAGTCCACGACGGAGACGGTGTTGGTTAGTCAGCAGGCGATCCTGTCCAAAAAGCCAAAGGAATGAGCGGATGCGTTGCGACCCTCTCCAGTTCCAAATGAGTTTCCAGATACCACTCCTATCGGTGGTTGGAGGGGCCTTAAGCATGGCATAAGCGAAGGCGGTAGTAAACTGGCCTGAGTCCGACTGACCCCAGATCCGCTTATCAGGGCCGAAGTGGGACCGGGGCGGTACAATACCTGCAATAGACAAACAAATCAAGTGAGGGAGAAGGTAGCGAAATTCATTCCAATTCCAGTTACCCGTCGGATCCACAAAGTGTTGAACCCGTAGGTCATGCGCTTCCGGAGGTAAGGGTCGCCGAGCGTGAGCAATAAGCGGGCCTACATCGGGCACCCAGGGGTCGATCCAAAATTGAGCCGTTGAACCGTCACAAATAACCCATTGGATGCCGGTGAGCACAGTTGGCCAGACAGCTGCAATGCCTCTCCAAGTCCTCGAGCTGCCATTGACCGAGAGCGCCTCCGGGGGATTGGCAGCATCAAAGTGATACTTCGCTGCAAGGACTTTCACCCAAAGAGCATTCGGCTTCGAAATTAGGGCCCACCCTAACTTGGTGAGTAAAGCATCATTAGTTTCACGGATACTACGAATGCCGAGCCCACCCCGCTCCTTCGCATGACAGACCCTATCCCAGTTGACCAGGTGGATCCTAGTAGTGTCTGGAGAGGAACCCCACAAAAATTTGCATATCAACCGTTCCAATTCATCGCATAAGCGGCGGGGTAGTCGGACGGTCTGCATAGTGTAGAGGGGAAGCGCGGCGAGAACGGATTGAGTTAAAGTGGCCCGCCCAGCCAGCGAAAGGAGTTTGCCAGACCAGCCTGAGAGCCGCTGTTGCACCTTATCGAGGATGTGCTGATATGTCGTTTTCTGGACTCGCTCGTGGAGAAGAGGAACGCCGAGATAATGGCCCAGGTTATTAGTCTGTTGAAAGCTGAGTGTAGTGCGAAGTTGCCGAGCTAACGGAGGGGGCACATTTTTAGAGAAAAAGCAGCGAGATTTGTTGTGGTTCACTCGTTGCCCAGAAGCGGTACAAAAAGTGTTTAACACATCTTGAATAATCGTGGCTTGGTCGAACGAAGCCTCAGCAAAGAGGATGAGATCATCGGCAAAGAAGAGATGGGAAAGGGGTGGACCCCGTCTGTTAAGGCGAATGGCTTTCCAATGTCCTTGATTTATGGAGTGAGTGATGAGATGACCTAAACGTTCCATGCACAAAACAAAAATGTAGGGAGAAAGCGGGTCTCCCTGGCGGAGGCCCTGAGTGGGGGTGAATGGGTCACTGAGACCCCCTTCCCAATTCACTTGCATGGTCGGCGAAGAAATACACTTCATGATGAGCGAAAGAAGCGAGTTCAGCAGGCCAATATCGATGAGGGTATCATGAATAAAGTCCCAGGAGAGGCGATAGTAAGCTTTTTCCAGGTCTACCTTGATAGCTAGAAAACCCTTTTTACCCGATTTGCGGCCCATGGTATGAATGATCTCTTGAGCTAGGATGATGTTATCCGTAATCTAACGTCCCGGCACAAAGCTAGCTTGGGTCTGCGCGACCAGCGCATTCAGATGGGGCTTCAACCGATTAACTATGATTTTTGTAATCGTTTTGTAGACCACGGAACAAAGAGCGATGGGACGAAATTGGATAATCGATGTCGGGGAGGGGAGTTTGGGAATAAGGATCATGATAGTTCGGTTAAGCTCCGTCTCCCAAACCTTATGACGGAATACTCGCTGAATGAACTGAGTCAGAGAAGGTCCGATGGTATCCCATTGAGATTGAAAGAATAAAGCATGAAACCCATTGTACCCTGGCGCCTTATTTGGGGCCATGGCAAAAATGGCCGCTTTAACCTCGGAAGAGAGGAGAGGACTAGCCAAAGTCTGGGTGTCACGGGGTGAGAGAGGCGGAAACAGCCCGTGAAGAGTAAGGCGCGTAGGGCTCAGGGAGTCTGTCGAATAGAGCGATGCAAGATATTCCTTGGCCGTCTGACGAATACTATCCGTGTCAGAATGAGTCCTTCCTTGCGCATCGGCAATAGAGTTAAAGAGGACATGGCGACGTTTGGCCATGGTCACGGCATGAAAGTACTTTGTATTTCGGTCGCCCTGCACCAGCCACTGGCAGCACGACTGTTGGTGCCAGTATAATTCCTCCTGATAGAGGACTTGCTCCAGTTCAGTCCGAAGGGAAGCCTCGAGCTTGTGCAGATAATCCGAGTCCTCTTCCTCCAAAGACTTTTGAATCCCGACCAGCCGAGCCAAGAGGCGCTTCTTGCGATAAAAGATGTTCCCAAAAGTAGTGTGATTCCACTGCTGGAGGTGAAAAGCCAGGTCTCGCAGAGCGCCACTCATCGTGGGAGACGCCGGGGTCCAGTGGTCATAGACGGTGTGGCGAAATTCGTCATGCGTTAGCCAGGCAGCTTGAAACCAAAAGGGACGAGGATGAGACAACCGTTGCGGACGCGGGCGGAGTTGAATAAGAAGGGGCCGATGATCATATTTGAGAAAGGGAAGGTGAGAGACCGTAGTTTGGGGGAAGGCGGTAACCCAACTAGTAGAACACAGATCTCTGTCTAATCTTGCCAAAAGGCGGCCTCGTCTCCACGTGAACCTGGGACCGAGGAAGCCGAGGTCGAAAAGCTGGCAGTCTTGGACACAGTCTCGGAAGTGGGGGTTAATGATCGCCCCTCCGCCCTTGTCGCTGCGCTCTAGTTTAGCATTGAAATCGCCACCGATGAGCCAAGGGTGATCACTAATGGGGGCTATTTGCCGTAAATATGTCCATAGAAAATGCTGCAGCGAATAGGTGGGGTTGTCGTAGATGGCTGTGAAGGCAAAGGACGTATTCTCCCAAGTGATCCGCATATGGATGAATTGGCGATGTGCAAGCAAAATGTTCACAGTGACATCCGAGTTCCAGAGCAACCAAATGCCTCTAGAAAAGCCAATAGCTTTTACTCGGTACGAATGTAGGAACGGTAAAGAGGTGATAAGATTGTGCGCGCGGACGCCATGAACTCGGGTCTCGAGCAACACCACGAGAATGGGTTTATGGAGCCAGACGTAATTTGTGAGAACCAGTTTGAATTTTTTACTCCCGGCTCCCTGACAATTCCAGATAAAGATAGACATATAAAAAATGGGAAAAGGGACAAAAAACTCTAGGGGTCAGTGGAGGCGGAGTAAACCTCCATATGCTCAGGGTCTGGGCTGGCGAGGGGTTGTTGGACCATGTCATCCATTTGGGAGTCGAAAATAACCGTAACCTCAGGAGGCGAGAGAGTGGGAAACGCAGGATCCGGAGGTTTGGTAGGTTCCAGAGGATGTTGATCCGGTACATGTGCAGTAGGGGAGGCGTCGGTAGGCATGTCCTCCTCACCTGCGCTACTCTCGAATGTTGGATGAAGAGTTGGGGCCAAAGAGGGATCCTATACGACGAGGTCATGATGGGAGGGGATGGAAACAGCAATGTGGGAGGGCATAGTGGGCTGAATGGGGGCAGGCTCCAACCTTGGCAAAGGGGAGTGGACTGCTGGAGGATCCTGGGCCATAAGGGTCTGGCCCGGAGGGTCTGGGGCGGCCTGGCCAAACGCTGGGGAGCTCGGGCCCGAAGGTCCACGAGCCACAGCTGGCCTGGCCCTAATGCCCGGCCCTTTCTGCTGTGGGGGGACGGTATTGGCGCGAGTGGGGGTAGCCAAGCGAAAGCGAGTATCGGTCGAGGGGCTAGGGGAATGGGTCTGAGGAGAGGACGTCTGGGCGGCGGTAGAGCCGTTGGCTGTCAGAGGTTGGAACCTCGAGCCACGCCCACGTCGGTGAGAGGGGCTTTGCCCTTGTCTCGTCTGGTGTCCGTTGGCACCTGGTTTGGGCGGCGCTGGCATCTTTGCACTTGGACCCAAGGTCCGTAGGAGGCGTCGGTATCGTCCGACGGCGGAGGAACAGGTGGAGCGGGCGGTAGGGGGTCAGAAAGGGGACCAGGCGGGCAAGGGTTGGGTGGAGGAGGGATCGCAATTGTGGTGGGTCGGGTGGGACAGTTCAGCTTCTCATGACCGATCTTGCCGCAGGAGAGACAAATCAGAGGTAATCCCTCGTAGGCGACCTGGATTTGCTCTTCGTCGAGTGCTATGATGGGTCTAACTGGTTTGGTGACGTCAAGTTCCACCGCTACTCGGGCATACTTGCCGCGTTGGGCTTGCAGGGTTGTCTCGTCTATCTTCACCGTCCGGCCAACTAGATTATCGACGGTGGTGAGTATGGAATGGTGATACCTCGCAATGGGCAAATTCGAAAACCGCACCCAGGCAACCACATGGAAAATCTGTCCAGAAGAGGGGCGGAAGGTGGATGTCCATGGCTGAACCGAGAGTGCTTGGCCAAAGAGAATCCCGGGCCCCTGCGTAAGAACATGTAAATAATCATCAACATTTAAGAACTTGATGAGAAAAAAAATCATTTTCAATGTCCACAAATTTCATCGGCCTGGTAGGGTGTCAGAGAGCCGTAAGGCGAGTCTGCAGTAGATTAAACCCAATTCGGCGGCCAAGAAGTTTAACCACGATCGCATGCTCCCATTTCTTATCTAGGCGGCTTTTGAAGGCATTAGAAAGTTCCACATCCAAACCAAATCTTCCTGGGATCAAGTTGATATCACCGTCTTCGATTTCTACTGGGTCATCAGGAGGCCAAGCGGCGGATGGGGGGTTAGGAGTGCCAGTGACCGCCGCCCTGTAACTCGGGCGCTCTGGAGAGGGGGAGTTGGGTTGAGGGGGAGGATCCTCATCTCTGTCCCGAATTCGAATTTTCTTAGCAGTGGGGCCAGGAGTCTCCGGCTGGGGAGGAGCAATAGGGGAGCTGTTCGGGGGGTGGGATAAGTTGTAATCCATGGTTGCGCAGAACAGCCAACCAGGACGGCTGTAGAAAGAGGGCACTGGAAAGTGACAGAGTTACGAGAGAGTGAGTTAGGTTATCATAGTGGGTTGCACAATTGGAATGCCGTACATGGTAATGCGGGCCACATGGTGTTATTTGAAGCAATAACAGACAAAGTATTAATATAAAGACTTCAACTAGCAATCCCATTACCATATGGAGTATTTTTACTAAAGTTTGAAATACAAGGGTATTTATGTTAAAAAATTCAATTCATAATGGAGGTATAAGACTTTAGACTTTGAATCAATTTTGTTAAGTGGTTGGAAATTTTAATGCACCTTTCTAGATAATATTGTATCTATTTTAAGATAATTTAAATTGGAATATTAAATTAAAATATTTAATAATTAGGAAATTAAAATAGAAAACATTATTAAATTGAAGTATTAAAAGTGTGTTTGTCATAAATAGTTTTATTGTACCCTAACTTGATAATAATCCCATAAAATTTACGTATCCTCACTCTCATATAAGTTTCAATAAGGTAAGAAACTAAAATTTTCCAAACTCCTCTTATTTGCCTTATTTTCTCATATATGATTAATAATTGAATATGAATTTTAAACTATTATTATGTTCTTCAATAGTTTAATTTTTTTCTTTACAAAAAATAGAGAAATTGATAAGTGAACAATAGTTGTTGATACTAAAGTATACTCATCACATTTCCTTTAGTATAATTATCTAAAATTTGTTTAAGTTTTAATGATGATAAGATATTCATAAAAAATACACTTTGAGTGAATTAGTACCAAATACACAAAAAATTATAAAATATCAAGTAAAAATACAACAAATATGAGGTATAAATGTGATCTATGCATCTATCAATCACAAAGACTAATTTAATATCAAATAACTAGTACCTAGGTAATGAATCCTCCTTAGATATCTTAAGTGTTAGCCATTTATCATGCAATTCAGTTGTCGTTCATCGGACCATGAAAATTCCTGTCTTATGTTAATATCTTTGTTAAGACTATTAATAAGTAATCATTGGTTGATTAACTGAAACTCCTTTCTAGTTAAAACCCTTAATATCGCATTACTTCGATTCTTGAATTTCTCTATTAAGTTTGACCCTAATCTAGAGGATTTATGTTGGCTTATCTCTAGTTTTACATGCAACTTCTTTCAATTATAATAAATCTAGAAGATTTCTCAATCTCAGTCATATGAAATCAGACATTGAACTGATATCTTGGGCATACTAATTCAAGAATTTAAACATATAATTGAATCTCAATGAATCAATTAATCAGCTTGCATTAAATAAAGGATCAAATTATAGTATTCATCCCAACTTATGTTTCATCCTATTTAGGCACTAAACAAGCTTAGTTCCTAAATATAGAAAAAAAAAGACAAAAATCAAGAGTTCAAAGAAGCATTAAAAATAAAAGAATCCATAGATATGTATATCCCCCTTCTCTCAATTAAAACCTCCTTGAATCTTTGATGAAAGGTTGCTCTTTATCGGATCTTTTGAAGTAATCTTCTTGTTTCTCTCATCCTAGGTTCAAAATCTTGTTTTCTACTATAACTTTTGACTCTATCGACTTCCATTTTCTTCTCCTTATCATAATTGTATTTTATATTGTGAAACTACGCTTCTAGATTACATATGGTCAGTCACACAGTTGTGTGAGTGATCATGTATCTCAATAATAATTCAAAAATTACAATTTTACACGTTCACAAAAGCTTATAGGTTAAGGGACACAGTTGTGTATGTTACTCGCATGGGCGTGTATTTTCACAAAGACAAAAATAATGTCTTCAAAGCTTTATACGTTTGTAGTCTCTTACACGGTCCTTATACATAGTCGTGTATATTACTCACACCAATATGTGTCTCCAAAACAACTCCAATTTTGGAGACACAACTCTCAAATAACTCTATAAACTCTCAAATAAGTATATTTTTAATTTTGAAAAATATACTTAAAACAAAATAAGTACCAAAAACAACGTAAAACTCTCAAATAACAAATAAAACACACTAAATATGAGTATAAAAATATAGTATAATAATCATTTATCAATGGGCAATATATTATTTCATATACATATGTGAGAAGCAATTGGAACAAGTGGTTTAAGGTGTGCATTGCAACTAGTTGTAATAAGTTATTGATATCTCTCTATCTTCAATAGAAGGCACATATTATCTTGATTACATAACGTTCAATGCCACTAGTTTTCCTTTAAAATTCTATCTTTGATTTGATTATTTATTATTTTTTAAAAGGTGAAATTAATTGAATTAATATGACCCATGGTCAATATGGTTACAACTTAAAATAGGTCCAACAAAGCCACAAACCACACACATCTGCTCAGCTCCAACCTAGAGCTTACCAATAGAGCCAATCAATATATTTTTCATATTCCCAATTCTATACTTTGTAAAAAAAACTATAATTGACTAGGATTTGATTGACTGACCAAAATTTGACCTAACTAAGCAGTTGGATCCGGATACTGTCCGACTTACCCGAATTGTGCCCGAATTTCGTTACCGGTTCGTTGGCATCCCCATTCCTACTTGAATTAGGAAACCCTAATTAAAGCTGTCGATGTCCAATTCCTGTCATAATTGTTTATTTTCGTCCCTTCTGTTTCCTTGGCTCCTCCTCCGTCCTTCTCTCACCAACTCTCTTAGGATAATAAAAACCTTCCTTGAAACGGCAAGTAAGCGACGCATCACGCACCTATATTAGCATAAAGAGAGAGCAAATACAGTAGGAGAGAAAGAGTAAATTCAAAATATTGTGGAAGGAAAGAACCTGGAACACTAAATCTAAGAAAGATACAATTTTTGTCCGTACTCACATAATAATATCAATTTTTTTTGATAATTCGTGGTTTTCTTGGCCATGTCGGACGCGTATTGTTCTGATTGCAAGCGGCAAACCGAGGTGGTGTTTGATCACTCGGCCGGTGATATGGTGTGTTCGGAGTGTGGGTTGGTGTTGGAATCTCACTCCATCGATGAGACATCTGAGTGGAGAACTTTCGCCAACGAGAGTGGCGATAATGATCCCGTTCGTGTTGGCGGTCCTTCCAACCCTCTTCTTACGGACGGTGGTCTTACCACCGTTATTGCCAAACCCAACGGCGCATCAGGAGAGTTCCTTTCGTCTTCCTTGGGTCGCTGGCAGAATCGTGGCTCAAATCCTGATCGAGGCTTGATTTTAGCTTTTAAAACTATTGCCACGATGTCTGACAGGTGCTTGTTTCTGGCCTTTCGTGATGTGGGTTTTGGTTGATTTGCTGTATCGCCCTTTATTTGGTTGATTGTTGTGTGCATTGAGAAATTGGATGCTATTTGACTACTGGCAAGGTTGGAAGGCAGAATCCTGGGTGATGGATTGAAGATAGTCAGGGGAAAAATGCTTGAATGAAATTATTGTCTTTGTCCAATGGGCTGGGTTTAGTTCCTTAGTTTCATTTATTACATTATGTTTGGAATGAGTGTGGAAATACTCAGATATGGAAGATAAGGTTGTAGTTTTAGTTTCATCCCGAGATCTGGTACGTGTATGAATACCTATAACGACTTGTTGCTAACTGGTTATTTCAACCTTGGGTTATTTTGATGTGATTGAAATTCATGGTCTTTGAAATGATGATAAAAAGTTGAACCAATTTGTAGAAGGCGGTTTATATTTGGCAATTTCAGTACATTGCGAAGTTTATATTCCCCTTTGAATCAAGACATATTCCAAATTCCTGCCTGTTTCTCTTGCATCTGTCAACTCTGGTGTTCTGAGAAGAGCCTAAGCTGCTTTTCTTCTTCAACTTGATTTGAGTCAATTAGTTGATTTCCGATCTAAAACCTGTATCTTTAGTTTTTTTTTGTTGGCATTTATATGCTGTATGTTATTAAGAGTGGGTAAGTTATGATGACTGTAATCTATAAACTCTAGTGATTGATAATACAATATTTAATATTGTTTAATGCTTATATCGGTTCTGATGCACATGAAGTATTTGAGAGTTACGCTATTGAAAATTCGCGGTTAATTTTGTGAAATTTGTGTTGCAGGCTGGGCCTTGTTGCAACTATCAAGGTATGCTGCTTGCTGTTTTATGTTTATTTCTACAGATGTGGTCTCTACGAATTTTAAGTGGAAAATACCATTTGCTAATGAATGCTATGATATAAATAATATATAGAATTTGTAATTGGCAATTACGATTATTGCCACTGCCAGCTTAATTTTACTATTGAATTTCCATTAATCAATGAGATCTTTTTGAATAAATGCTAAATAATAGTTCTTTCAGATCACTCTTGGCTGCATAATCCTTATTAATGTTTACCTTCCAAGGTACAACTATTATTAGATTGGAAAGCAAGCAAATTCTCAATATTATTTCACTTGGATGTCAAAATATAGTGAATTTTCAACATCAGATTTGCACTGAACTAGAATGTAGAAGATGGTCCAATTGTGTAAAGATAAATTTTTTTATAGTTCTCAATTCTTCTACCAACTTCTATTGGGTTCGGAATATTATGTGGTTGTGATGATCAATTATGTATCATCGTGGATGAGATACATCTTTGTTTCTATTCTTTGTCATAAAAAAGATGGATTTTCGGGTTTGTTTGAACATAATAAAGCATTTTATATTTTGGTCTTTAAATTGATTAATCATCGAGTACAAATATCTTCTCATTAGAGAAGTCTAACAAAATAAAATGGTTCACCATACTGTTATGGAACAGAAATAGCAAATGGAATTGGGTTCAAATTTCATTCTATGTCTTGCAACCCCAAAAATACTTTTAGAAAATGCCAAATATTTAGCCATTCTTTGTTTTAATCATTCTTTTGTGGAACTTCATCTCGCCTACCATAATATAGTTCAGCTTCTTCTTACAACTCTGTATTTCCTTAATAATCTGTTTGACATAATTGAAGGATCGAGCTAATGAGATTTATAAGAAAGTTGAAGATCAAAAGTCCAGTAGAGGCAGAAATCAGGATGCTTTATTGGCTGCTTGTCTCTATATTGCTTGTCGACAAGAGGACAAGCCACGCACTGTTAAGGGTACAGCCTAAGATTCTTTTAACATCTGTATGCTTCCTGATTTATGTTTGGCTTTGTATTTGAGATTCCTGAACCTGTGAACTTTAACTAGAAATTTGCTCTGTCGCCAATGGAGCCACAAAGAAGGAAATTGGCCGAGCAAAAGAATACATAGTTAAACAACTGGGGTTGGAAACTGGTCAGTCAGTTGAGATGGGAACAATACATGCTGGGGATTTCATGGTGGGTTCACATTTTTCTGTATACTATATATTTGAGTTTATGCCTGTAGTTTTCTTATCCGTAACACATAAATGTTTATTGAGGGAAATGCTTATTAGTGTATTTCTGATGTTTGGCCAAAATCATTTGTAGAGGCGGTTCTGTTCCAATCTTGGTATGAATAATCAGGCAGTTAAAGCTGCCCAAGAAGCTGTCCAGAAGTCAGAAGAGTTTGATATAAGGTATATATAATGTCTCATATGTTTTTTTTTATCATACTTCCCTCAATTTTAAAAAGTGTAATTGTTTATTGAATGAAGACAGAAATAGTTGCCTGTGATGTGGATTTGACCCGTTGTTAGTGGCAGGTTCTTTTCTCTTTCCCTATATGGTTAATAACAATTAGGATGTTTAGTGTGACAAGTATGAGATAAGCTGAAATGTTGGAGAACACTTAAAGGAAAGCAGTAGTGGATGGTATGAATTCACTGCCTAGGAATTCATTGAACATCTCTCAAATTGAGAATTCAGAGGGTTTAGTAGAATGTTGACTGGAATAACAAACATGAAATGCAGAGCGGAAACTGATCTATTGACATTCTTGCTAAAATGTTCTTTTGATCCTTGGAAAGGGGTGTAGGTGAGGAGATGGGGGAAAGGAGTGAGGAAGTAGTAATGCTCTAATTTTGTTTTTTTTTGCAAGTCCTTCAACATTGATTTTTGTCTATGCTGATACTGTTTACATTGACATGTTTACAATATGAATAACTTACTTGAACAGTCTTTTCACTTGTTCTTTGAAATTTCTGTAATAACCTTTTTGGTTGGCTCAATTTGCAGGAGGAGCCCTATATCAATTGCAGCAGCAGTAATATATATTATAACTCAGCTTTCAGATGATAAGAAGCTCCTCCGAGGTTTGATGATTCTATATTCTGTGACTGTCTATCGGGAAAATTAATTGATCGGATGAAAATAATATTTGAAATTAAGATTGCAGTTGCTTCATTTAGGTGCTATATCTAGTTACTGATTTCTGCCAAAGATTATTTCTTTATCCCCTAATAATAGAATAGGAAAAAAAGTAACTGAAAAATCCTGGCATGTAAGTCCTTGTCTGTTTTAGGGTGCAACTTGAGACAATGGTGAATTGAGTTGAGCGAGATCCTTGCTAAGCCTGAGGCTTATAGAAAATTTCATGTTAAAATAGTTTACATATTAGTCATCAAGATACGAACTCAGCATTTTAGTCTTTAAATTACCGTTTATAAGCTAATTCTGGGCATGAACCTTGTTATAAAGTGGCCATAGAACATTATAAGGTCACTACAACTCTGTCATCTATACTCTAACTAACAGAAAATGGTCTCATGGATTTGCTAAAATTCTCTACTCAAAATTCCTTGCAGAGAAGCTGTGCATCTTTTGAATTTGACCATGGTAGCATCTTTTAACTATCAAGCATTTAAGTCAATGGGGATTTGTAGTTATTAGCTTTCGGTTTTTGGCACGAAATCAGTTATCTTCTAATGCATTCAGAGTTTTGACTGCCATGACATCTATCTGGTCTTCGGGGATGAAGGGGGGATTTTGTTCTGTCTTCAGTTCTCGAAGTCTGTAATGAGGATTAAGTCTTTTAATTGAAAATCCTGTTGTGAAATATAACGACTACTTCACATTTGGAAAATGAATTTCAGTATTGTTACTAGTATCTCTAGATGAAAATTTAGGATCCGTGTGTTTTGATTTGATGTTAAGGATGTGAATGATGCAGATATCTCACTGGCTACTGGAGTTGCTGAAGGTACAATTAGAAATTCCTACAAGGATCTTTATCCCCACGTATCAAAAATTATTCCCGGCTGGTATGCAAAAGAGGAGGATCTTAAAAACCTTTGCAGTCCTTGAGTTGTGGAGCGAACGAATAAATAGACTGAGAATAAACTATTAAATCAGTTTAAGAGAGTTCTCCATCCAGATTTTGAGGGAATGTGTTGAGAGGTACAAGAGATGAAGAGGTTATTTTTCTATTTTCAGGTTCTTTGCTGGTTAATTTTAGTCATTGTAAGAAAGTTGAAAAGAAAAAAATTTCAGTTACTGAGAAATCTAACTTGTGCTTGGAGTGGCAGCAAAAATCTCGCTGGAATGATGATAATTTGTGAATTGTGCGAATCAGACTGCTTCCACTTAATTCATTTACTTCTACCAACTTCCTATGGCCTGCTTTTATGAGGTGACTTTTGATATATTGACAGAAAGGAACGTCATATTATGTAATACGAATGATAGAGCTTCCTGAATTATTTTTCAATAGTTGTATGCGTGCAAATGTGTTCCAACTTTGAAGGGTTGATATCACAGTCGCTGGCTGTTATGTTTCATAAAAATCTTGAATCTCTGAAGATACTAAATTTTGTTATTATTATCAACTTCTTTATATACAAAATTTGAATGATAACTTTGAACTTTGTCATTATTAAATCGGCCGTCCCAGATTTCAACCGACTATGATCTCATTTGGTTACCTGTAATGAAATGGAAGATTATTTTTTAAAAAATTCTTATTTCCATTCACATTATAACCCAACATACGTTTAAAACCAAGTTCATATACTGATTTCTCAATTTATATTTCTAGTTTTTATTTTCTGTTTCAAATTTTTATTTCTAGTATTTGATTCTAGTAATTGTACGACACCTTAGGTTCGAGTAGTGGTTGGAGCAACGTTATTAATTTTGTACCGTACTGATGTACTAACCAAAAAAAATGGTACGAAAGAATATGTTATGGTATCGACGGTATTCAAAATAATAGCTGACTCTTACTCTCTCTCACCGTCGCCACCACTCCCTGTCCAGCGACGATCACCACACCACGGCAAAAGTCTGATGCCACCGGCCTACCACTACACCAATCAGGCAGTTAGCACTCTTGGAGTCTCGGGTCTCCTCCATGCTGGTGACGCCACCGCACCATGCCACCACCTTCCAGTTGTCCACCGTTGACACCACTGATCTTCAGTAACATTTCCAGCCGTCAACCGCACTCGGAATCGCTAGATTTATAATAAATCCATATCGAACCTGACCTAACTCGACATTAAATTGGATTCCTGATTTTTTAGGTGTGTTTTTTCCTCTGAAATTTGAAAAACAATTGCATTATATTTGGTTGTTTAAGTATGTTTTGTGATGGTTAAATAAAATTGTTAAAAATTATTTGGAATGAAATGGTTAGAAATGGAAATTGTTTATGTATGTTTTATAATGTTTAAATTGAAATTGTTCGAAATTATTGGAAATAGAAATTTTTTGAAATAAAAATTGTTTATATATGTTTTGTGATAGTTGAATTGAAATTGTTGGAATTTGGAAATGAAAATTGTTGGAAATGGAAACTGTTTATTTATGTTTTATGATGTTTGAATTAAAATTGTTCGAAATTGTTAGAAATGAAAATTGATTATGTATGTTTTGTAATGGTTGAATTGATATTGTTGGAAATGAAAATTGTTTATGTATATTTTGTGATGGTTGAAATTGTTAGAAATAGAAATTATTTATATATGTTATGTGATGTTTGAAATGAAATTGTTCGAAATTATTGAAAATTATTGGAAATGAAAATTGTTTACATATGTTTTGTAATGGTTGAATTGAAATTATTGGAAATGAAAATTGTTTATGTATGTTTTGTGATGGTTGAAATTGTTGAAAATAGAAATTATTTATGTATTTTTTGTAATGTTTGAATTGAAATTATTGGAAATGAGAATTGTTCGAAATGGAAATTGTGTTTGTATGTTTTGTAATGGTTGAATTGAAATTGTTAGAAATTGTTGGAAAATTGTTTATGTATATTTTGTGATGGTTGAAATTGTTGGAAATGAAAATTGTTTATGTATGTTTTGTGAAATGTGAATTGTGATGCTTGAAATTGTTAGAAATTAAGTTTTAACAATTTCCCTTATATTTAAGATATCACAATCAAGTTACCTGATTAGGACCATCACAATAATCATATTAATTAAGTCCTAAGACCTATAAATCCTGTTAAATATATAAGTCCTAATAATATTCTCATGTGTATCAATATTCACGACACTATAAAACCTTTGTTTATTGTTATAATAAGAGTTTATAAAATCAACAGAACATAATGACTTTATACCAAATGAGGAATGTGCTATCTAATGCTTCTTTTAAAGAGTATTGCATTGAACATTCAAGTTATTATTATTTTGCATCCAATGTACAATGGGAGTGATATATATTTACTCTGCATCTATAGATTCATTATTTCATTTTTAAACCATATATTCATATTTATCAATCATATATTTCAACATAATTAAAGTAAACAACTCTTAGATGGTACAACATATATATGATGTGCGTAGATAGAAATGTGGAGACAATGTTACTATTGTATGCTTGTGTAATTATGTATGTTGAATACATGAATTGTTAGTTTTTGACTTATGGTGAATTGTGTTGGATGAAATTGAATTGTGTATAATGTAATTATACAAAATGCGTTATATTATATAAGATAGACATGCATATTATGTAATGAAATTACGTGTTCTTTATTTTGATACATGTCTTCATTTATTTTTACAGATAAATGGAAAGAAGTTCAAGTACTTCTGATCAAACCACTTCAGGAAGATACAATGATCCAGTTTGAACTCATGCTGTATTGGTCCCCACTTTGAGACATTGGTCCTCGGTTTGAGAAGCCATATTATTTGCTTGTTTTGTAACAAGAATTTGAAAGGTGGAGGAATCACTTGATTAAAGAAGCATTTAAGAGTTAAAGGAGATGTGAAACTCTGTAAAAAAAATAAGCCATGATATGAAGTGACAAATGAAAACCTCTCTCATCCCAACCTTCTTATACCACAATATCACATTACTCTATGTTTCCCCTAACTCCAAAACCCACGAAAATCATAAATGGGTTCATCTTCTTCGTTTCTGACATAAACCCTATGCAAATCTATTTTTCTAATCCCGTTTCTAACAAAGCAAGAAGAAAGATGAAGATTATTACCTCTTACAAGCTTGATTTCTTTTCTTTCTTCCCTTTCTCTCTTCTTCCATGATTTTTCTTCTTCTTTTCTCTTCTTTTCTCTCTTCCACGACACTTCACTCTTCTTCTTCTAATTCAAGAAAACATTTTAATTGTCTTTCCCATTTTACCCCTCATTTATCCAAAGACTACTTACCTTAGGCCATTAATCCAATACCTTAACTATACTTCTAATTTACTTCTGACTTTTCCCTTCTAAATTTCTAATTTTAACTTAGGCTCACTAAATCAATGGACTCAATTATAAAAATAATATAACTTAAACAAACAAATCACAAATAAATAGTTAAACAAATAATACATAATTTAGAAAAATTTCGGGGTCCAACACCATGATACACTTATGGCATCAATTGTTTAATCATTATTAACTCAGAATGCAACAAACTCATAATTGGGATCTTAGTAGTGTAGGCAATTCAACTCCAAGTTTAACTTCAGGTTCGACCTCATCTTCTAACCCATTATTGACATATTTTGTAACATCTCGTCCCCATATTAAGGGTTAGGACCCGAACTTTCAGTATTTGTGAGCTCAAAGAGAAATTAAGACAATGCATTTCCT
>JAOSBL010000005.1:27527203-27549560 GCA_027568915.1 Erythroxylum roraimae | reverse complement strand
CCCTCTCATCTCTCATACATTGGCTCCAATCGCTCTGCCTGATCACGACCTCCGGGTGCAACACTTTGTGGATGATTCAGGTAACTGGAGGTAGGACAGATTCCAATATGCTCTTCCTCACTCTATTTGATTACTCATTGCAGGTATCTTGCCGCCCAGGCCTCATTTAGGACTTGACCGACGGATCTTGGGACTAACTGACTCCGGACAGTTCACTACAGCTTCTACATACTCTCTGATTATGGATCAAGCTCCTCCGGACCCAAGCAGTCTCTGGCCGATCATCTGGCGCTGGAATGGGCCACAACGTATTCGATGGTTTCTTTGGCTCCTAGCTCATGACCGCTTACTTTCTAACCAACAGCGACTTCGCCGGGGACTTACTACGACCACGGAGTGCTACCACTGTCACTTAGACGAGTCCTCTCTTCATGTGGTGCGGGATTGTCCCAAAGCGCGCAGCTTATGGCTCCACTTTCCTCTGCCCGCTACTTCCCCAGATTTTTTCCATCTGCCGGTGCACGACTGGCTGCTTCGCAACCTCCAACAGTGCACCATGCTTTCGAATTTGGTTTGGCCCCTTATTTTTGGCACTGCTTGCTGGTTTCTCTGGTCCTGGAGGAACTCGGCCTTATTTGACGCCCAGTTCTCGTGGCCGACTTCTCCAGCACACCTGGTCTGGGAGTATGCCCATCGTATCCACCTGGCGGCCCTTTGGTAGAACCGAGCAGGTCTTGGTCGTCGTCCCCGGCAGGAGCACTTGGTTGGATGGTGTACACCTCCTCAGGGTTGGGTCAAACTGAACACGGATGGAGCTGCTAAACAGTCTTCCTCTTAGGCATCCGCCGGCGGCCTTATCAGGGATAGCACCGGTACCTGGTTGGGCGGCTTTGTTCAGAATCTCGGCTGGTGCTCCTCGGTTTCTGCAGAGCTCTGGGGCGTACTCTCCTTACTGACGCTAGCTTGGGACCTTGGCTTTCGCAAGGTGGAACTTGAGCTAGATTCTCAAGGGGTGTTGAGCCTGCTTTCCGACCCCACACAACTGGCCACGTCGTTAAATCCTTTGGTGTTGGGCATCCACGAGCTGCTATCTCGCAATTGAGTAGTCCTTCTTCGCCACATCTACTGCGAAAGCAACCGATGTGCTGATTGGCTCGCCAACTTTGCTGTCAACTTTCGTGTGGGTGTGACCACTTTTGTTCAAGCACCGCCCGGGTGTCTTACCATCCTCATCGAGGATCTTGCAGGGATCTGTCTCCCTCAACTAGTTGTGTAACTTTGTAATCTTTTCCTTGCTATCCAAAAAAAATGTGAAGACTTGCTACGTGTTTCGATTTACCAGCAACAGTATACTTCAGACAGTGGCATGGAAGGTAGCTTTTCATCCAACCCATCGAACAACCCAAGTCCATTCCATTAGCAGCATACAAAATCATGGGAACATTATCCTACATCACTCCCTAAGAGGTGAGTTCAAGTGTTATCAAGCTGTTGAATCTAGTTCTTTTTATTCAAAAAACTTAAGTTGTCTAATTCTTGATTTAACAGTCCAATTTTGCGCTGCCTCGATCAAAGGAACGCAAATTAGTAGTCTAATTACCAATTGTGGACCTGGAACTACTTGAACAATCCAATGATAGATCTAATCTAAATACGAGAAGCAAGAGGGCTTCCATATCAAATTCATCAAACATGTTTCGGTAGCAACACTAACTAGCCTTTTCTTTTTTTATCTACAATGTTAGATGCTCAAATCTGTCAGCAGATATTGATCAGAAACTGAATATGTTAGTATGCTTGGATGCAATCAGCATTGCCGTCATTCTTTAGTTCCATTGAGCTGGAAGTAATTGCTTCGTTTCCTTCACAGCTCAATCAACTAGTTGTCTTCAAGACAAATCTTATTTTGACCTAAAACCACCGCTTGGCTGTCTTTGATGCCGATGAATGGATTGGAGGAGGCGTTTTGGCGTTCCTTCTGGAATCATCTGCATCAACAAAGCAGAATACGGAATTGAAATCTTACACAATAATTTGGTTTTTTTTAAAAAAACACGCTTAAATTTATTGCGCTTGCCATAGTCAATTAGCTTCCCGCCAACAGAAGATCTGCAAGACCTGTCTGACTCAGATGTTTGACCTCCCGTAAGTGATCGCCTCCTCAACGCCCTTGCATTGGCTGTAGGTGGTGACTTTGCATCAACATTGTTGTTGTTACAGTTGGTGACGTACTGCCTATCTGCCAAATTATGTTGAATCCTGTAATTTATCAGAGAGTTCCACGTCATATATCATCCATCTATGCATTTCAGTGATAGTGCTTTGAACGGATATTTTGTAACTTGAATCAATATTCAACTGGTTCTCTTTTATCATTGATGCTAATACGTCAAAATTAAACAACATCAATTCTGCTACAGCTAAAGGCCAGATGCATACCTTTTCTCAGATCCATTAACTAGTTTCCCAATGGTTCGCAATGATTTCCTTATTTGAGACCCCTTTCCATTTGCACTATCAGACAAATTACATACACGAGTATCTGTCGGTACACTAAGTTCACTTTGGAACAAAAACTGGATCTGATGTCTGGTAGCTATTTTTGGTTCAGGGGTTGCGTGAAATTGAAGAGTTGGAATTTGTGTCTTACTATCTCTCTTGACATTGTGCTTTTGGTAGGAAGAACTAGTAGGACTTCTAGGAGCATTCAGATGATAAACTTTCATCGTGGGATTTTCATCGACAGAATTTCCATAGATCTTTGTCATTGCTTCTGGATCTTGTGACTGAAGGTATTTCTGCTTTGCCACTGCTTCAATATATAGCTTCTGGCCTATATTGTCTGGTTCATCCTTCTTACCATATCTAGGACCTTCCAAACTTAGTCTTCGAGAAGATACTGAAGGGGTTACTAATCCTTTGTGATCTACAGACTTCATGTTTTTTCCAGATTTCATGCTGCTTCCGTTCTCAATGCTCAGTCTCCGCACACGTGGAGGAGTTCGCTCGCTGAAGGTTTTTGGTTTTCCACATGGAGATTTTGGTTCCTTGACTTTGTTTTCTGTTTCTTTACTTGCCAATGCCTTCTTCAGGTTCTCAACCTGCAAAAGACATCTAAGTGAGTACATTCTGTATTTTTAACTACATATTGAATTCAACACCCAACAAGGGAATGTAACTGAGATTTAAGCAGCCTTTGAAAGCCATAAATTTTAATGTTCAGTGGCTATATCAAGTAATTACGAAAAATATCACAATCACTCTTGACATAGTACTTATCTCCACAATTCTATGTCAAGAAACCAAAAAAGAGGAGAATTTGTGCCTGAATGTCGCAAACCCTCGATAAGGTGCTTTATTGATTTTTTTTAAAAAGTGAACCGAGCCATTCATAATTGGGGTCAAGGAACAGATTACAAACAATTTGACTTGAAAAAACTTGAGAAAATGAACCCAAACACAAATATTTTTATCTACCTGTTCCTTAAGTTGCATAATCTCACTGCTCTCTTTGTTTGCACGAGCAGCACCAAGTTCCACAGCAGATACCCTCTGAGCAAACTTCAAAGTACTGATAGTTTCTGAATAAGAATCCCCTTCTGGGCTTACATGAGCAAACATCAAAGTTTTAGCATGTCCGCCTGAAGATAAGTTTACAGAGCGCAAAAAGTAAGCATTTACTTCAAAATAAATAATCAATTAATCACAGAAGAACTGGATTACTAATGAAAAGGGCTATCATCTGCAATTGCAACCTAATGAGTCTTGCAGGAGAAGCGTGAGCTTGCTGTTTCTATAAGGGACATGAGCACTCTTTTGAGCTAATGCAGTAATCACATCTCCTAAACTGGAAAGTGACTTGTTGATATACTGTGCTTCCCTCAGCCTATCTCCAGTAACTTCTGATTTGTCCACTCTTTCACTTCCTGCCAGGTCGACCAAATGAAGACAACTGCGGAGATTGCTTCCAGATATATCTTTACCATGCACATGAACTGACAGGACACTGCAGGTACATGTTCAAACCACATAACTAACAAGAAATTCAGTTATCTAAGATGCATATTATATTTTCTTTGCCAGATTATAAAAATCTTTTCTCTTAATTTCTCCAAGCAATTATTTCATGAAACTTGCCTATGAGAACGACTACTTTGGTCATTCATGGCAGTGAAGCTGACAACACGATTCACCTCTCCGAGCTTCATGAGATTTAGAACATCAGCAGTGGACTTCACTGTGTGCATTTTAGCATCTGGAAGATTCAAACCAGTTTCACCTGTACAACTTCTAATCTCTAATTTGTGCAAAGTTAAGGATGTCAAAACCTTTGCAGTTTGCATGCAGCAGGAATTTTTATTTAAAACATTAAAGATGGAAGGATATTTGGTTGTGGATGAATCATTTACAAGAAGGTCCCGTACTTGCTCATTATATATTTCTACCATTTGAACCTGAATCTCATAATTTGTGAAGTCCTTTCTTTCATTGGACAGCTCAAAGAGATCATTGAGGGCTAGGTAATTGATCCCCATATCCTTAGTTGACCCACTTGATGGGCCCGTCTAATGCGAGAAAAATGGGGAAATAATGATCAGACATGAGAAGCTGTGGGACGCAAAATACATGTGCGGGAAGGAAGAGAAAATTGAGGACAAACTGCTCTGCAGTCTGTACTATATACAATTTCACTAAAGTGGTTCAGATAAAGATCTCACCATAGTGTATGTTTTACCAGATCCAGTTTGACCATAAGCGAAGATGCATACATTGTAACCATCCATCACAGACCTGATTAATGGTTGGATGTCCTTAAATACCTCATCTGAAAATTGGGGTAATATGCATAAAGCATCAGATTTGCACAAATGTGTCTATTAATATAAAACTCCAGAATCAGATAATTAAGGAGTTTTACCTTGGGCGGCAGTAGGACCAAAAACCCGGTTGAAATGAAAATTTTTCCTTCCATCTTTTGGGGGTTTGACTGGATCCAAAATCACCAATGAACCATCCTTCCCAACAAAATCTATGACACTGTTTCTTTCAGAACCAAAAACAGGTCTGATTCTGCAGTATACTCGAATGTTTCCTGATGAAAATTTCAATGCAAAGATGCTTTTAAACTGAATGATGTTCAGAAAAATATATGAAAAGAATTTTCATGGGTGAATAGGCTTAGGTTATCATACTACATACTTTCAGTAGAAATCATCAAACAAAAATTAACCTTTCAAATCTTGAACCATGTTGTATAAATTTCTGTTCTCATTCAATACCCTGTGGTATCCAAGTGCCGCTGTAGACATCTCCTCTACATGATACCCTGAATGCATTCCAGAGTATTAAAACGTTGGCTTTAAATTTCATATTTACAAATTGAAGAACACTAATGTTCCCCTAAGAAATGAAACAACATTTACTGAAAGAAGTTGTTGACATTTATTTCATCTAATAGAGTCGAAAGAATCTCAAAACTTATATGCCTATGGAAATTGTTTCACGAAATATTCTAGCGATGGTTGGATATGAAAAGCAAGAATAAGACCAAAAGGTGCCCTAAAACCATTCCACATACATGTTTCTGACCTTATGGTTGGAATGATGCAGAAAGACATTAAGGAAATGGCAAGCACATTGAGCTAATATATAGTGTAGCTTACTGAGCTCTTTCAAATCTCTCTGCAACTGAGATTGTAAGTCTTCAAACTCCTTTTTTGTTGTCTTCAATAAGGTCTTTACATCCTGCATTGAGTGAGCAAAATTTAAAAGAATGTTATCTCTCAAGTGACGAACATAGCTTGCATCATGTGAAAGTTTACCACGCAGAGTTGTTATATACAATTAAGGCTCATTCACTGCCAAATTGGAAGGTTTTGATGATCAGCGAAAGCACTTAGTCAAATCAGGTAAGTTTCAGGGGTTCTTTTTTAGATGGATGAAACCCTCATATTGATCATAAGATTTCTTATTATCTGTAATAGCAACAAATTCCTCTTTCATCAGGTAAAATGTATACAACCCCATATTCTTGTTCATACTTGAAGTGAAGACATCAGATAATAATATGAAAGATGGGTAAATGACTGCCAATTTTACTTCGTTCTACTAATAAAAGCAAATATAAACACTAACCAGAAGTTCCTTTTCTTGTATCCATAGTAAACGCTTTTGCTTGTAGTTAGCGTTTCTTGACGAATTATGATCATTCTGGAAATCATGAATGAAATGTGTCAGGAACGCTACCTAGACAATATTACTGTAGCTGAAATGAAGATGTGCTGTAAAATGAGGTCATGACAAGTGTATAATTATATGTAACTTTGTGTACATAAAAGAAAAGATTACATTTCCCCAGATATTCAGAGAAAATGAGTCAAGCAAAACGCAGGAGTTACAATGAAATAGACAATAAAGTTAGTCAATCATATTGTGAAATATGGTAAATACCCCAGCTCATGTATTTATCAGGCACATTCTAACATTTGAAGTTGAAAACCAGAAGCAGAACTCTAACTTTCATATAATGTCAACATCTGAAGTTGAAAACCAGAAGTTGGACACCAACTTTTATGTAATGTTAACAATTGAAGTTGAAAACCAGAAGTAGAACTCTTTAACTTTTATATTACCTTAGCATATATAACTTTTTAATTTCAATATGTTGGTTTAGAAAATAAAGGATCAGATTCTTCCTGGCTATGAGACAAATTCAGATTTAAAGGTTAGGAATCCTTGAGAGAAGTAGAAGACTCTAGAAAAAGTAAACACACATATATACACATCAATAGAACTTTAACATAAGTTTATTATGCAGACTTAACATTAAATATGTATAGCAGGAAGATGAAGAAGCTTACCTCAATATCTCCAAGTCCAGAATTTGAAGGCTTTGGAGAATGTGGAGGTGAACTGGCATTATGTTTTAGAAAATCTTCGAATAATGACTTCTGTTTTTCACATGAGCATATAAGACATCTTCATAATAACTTCCACTAAATGTGATCATTTTGAAGAAAATAATAAACGTGAAAAAACCACCATGAGATTTCTGTGTTAAAAATACTGAAACCACAAGAACGAATTGGTTTGTTTTAGTGAACTTACTTCTGAAGGCAAGTCCTACTAACATCTTTAATTATGTGTTAGTTCTGACGTCAGAAGGCTAAATCATTGAGGCTATGAAAACCACGATATCATGTGAGCATAGAATAGATCTACTTGCCCAACTGGATCTGAAAATTAATGCAAGCTAGAGACTAGAGTTCAGGCTTGTGACACTATTAGGCAATCATCGAATGTCAGACAAATCAAGAGCACTCTCTGTCCTACGTTACTTTTTGTGGCATTCTCTCCAAAAAGGAAGTCGATGGATGAGATGAGTATGTGTGCAGCAGGGTAAGCTTATACAGCAAGCAAACTTGAAGAATTTTCCAACAATTGGAATTATGCTCACCTCAGGGAATTTCTTCTGCCATTTACACTCCAAAATACTTGGTATTATCCTGGCGAGTAGCCTCTCCGAATCCTTAGAGAACAACATCATTTAAAGGAAGCAGACAAACAACAGTCATTCAAACATATTCAATTCCTGCTCTTGAGTACCATAAGCATCTATAAGCTATAAATTTCTTGTTGAGCAACTGAGTATTACCATATTAAACATGCTTAACGATGTTAGGAGGTTTCCATCAATATTCTCCTTAGTATCATTAATATGCTCAGAAAGTAGCTTGACAGTGTGCCCTGCATATTCCAGAGCAAAGAAATGTTAGAAAAATTGTGTAAGGCTCTTAAATCCCCTGGACCCAAAATTTCATGATACATTCCTCAAACAGTGAATACTCTTCTTCATAGACATCATTTCACCCAAAAGGACTTGGTCTTGGTAACAAATTTACAACAAAAACAGATAATTTAATTAGAAAATATAATTGTGGGTTGTTATGTTCCATCTACAATTAATATTCAAATGAAACCATCCTAATAGCACTTGGGAAGGCATTGCTTAACAGGCATAGCTTGTGCCTATATACTGAAAAACCTTTCAGACTAATTGCTTAGTTCGAAACTGAAGGATGGATTTACCACTTACATAAAACTTTCTCTTCAATTACACGAGCAATTAATGTGATGCAACACCTACTAGTAAGTCTCCCGAGATGCCTATCTACTTATTCATATGAAACAAAGATGATAAAAATTATCAATATACCTGTACGTTTTCGAGTTTCATCCTCTGCAAGAAGTTTTTTTCCACATGCAACAGTCATGTCTAAGCGTCTACAAGTGTCCAATGAGGTGTGCCGCGAATTGTTCCTAGAAGTAGATTGCATAACCATGGGAGATCTGATAGGTCTATAAGACGCATTCCCACTATTTAATTGCTGATACTCATGGTGTGACTTTAGGGCTAAGATGCAATCAACCACTTTAGCTACAGACCCTGCCTCCAGCGTATCCTTCAAAGATTAAAAAAGAAACCCTACCCGTGTCAATTGCTTTGCAAATCTTAAGAATTACTTATACCTACCAACCCATTACGTAACTCAAATTTAGTTTCTTTTACCCTCTCTAGATCAGAGGCTTCAAAGGCAGGCAGCTTCAACTCTTCGATGGCCACTATAAAGTTCTTTACATTCTCAAAATACTGATAAGCAGGTAGTGGCTGCGTTTCACGGATTAGTGAGTGGAGAGGAGGATGATTCTCCACTACCTAAATGAAGGTAAAAAATTTGACATTAGAATGTTAAACTTCATCACCCCTTCTAAAATGTAAATGCGGTAGTAGTACCTTAGGCACAGCGCCTGGGTGAACCTTGTTGATGGCATTGCATAGAATTAAGCCATTTCTGAGACGGGAAATGAATTCCTTCTCTGATGGATGGATTGATATGTCTAATGGGCCCACAAGGCCATCAAGCCATGCAGCAGCTTGAAATCGCCTACAAGCTGTCAATGGAAAATGGGTATAAAATGCACCTATCTCTAAATACCAAGTGAAAGAGGATAAAGAAAAGCGTCACATATTGTAGAGACCTGCTTCTTCTGCTTTTCTTGAAGCCAAAAGGTCATAAAGCCCAGTTCTTGCACTATCCTCCATTGAAACCAGATCTTCTTTATATTCCTGTCAAACGCACAAAACAAAGATACTCAAGATCCTAAGCGCCAAAACAAGAGGAAAAAGAATTGATCTCTATCGGAGACGGAAATAGAAGAGTGGAAAAGACGAGAGAAGGGAAAAATCCCAGCACCATAATCATCTTCCAAACTACCAAAGACACAGTAATCAATGAAAAAACTACAGACTCGAACAACGCTCTTCTTTATAGACACAATTGCTGCTTTTCTGGGTTACCTTTCTTTTATTAAAAAATGGGAAGAGAAATCGAGAGGCAGAGTTCGGAGAGAAAACTCAGCACAGATTTCTCAGTAACAATGTCGAAAATCAGACAAGCAGTAACACTGTCCGCAGTCCTTGCGTTTTTATTTTAACAAAACAAAAGATTCATTCTTAATCAATGCAGATTTTGCCTCTTGCTTTTAATTTAATTTGACCTTTGCTTCGGAATTAGCTTTGGTTCCGAACCTCAAGAGTAACGTTACATTCATTTGAATTCAAAGTCTAGGGAAGCACGTGTCCTCCGTCTGCCTATGTGGTAAAACATCCCCTTAAGATAGAGTTTTATGTATACCAATATAGTTTTATGCTCCACTTTCATCGTGTCATATTGTAGCTATGAGGTTGTTGACCTTTTTTATTGTTAAAGCATTCAATAAAGCGTCTACTTGATTTCTGGATCCTCTTCAAATAGTTTAGATGTTCTACTCGTTATCATAGACTAAGATCATACTTAAAATCAATCAAAAAAAACCGAGCATAGAAAATAAAAGAGTTCAAATTAAATAAAAAAGAAATAAAACAACTAAACTAATAATTATTGAGTTTACTGAACACCAATTACTTCCCCATTAATGATTCCAAAAACCTTATTGCATTGTTTTATAATTCAAATGCTTTTTTTTTCATGGTAATATAACTCACAACCTAAGGCAACTACATTTAGCATTTAATAGTAATATAAAGATAAATAAAGTGTCAATCCTACAAGAAAGCAATGGACATTTAAAATAGTCTCCCATTCATTATTAATAAGCTAATTAAATAAAAAGGATTGTATTTTGATCAATTGAATTTAAATAAAATAAAATAATACCTATAACGAATGAATAACTACTAAAAACAACATAAATTAATTAATCTAGGAAGAAAACATATATGAACTAACATCTTGATAAGACTCCTTCTAGCATTATCTTCTTAGTTATGATTCAATTTACTCTGGACAAGTAAAATTTCCTAACATATGAAATCACTCTCTCTTAAGTTACGACCGCTTATTCTTAAGTTGATTAAGCAATATCTCTATCCAAGAACCACCTAGAATGCATTAATATTTATGAAATTCCACGAAAGGATTGCCTTTATCACTAGAATATTTATGTCAGCCTACTTCTGGTATCTCGTGTAACTCCTAATATCAATTTTATGGTCAACTTATATAAAAATTCTCTTAAATCATCCACATGCAAATACTGATCTATTATAACCATTAACTTTAATCAAATCATCATTAAGAATAATCAAATATATTTATCATTAAAAAAATCACTTCATAAATAATTGAATCAATCTATAACAAAGATAATAACTAGTATTTCCATATCTAGACTATGAAAAGTTTACTCAATCATAATGTTTAAACCAACAAAGATTGAAAAAAAGAATAAAATAAATAAAACGTAGAAAAAGTTATGGAGATGACCTTGATATTCTAATGTGATATGCTCAATTGGGATGAATTTCATTCTTCTTCTTCCTTGAAAACAACTACTAGACATCTCCCTCGTGAGTCTTTCTTTTCCTAACAACTAACCCTAATTATAAAACTAAAAGAATGCAAATGTCTTTTATTTTTAGTGTTTCTATGTGTATTTATAAAGAATTTCAGCAATAAAAATGGGTTCAGATATAACTGTGCCCCAAGTTGTATTTTTATTTTATCTATTTCACACATTGACATAGACACTTAGACTCGTGTGTTCAATTATGTTTTTCACTATTTGTCAACTAGTTTCTCTCTATTTATTTAGCTCTATATGACATGATTTCCATCCACCTATCTATTTGACTATGTTTTCAATTTTAAAGTGTTAAGAAGAACACAAGCTGACACATGAGCATGTACTAGAGGGTGTTTTTCTGACAAATTGAGATTTCTTCTTGGTTTTCTTTATAAAACCCTTCAATTCTTGATAAAGTTCATCTACAAGGAAATATCTTCTCAATTACCTAAAATTATAACATAAAGTGATTGCCAAGGTAATTTGGACGTGAAAATATAGCAAAATATAAGTAAATTATATATACATTTTACGTACATCAATAATCATGTCTTGATTTCTCAACAATAACATATTTAGTCAAGAATTCGAAGATAACCCTCTTATTAACTTCTCATTACAATATATCCCGCTTAAAGACAATCTCATTAACCTCATTAATTAATATGATAAAAGATGAGTTCTTTTATACCTTTTCAAACGCTTTTCGTATATGGTTTTCACTCTTTCTAACTAAATGTAATGTGATCTTTTGATCTTATATGTAAAAAAAGAAAAATTCTAAATCCACAAGGTCTAAAAGGAGAAATACTTTTAATGGCTTCATTTTAACCAATTCAAAGTGTCATGAATGTCATAAGAGAAACTCCACTAAGTCACGAATCTAATCCACCTACTTCCTAACTCTCCTGACATCATCTTAAACTATATTCTATTTATTTTTATTTTAATCCTTAATTATTAGTTCTCCTTAAGAAAATAATAACCTATAGCGCAATTATATAGGACTTTGTAGGTTCAATTTCAAAAGATTAATTATATACTCATCTTATTCCACCTTTAATAAGAAAAAGATTACCCTTCATAACTAGGTGATATGTTTAAAAGAAAAAAAAAAGCTTTAAGTGTGCATCAAATAAACTTCCTATAGATTCCCCAATGGTTTCATCTATAAGTACTGTATGAATACATTTCTTATATTTAATGCCAAAACATTGATTTATCATCCCTAATATGCCAAAGCTGATTTAAATCACACTCAAAACTAATAATAAAAAAAGGATAAAGAGAGAGAAAGGCAATAGAGCACTACCCTACCTTATTAAGAAAACCTAAAGAAAGGATTTAAGAGTCTTCGCCAAATAAATGAATTCAAGGGTCAAATTTTCAAATAAGGGAAGTGGTAACACCCTATTTCATTAGCCTAAATAGCTACCTAGATCTTAAAATGGTATTATAATTTGGGAAGTATTTCGAATTTAAAAAATAGAGAACTTGGGTGTGTCTTAAGGAAAATAAAGATTTGCATATGAGTTAGAAATATAAATTTACCTAGGGCTTAAAAAATGAAAACATATAGATAGATGCCTAAGAGTTGAGGTTTTCTATCTAAGGTGTAATTTTTTCTAAAATGTCTAGAATTGACAAGGTGTTATAAAAATAAATGCATTGCTCCTAGAAAGGTATCATGTTGCTTAAAATGAAAATAAAAGTTTTAATTGCATTGGACCTTTTGTTTGACCTTTTCTTGAGGAAACAATCTGTTTTGGAGCTATAAATAAGGAAATCCATTCTTACTTTAGTCCTCATATTTTACAAACTATAGTTTATCTCATATGAAATCCTTTGACTATTACTCGTAATTCTAACATCAATCTTTGTTAGTAGATGACTAAACAATGATATTTTATGAAACTTTAGTGCTTCGATACATCATTATTTTGTCAATTTGTAAGCCATCCATTAATAAAAATTGATACTAGGGGTGCAAATGATAGCTAAAACAAATAAGAGGGACTACGAAATAAATTCAAAAATATTGAAATAACAAAGAATGTCAAACGAAAGGCCGACTAGTGTAATTAACTCAAAATAAAATTCCTAAAGATGTGTTTTAAGATTTGGAACTAAAATAACATACATGTCACTCACATTTTTTAAATTCCTTGAATAAATATGTGACCAAATATCAAAAATATGTACAATAGAGTCATCATCCTACCTTACTAAAGAAAGAGAAAAACATAAGAGAAATGAACTAAAAGACCCTAACTAGAGAATTAAGTTTAAAGTCAAATTGTAAAATATGAAAAATGTTATGCACCCTATTTTACCTGACTAATTGGTTACCTAAGTTTTAAAAAAAAAATTAAATTTGATATTTTAGAAAAATGAACTTGGGTGTAAGGTTAATAGAAATAGACTAAATAAAGGAAATAAAACATACGGGTATATGCATAGGAGTTTGACGTTCTACCTAAAGTTTAAAATAAAATGCTTTGATTGGTATATAAAAATATTTAAAATGAAATGTAAAACATTTAGAAGAATGCCTAAGAGTTTATGGTCTAACCCAGGGTTTAAAATAAAATATCTAGAGTGATATCGAGCGATGGAAATAAATTTAAAACATGTAGATGAATGCCTAAGGGTTTGTGAATTGACCTAAGGCTTAAAATAAAATGCTTAAAGATGCCTAGACCGGCTCATAAAGCTTTAAAGATAAACAAAATTTATGAGGTAACTTAAAAGTATAAGTTCAATTCATATAAAAATTGCAATTTGAACAAAATGATGATAAAAGAAATGAAATGAAAAGAACTTTTGATGAAAAATTATGTGAAGGCTTTTTAAAAGGACCTTAACAAAAAATTGGACATTTTTGGAAGGATTTCAAATATTAAATTAAAAACAAAATGATTGAATTTATTTTTTTATGCCAAAAGGTTTTGGCCTCTAAATTATTTAAAGAAAAGGGAAATGGATCTATATGTTTATTGCTTTAAAGTGTGAGGTATAGAACTAAATATTTAAATGCTTCAAACTTAAATTGCTAATAATTTTTAACTTAAAACAAAACGTAAAAACAAAGATAATGGTTTTAATGGGCCTTAAACAAAGGAAAGGAGGCAAAAATTTTATTACTAATAGGTTTGTACGCTTAACTAATTTTTTAAACATAAACTAAGTAAAAAAAACAAAAAAATAATGATAATGGGCCAATAAGGATAACAAATTTATAAGCTTATTTATTAATTAAAAAATGGAATTTTAATAAAAAGGAAGGTTGTTGACAAGAGTAAAATAACTTCTAAACAAAAGGGAAATTGGGCTAATAAAGAACTTAATTTTTTTCAAAAGATTACTTTTTATTAAACGAATTTGTTAACCTCTCTTACTATCCACTCATACAATTTAAAGAAAGTACATTCTCAACAATAATTTAAACAAACATATACTGAAAATTAAGAAAGAAAGTAAAATTATTTTTATTTTTATTTTTATTTTTTGAGTCTAAACTTATAATAAGCACTTAAACTCTAAGCATAGAGGCCAATTTATAGAAAAGTCTATTTGGTCTAGACTTTTAAAAGGAATAGTCTAACTGATATCTCATTTTATTCTTAAAAAATCAAAATTTGAAAACCAAGGCCAATTTATTGAAAAGCCTATTTGGTCTAGACTTTTTAAAAGGAATAGTCTATTTGATATCTTATTTTATTTTTAAAAAATTAATTTTTGAAAACCAAAGGCGAAAGGATCAAATTAGACCTTAACATTTTCATCAGAATTCAATTTAAATCAAGCATTTCAACATGTTCAAAAGGACTTTAATGCTTCTTAAGCATTCAATTTAAACTCTAATTTAACTTCTCCATTAGTCCTTAATTACAAAAGCATATCTAGCATCTTTTTTGTGGATCCCTTTCTAGATGTATATCTTGTATGGCAAGTAGGGCCTAACAAATAAAAGAAATTAAAATCAATTTGGAATTGTGGCCTAACCATGTAACTAGGAGGTTTCATTATAAGGTGTTTACTTATGTTTCATAGATTTGGTAACTTTTCAAACAAGCCATTAAATGATCCTTAGTTAATTAAAAGTTTAATGATTTATTTTTATGTTATTTTGGGTTATTAGAATATTTAAAATTTTAAACATCTTAATCATGTATGTTTACTTTACACATTAGCAAATCATGTCGTCCAATTGATTCTAACCTTTTGTAACAATAGATAATTATGATCTTGTAATGCATAGTTGTACTCTTCTAGCTTCTTGATCTCCAATAATTTAAGTACCTAGTTGTTAGGGTCCTAATAGCATTCATTCTAGGTTTTTCTTAGGTTTTCTTTTACACTTTACAATCTAAACGTTGTTAGAAGGCCTTCTGATTTATGAAATGCTTTCATCTTTTGATTTACTAGCTTAAGCTAATAAAATCAAATGCTAGAAGGGATTCTAATAAAATAAAATGTTTACTTGATGAAGAACACAATGCTTGCACTAATAAAAGCAAAATAGAAGATATGGTTGTTAAATATTATAAGGATCTCATGGGATCAAACTCAACAAGTTCATTGTGTAAGGGGGACTTAGATATGCTCATTAGGAATTCAAATGTCCTTTCTTAAGAGGCTAAGGAGAGTCTTGTAACACCAAATTTTACTTAGAAAATCAAAAAAGTCTTATTCAATCTCAATCTAAGGAAATCTCTAGGTCTTGCTGGGTTTAGTGCCCATTTCTTCTAAGCTACTTGGTCTATCATAGATGAATTACTAGTTAAGGTGGTTCAGGAATTTCTTTCCAGAAACAAAACAATGAGAGAATTAAATTCCAGTCACCTTTGTTTAATCCCTAAGACTTCAAATGCAAACATATTAAAGGAATTTCGTCTTATTTAATGTTACAACCTTGTCTATAAAGTGATCTCAAAAATCATAACAATTAAATTGAGGGACACTCTGAAGCATATAATTCACTTTACACAGGGAGCATTTATACCTGATAGATCAATTTCTTACAACATCATGATGGGGTAGGAATTGATGAAAGATTATGAGAAAAATAAGTCTATCAAAAGTTGTGCAGTTAAGGTAAATTTCTCAAAGACCTGTGATACCTTACAGTGGTACTTCATTCTCGCCAATCTTGAATGGTTTGGCTTTCACATTAAGTTCATAGGTTGGATTAAAGCCTTCATATCCACTACTATTTACAGTGTATTAATGAATGGTATTCTAAGTAAGATGTTCAAAAGGTCTAAAGGACTAAGGCAAGGGAATTCATTATCATCCTACCTATACACTCTCTCAGTAGAAGTGCTATTTAGAATGATTCAGAGGAACATTCACCACTATCCCAGCTTTAATTATTATAAAAAATGCAACGAGTTAAAAATTATACAACTTCCTTTTACAGATGGTTTCATTATATTTTGTGGAGCTGAACAAAATACATTGGCTTTAATAATCAGTTCTCTTAACTCTTTTTGTAGGATATTAGGATTGAGAATAAATCACCAGAGAGAAAAATATATTGCTCATCTGATGTGAATGATCCAAGCAAATTGAGAGATATCTCTGGATTGAATTCCTATGAACTACCTTTCAACTACCTATGGGTTCCAATTACCTCTAGAAAACCAAGATATTAAGACTGCTTGCCCCTTTTGGAGATGTTTAAGAAGAGAATATGAACTTAGCATAATAAATTTCTATCACTAGATGGAACATTGTAACTCATAATCTCAGTCCTAAAAAACCTGCATATTCACTGGAGCTCTCATCTTTTCTTGCCTAAGAAGATCAATAAGGAGCTAGATAAGTGCATCAAAAACTTTTTATGGTTAGGAAAAATAGAAAACTCTAAATGTGCTAAGATAAATGGGAATATCTATGCTAGAAACAACAAAAGGGAGTACTTGGATTGTTATCCTTACAATTGATTCAGCTAGTCCTAGTTGCCAAATGGATTTGGAGATTACACAATGACAAAGAAGCATTATGGTCCAAATAAGTGAATGAGTATTATCTTAACGAACACAGTTTTTGGCATATTGCAAAAAAGAAAGAGTAATCCTGGACTTTTATTCAGATGCTGAAAAAAAGAGATTTAATTTCCTACACATTAAATCTATGGTGGGAAATGGTAAGGATTCTTAGTTTTGGTTAGATAATTGAGCAAACCAAAGTCCATTAATCCTTAGAGATGCGCTGACTCAATTTATTGTAAGAATTCCCCTCAGTGCTCGAGTTAAGAAGGTAATTCATAAGGATAGATGGTTTGCAATTTTATGGGCTCAGACATAATAGAGAACTACCTCCCTATCTATCTTCCCAATTCTAATGTGATGGATAGATCCAATTGGTTACTTGACAATAGTAGAGTGTTCAACAACTCCTCTTGTCGTAATCTTTTCAAACCCTACAGCTCTAGTATTTAATGGTATAACATAATATAGAGGACAACCTTGACACCTAAAGCTTCTTTTTTTTAACTCGTCTTGGATCAAAGGGTAGATTGAGAACCAGGGACAAGATGCATGGCGCACTCTATGCAATCAAGCTCTTGAACCAACTTCTCATCTTTTTTTCCAATACTGGTACACTAGTGCAATTTGGTCAAGGATTCAACATATTTTAGACCTGAGCTGTCCGAAAATAGAATGGAAAAGGATCTTAAGTTGGGTCGATGAGTAATGTAGGAATGGGGAGGGACTATGTTTGCATAAGTATGACCTTCAACTGTATTATTTACTCTATTTGGCGTGAGAGGAACCGTAGATTCTAGAAGCGCTACAACATAATAGTATGCATTGGCTCATATAATTTGTTGTCATTGTTTAGAATATTGTTTCTTACAGATTAGTATTGGCCATACTGGTTAAATACTAGCATCGAATAAAAAATATCGTACAAAATTCTAGTATCAGTCGGTAACCAAAATATCGGTAAGAATTATAAATTTAAAAAAATTTAGGACTAAATTGAAAAAATTAAAATTTCATCTATATAAAATAATAATGACTTATAAATAAAAAATAATATAATAAAATTGTCTATAATTTATTTAATAAATAATGAAATACGAATAATAATGTATTAAATAAAATTATCATGTCGTTAAACTTATACAAAATGATTATAGATTATAACTAAATATATTAATTTAATATAATCATATTTAATATTTTCAAAATTTATATATTTTATATCGATAATATATATTTTAATATATAACTATGAAAAATATTATAATAATTTTTGAAATATGTAAAGAAAATATTTGAAATTAAATTTATTTCAATTTATAAGAAATATGTGAAAATAAATTTAATAAAAATTAAAAAGTATTTATTATATCAAATTTATATTGTTACGATTTCTTAAGATATGATTGAAGTAAATAAAAACCTGTGTAATATAATATATTTAAGGATTATTTTGCAATTTTAAAAAATTTAAAATTTATTTTATATTTTAAAAATATCTAAAACGGTATCTAATATTGACAAGTTCGATACAATATACATAACATTGTTTCCTACTGGATTAGACAAATACTGGTTGCTTATAATCCCAGTGATGGCATGAGCTCTTCAATGAAACAAAGATGGAATCTTGAGTGAAATATGTCATTAGCTCTTAAACTTCAAGTGGAAGTTATATTCTTTAATATTATATTTAGGAATTAGACTTAGATTCAACTACAAGCAATAATGATCCATTGTATTAACGTCCTTGGTTAGGTTTGTTAATGAAAATTTTCTTAATTTTAAAAAATCAAACTGTCAACAGAGTTTGTGAGTGCATCTAGATTTATTTCTACCATGACTTCTCCATTTTTGCCATTTGATTTCATTATTTTAAATATTTTTATGGCTAAACATCTTTTTTGTGTTTAGATTGATTTAATTTGATTTATGATATGAGACATATTTCTATAGGCTATCTTTGTTAGTCTTAATATTGATTTATTCATATTGGCATCTAAATATGATTTTAATTCATTTATGGATGACTCAAGAGAGTTTGCTTATAAGTAGGCTGTGGTTTAGGTAGTGGGGGTTAAACGAGATGCCCAAGGGAGATATACATGATCTTCCTAAGTTAGAGTGAAACATTTCATAGGATTTCACAAAACTTAGTGTATTCAAATACGTGTTAACAATGGTAGAGATATGAGTTAACTAACTAGAGAGTACATGATTGTAACTCAAAAGAGTACAATTTCAACATCTAAGAAGTCTTGTTGGTCTAAAAGATATATCCAATCTAGATTAATTAAATTATGAAGACAAAAGTGGTACTAGGGAAAGTACTCATCTAGACATAAATATTTGATTGCATTTTTATTAATTTTCTTATCATTTATTTCCTTGGATATTGTCGAAGTTAGTTTAGTTTTATTTTATGTTTCTTTATTCAGAAAATCATAAACATTATCTTTCTATTTATTATCTTTAGACTGGTTAGTGATGTTAAGCTTTCAATCCAAGTTGACTCTTTGAGGGATTAAACTCCTACTTACCATTATACTATTTACTAATGATGGGTGGAATTATCGAGTAAGTGAGTGATATATCTGTACTAAAAAAATTGCTAGTAAAAAATATAACAACACAAATCACACACACTACCAATGCCTTACTAATTTACTTATAATGAGCCATTATTTTGATTATTACATTATGTGTAACTGATGGCCATCATTATGCAAATAAATGAGACTTATTTAGTAGATGCAATTCCTGATATCTTTGTTGAAGTATTACTTAAATATGTTATACCAATGTGTTTGATTAGAGTAGATGGTGCTATTAAAGTCAAAAAGCAGTAACCAAGCATCAAAAGTGGATTTTCCAAATAGACGAGGCATTTCTAGAGTTGTCTCAATTAGAGATGAATGAAACAGTTTCTAAAATAGCTTTGGTCAATAAAAATATCTTTGGTATCATATACAACCATTATCCTACTATTGTTGTGGCCTTAATGGATACTTATGGTATTTTAATCCTTATGAAAAAAACTGGGTCCCTCTTTAATCCTAGTGGATATTATTTTCTTCTCTAGAAGATCAATAAAAATATCTTCTTAACAAGGTAGTTACCTATTATTTATTGTTTCAAAGGGTAATTAAAGCCTTTACACTCTAGCAAATAATAAACATTAGGATGGGGATATTGTCTCTTAAGAGTCTTTTTCTTAGGTTTCCTTCTAGGTTTCTTTCTAGTTGTGGTAATAGAGCCTTCCTCTAAGGTGTTAATTATAGAATTGGATTGAGTAGCAACTTAAGAGGGCTTGGGAGAAGTAGGTATGCTATTTGTATACAAAACTTATTGAACACAGATAGTGTATAGATTTTCAAATTGTCTCAGTACCTTCCTACATTATTTTAGTGGTTGAGGCAATCTCCTAGTTTGTATGATCATCCTTTTATATGAGCTCTTTCAATGGTTATTGCTCCATTAAGTCTTCGTCATTGTCGACTTGGTGACTTTGGTTTGAAGAGAGCACTATTTAAGATGGATCCTTTGTCTCTTTGACTTTAGCACTTTAATGTTGAAGTTCATAAATTCTAGTAATCTCCATTAGTTAATTACAACCTCGTTTTTGGAATTTCCTATCAGTAAGTTTCCATTGCTTCTATTGTTGGCTTAGGGATGGTTTCCACTAGTAGTCAATCACTGCTTCAGCCTATATTAGGTTGTCATCTTTATTTAGTTTTATGATATAAATTGAGTTAGATAATTCTTTTTTTATTTCAACCTTCATGCACACCTTTGTATGCATATCCTTTTTCATAGTAGTAGTAGCGGTTTTATCCAAGCAAATAGGTTTGCCTTGTAACTAGCTAAATAGATCAACCTTATTGTGTACTAGTTTGAAAAAAATCCACTCTAATAGTTTGGGGTAAGGCTGCATACTATTGAACCTCCCTAGAACTCGTGTATCAGTAGGACTTTCACTGAGTTGTTATTGTTGTTATTATGGACCAATATTTCAATGGCATATTATAAAAATTGATCCATATAGGGACATGCTTCATCTTAAGGCTCTGTAAATCTAGGCTATGTCTCTAATTTTTTAAAATAAATTAGCTTGTTGTTGATAGGCTAAAGGCCAGCTTCAAGTATTTTATGCATGATGGCTTCTGATCTAAATTTAAAGAGGAAAAGGTCTTCGTTGATGAGAACACTCTATAATCCAACTTTCTTTTAGTTATTTTGAGCCCACATATTTTTAATAGGGTAAGCGAGTTTTTTTATCCATAAAGAATCTGATCGTCGTTGAAAATTATTTGAATGCGCTAGCGTTAAACTCTTCTAGTGGTAATGCAATAATGATGTTTCTCTTAAATGATGAGGGTTGCAAATATCTCATTTTGTCAAAAGGGGATTGATGTTGAACCACTTGACACTAGCTTGGTTATTAGAGAAGGCCTTTTGGAGTTATATGCTTTTAAGGTAAGTTTGATCTAAGAGAGGGAGCTTAAATGCCTGAAGCACTTTTAATTCCCTGAAGGTTTGAACTTGGAGATGTGTGAATTAAAAAGGAAAAAGAGATGTTGGTATAAAAGCTCCAAGCATAACAAGAGGATGAGGATTTAGGAGAAAAGGAAATAAAAGCTTAGAGAGTTTTAATGATGGAAGGTGATTGTAAAATATTGCAAATGAAAAGGAAGGAAAAGGAAGGAAACAAAACTACAAAATTTTGAAATTATATATATATATATTAAAAAGTAAAGAACTTGTGTTAAGCATAATTTACTAAAAGAATAAGAAGATTCAAGCTATTAAAGAAAAAAACTAAAAAAGGATACGAGGAACTAAGGCTATAATTAATGAGGTTTAAATAAAAGTAAGGATTTATATTAATTAGTTCACGTATTCATTAAATTTTGTTTACATTAGATGACACTAAAATTTGTTAAATTAAACAAGTATTTTAATTTGAGTTTATGGCATTATATTAAGATTTTAATAATCAAATAAAATATGTAGTTTGTGTATGCAGGATTATATTACATTCCTATAATTTAACAAACAATTGATATAAAAATGGTGAGAAAAATTTGCATTTATCACTGAGAACATTGCAGGAATATTCATCTTAGAGATACAATTATATTTAATTTGTATAGTATTGTTGTTTTTTATTTAGTAGTTAATATAAAACATGAAATTTATTGAAAATAAAAAATACAATAATTAATAACAAAAGTTAATATCGTTGTATAAGATGTTCATGTATTCCATATGTAAACATTGGTTAGGAGTTGGGCATCATAGCCTGCATGGCGTAATCCTTTGTAATATCAAAATGGGAATGGGCTTTGTGGTCCATGGAATGCCTCCTGTATGTATCTATCCGTTTCTTCTTTTATTTGTTTATTTTAATATCTTTGAACCTTAAAAACACGAAATCACCCATCTTTATTTCTCTCCCC
>JAOSBL010000005.1:27484841-27510025 GCA_027568915.1 Erythroxylum roraimae | reverse complement strand
ATGAAATTAAATTGTATCATGAAGGTTTAGAGAGTTTTGTTAGATCATCAGCAAAGAGAGAACTTATGATGAAAAAAATGCAGCCAGGTAAGTTTTATACTTTTAATTCATTGTTTACTTATTAATAATATGTATTTTTATCGTAACTATTAATTTAAAATACAGATGAGTAGTAGAGATTATTCGATGATAGTGCTCCCTCCAATATTAAGAAAACTCGTTATTAGGTTATTTAGTCAAACAGCTTCTGCATCAGGTTGTGAATAGTTTTGCTTTTAAACGCTTAGTAAGAAGAGAACATATAATCCAGTTAATATTGATTGTATTGAACATACTGATTTTTGGATCGAAGAAGAAAAACTATCGCTTGATCTTGATTATAATGAATTTGAAAAGATGATTTATGAAGAAAATACATTTGTCACAGTAAATAAATTAAGAACATCTACTGATGGTCAATTCATATCTTATTTTGATCATATTTAAGTAAAAAGTATACTGTCTTATAAGTTTACAATTGAGAATAATTTCATACATTACTAATTTGTAATTTATTTTAATGCAATAGAAGAAGTTGATGCAAATACTTTGGATGAAAGCGTAGTTTACGAATCTTTAAATAGCGTTAGATAATTTGGAGCTTTTGACGATGATGAGACATAACCTCCTTCAAAAATACAAATTTAATTTTTATTGTTATTTTAAGTTTTATATTGGACTCATATTTATTTATTATTAGTTCATTATATAATAATAGATGTTGGTGTATTTTTATTTCAATAAAATATTTTATTTTTACTTATTCTTATAAGTTTTACTTCTCATTTACTATATACCGATCTTATAGCGGTTCATTACCGATTGAACCTTTAAACCTTAAATCTTTGTTTCGACTAGTTCGATATTCGGTCCGACTTTAAAACATTTAGATAATCTATTAGTTAAGTAATTCAACTAAATGCCTAACTATTGGGAAGGTCAAAATAGATGTGGTTTTAAGTTTAGCTGTAACAGGGAACTGAATTGAAATCGTTTGGGACCTACCTTACACGATATGCGGGGAATCCTGAGTTTGGACTTGGGCTTAAACGTGAGCTGCTTGTAGTCTGACACAAAGGTCATGTTCATCGTGCCCAAGCTCTGGTGGTTGCTGTTCTGCTCTCATTTGGAGACTGATTTACTTTCCTGCTGCTAATTTCTCGCAGGTATAGCTCTTCGGGAGTTGGAGATGACTTATTAATGTAAATCCTTTCATTGATAAAGCACCTATAAGGCTATAATCACAATATAAGCAGCCTCATCCGTTTACTCTCGACGACATTTTCTTTGCTCTCCAATTCAACCTTTCCCATTTACGGAAGCGAACCAAATCCAAACATGCAAGAAAAGAAATCAGAAACAGTGAACAAGAACCCTAAAAAAGCCAATCTCTTAGATCACCACTCCATCAAGCACATCCTCGACGAGTCCGTTAATGAGGTAAAACCCTAAATTATTTTCCCTTTCTAGATCTCTATCTAATCTGTATCTAAATCTGTAGGTTGTTACTAGCCGCGGGTACGTGGAAAGTGTTAGATTGAGCAACGTCAGGTTGTTAATTGGGATCATCATCATTGCCATCGCTCTCGTTGCCCAGTTTTACAATAAGAAGTTTCCCCAGAATAGGGATTTCTTGGTCACTTGCATTGGATTATATCCTTTTGCGATTTTATGAAATGTGGTTTGGTTGCTTAGAATTGTACCAAGTGATTTTAAGTCTTGACAATTGTTTAATTGAGAGCCATAAGCACTGGCTGATTCCGTTAATCCTTGACATCCTGTTTTCTTGAGGTCAAATTTTCACTTTAAACTGCTTATTAGACGAACAGTATGATTAAGAAATTTGATTTTTGTGTGAGAATTTTGATTTTTTTTAAAATTTTTGACCACCATTCTAAATTTTCTAAGAATTATATTATAGAATAATGAGTTTTCTTTATACGTATATAATTCTTGTCTTGTGCATGTATACTTTTCAACTCTTTATGCCTTGAAACATTGAAGTGGTCAATAATTTCTTAAGATTAGCATAGGTGTCTCACATAGAAAGCTTGGTCTATGATTAATTCATTTTTCTGCGTGTTCCGTTTTGACATGTAAATCAATTCAGTTATCTTTTACTAAGTAGCAAGAATTTGCTTAGCAGAAATGTTTTTTGTGTCCATGTAATTCGTCGTAATATGAGTAAAAATGTACCAATTTTGCAAATGAGGTATGAAACTTAGTCGATAAGAGACTTTGACTTCATAGTTTCTTTTTAAGGGTCTGTCTTATTATATTTCCAAATTATACTAACTGATCTTTGCAGTCTAATATGTCTATAATTTAGTTCAAATTGACTAAATGTTTTCTTTTGAAGGTTTCTATGTTTTGGAGGATGGGTGTCGTTTCCTATGGCCTTTTGAATTTAATTAGTTTGAGTTATGGTGAAAATTGAAGTGATTTCATTACCTTTAAATGGATTTTTTTTTTTGTTAGGATAAATGTTTGCTTATTTTCTTTGTAAGATTCTTAATAAAAGGTTGATTTTATGATGATGTTGAAGTTAGATTTGTTTGATCTTTGACTCGGGCAAGTATATTGTCTTCAATGCACTGTTGCAACTGATCATATATACCAAGGAAAAGAATGCTATCTTATTTACCTATCCCCCTGAGGTGAGTCCCCTTCAAATATACAAGGTATTATTGAGGTAGCCCTGATGGATATGGTGAATATACCTGTTCTGGTCATTATCTTATTATCAACATTAGAATGGCTAAGTGGCTAAGGATGATTGTCATTACTGATTTGTTACTTTAGCACATTTTTGGGCCTTTTGGACATTGAATACTCCAATTGTGATGTGAATCACTTGTGTTCTTGTTGATTTGGAAATTACCAGGAGAATGACTTATTGTCAGGGGCTGGATGGTGATTGTACTGTGGCATGGCCTTTTATTTCTTTCTTTTAAATATGATCGCTGTGCCATATATGTTTCTTACCTTATCTTAAAGAGCTTGAGGGCAAATTTTTGGCCCTCATTCATTTCACTTATCATATGTGTTCAGAATCCTCTCCATTTATGTTAATCTCTTCTTACTTCTACGTTTGGTGCAACCCCTCTAATATAAAGCTATAAACTATAAATTTCTGAAATTAGAAACGAATATGAATGGGCTTTGTCCATATACTTATCAGTCTTGTAGTTAAATCAATTCAATAAAATTGGTGCCTTTCTCTCTCGGCAAGTCTCTAGTTACAAAAGGCACTAAGCCTTCAGAGTTAGCAGCTATTCTGTTTAATCTTCTTTCTTGTCATTGCTAACTAGAGTGCACCAGCTGTAACATATCCAACTCTTAGGTATGGTGGTATACCATAGAAATGACTATTTAATCTTAACGATCGAGTATGTATGTCCATATAAATGTTTGTATTTTTCTGTATATATGTGATGAGAAGCTTGAGATTTGTTGCCATCCAGTAAGTTATTGCTTTTATTTTTTCTACTGCTAAAGCATTCATTTCTTGTACTGATGTCCATCATTGTCATTGTTTTGTTGCATTTGAAACCTTGCTTAGCATTTTAAAGATGTTGAAATTTGATTTGCTTCTACTAAGGTGGCTTATACTTGTGCAGGGATCTTACAGTAGCACTGGTTTGGTGATCTCTTCAAAATTGCCAAGATTTTCCGATGAGTACACACTTATAGTAGCAAGCGCAGATCCTAAGTCAATATCTGCAGGGAAAACGGTGCAGTTTACCAAAAGTGTTACTCAGTGGTCTCTCTCTCTCTCGCTTACTCCAGTTCATACTCACACATGCACGTAATTCTCAAACTTCGAGTTGCATTTATTAAGTCGTACACCCTAACCTGTCTTCCAAATATTGTAGGTTTACCAGAGATGGGGGTCTAGTCGAGGGCCTGTTCTGGAAGGATGTTGACGCTCTTATAAATGATTATTCGGGGGAACCGAAAAAGAGCAAGTGATCTAGCATTTAGACACTGGATCGATTAACTGTTACACCGATGGACTCTAGCTATGTTTTGTTGTGACAACGTCTTGAAATTTTGAGCCAAACTGAATAAGTTTACCGTTTACCTTGATGATTTACATTATAAGTGGAACCGTTCCTGATGAATGAACTTGGGCATTCGACAAACTTGTTATCCAACTCTAATGCTTTGAGTCAAATGATTATTTGGCGCCAAATTTTTTTTGGGTACATCAGAGGGGGGAATTTGGCGCCAAAATGAGATGAGCTTGTAGTCACATGCAGGTTATGAGGTCAATTTTACATCCAAGTTGGTAGTCGTGTGGCCTGAAAGTGCCGACAATTTATTAGCCTTGTGATTGAACGCCTGATCACGAGTGTCAAATTATTATCTGATGTTGGAATCAAATTGAGGCCTGCAATTATTCCCACGATTTCATGGAACTTGTGCGTGGGGTTATGGGGATGGCAGGATAAGGGTATATTATTTGTTTGACAAGTCCCATGGTAACATTTCCATCCACTGGTTTTTTCACTCTTGTATTTATTTGAAAAAAAATTCTAGTTGAAGGGGGAAATCAGTGCCAAGAATTTCTTAAGGTACAAAATTGAAAGATTTTTTACCGATTGGAATTTGAAATTATCATCATCATCGTCAATACTCAGTTTAAATCTCGTACCAACGCAGGATCTGTAGTATGTAGTTTTATTCCTATGTAGTAGAGTAGTTAATTCTAATAGACCCATACGCAAATGTGACATGAAGATTTTAAAAAAAAGTGTTTGGAGGGATTCAGTAATACATAGCTTTATCTCTAACTAATAGAGAGACTATATCTAAATGGTTCACCGAGAGAGAAAAACTGAAATAAAGAAATACATAAAGATAAACAAATCATACTATTAAAAAAATAAATAAATACATAATACTAAAATAGTATAGTGACAACGTATTCGATAAGTGGCAATTGGTACATGAGCAATTGTCAAAACTACACTTTTGATTGGTGACGAAGGCAAGGGCTCCTTAGGTGCAAAATATTGTTCGTATAAACTAGAGCTGAAAAGCCAATTCGTAGGACACAACGACTTTTCCCCGACTAACAACTAGATAGATAAAGACTAAACAATTAGACGAGACTTCCTAAGAAGTAAATATGACGCCAAGAATACACAATATTCGGTTTCGTAAAACCTACAAGATTGTGTATGCTCTCTTTAAGGGATATCCTTTACCTGTATTCTAGTACGCTATAGTTTCTTATCACGGGCCCAGTCCTCAATAAGATCTAACTATGTTAGATCGTTCTTGATCACTTCTTCCCAGTTCTTTTTAGGCCTTCCTTTTTTCCTCTTGTCGTTTCTAAGAATTATTTTCTCGCATCGTCTCACTGGAGCATTAGGATGTCTCCTTCTCATATTTCCAAACCACCTAAGCCTTGTCTCTCGCAACTAGTCTTTAATACCAGCCATTTATAATTTGTCTCTCACCATACGATTGCGAGCCTTATCTTTTCTAGTAATGTCACACATCCACCAAAGCATCCTCGTCTCTGTCACCAAAAGCTAGAGCATCCTCGTCTCTGTCACCAAAAGCTTAGTGTTATCTATGCATTTGGTAGGCCAACACTTCATCCTATATAACATAGTTGGTTGAATCGCCATTTGATATAATTTACCTTTAAGCTTGAGTGGGATCTTCTTATCACATAAGACCCCTGCTGCACTTCGCCATTTAAACTACCCTGATCTGATACGATGGACTATATTGTCATTGATCTCTCTATTGCTTTGGATGATAGACCCTAGGTACTTGAAACACTCTTTCTGTGGTATAACTTCAGATTTAATTTTTACGTCCACATCATTAATCACTTGATGTCCCAAAAAGTTGCATTATAAGTACTCAGTCTTAGTCCTGCTCATTTTAAAACCTTTCGACTTTAACGTTTCCTTCCAACATTATAACTTGACATTGACTCCCTCCCTTGTCTCATCCACTAAGACAATATCGTCAGCAAATAACATACATTAAGGCACATCTCCTTGAATATGCTTGGCAAGCTTATTCATTACTACTGCAAACAGAAAAGGACTTAATGCTGAGCCTTGGTATAGCCCAATACCAATAGAAAAATTCTTAGTGTCTCCTCCTATCTTCCATACACTAGTCATTGCCCCTTCATACATATCTCTAATCACCCATATATATAGCATAGGAACTTCCTTAGCCTCCGAACATCTCCATGATATTTCCCTAGGAATCCTGTCATATGCCTTCTCTAAACTAATAAAAACCATATGCAAATTTCGCTTTCTTTCCCTGTAATATTCCATTAATATTCGGAGGAGATGTAAAGTTTCTGTAGTGGACCTCCCAAGCATAAAGCCAAATTGGTTGGCCAATATAGAAGCAGCTTTTTCGACTATCTTCTTAATTATCTTCTCTTACAACTTCATGGTGTGACTAAGTAGTTTTATTCCTCTATATTTGTGACAATTTTGGATGTCCCTTTTGACCTTATATAAAGGAATTAACCTACTTATTCTCCATTCCTCCGGTATTCTGGCGGACTCAAAGGAATGAAGTGGAAAAATAATAATAATAACCCAAACAAGAAAATCAAACTTTCGTAAAAAACAAATGCAGAACCCAGTCACCCACCTACCCAAACCATCTGACATTCTAGTTCTAGATCTAGGTAGTCACTGCTAGGGATGGCAATTGGACTTGGACTTGGACTTAGGCTTAGCCTGACTTGACCTAGCTTGACCCAAAAACAATCAGACAGGATAGGGTTGACCAGGCCTCAAGCTAGGCCTCGAATCCAGAATTTTCACAAATTTCAAGTCTTAGGTTAAGCTTGGGCTGCCCAGGCTCAATCTAACTCGAGGCCTAACCTTACAAGAAAAACGATGTCATTTTACATTTTAAATTTTTTAAAAAAGTTTGGAAAAGCCAGGCTTGACCTCGGGTCCCCTCTGGCCTAGTCGAGTAGCAGTCCGGGGTTAGTTAGGTGTTCGGGCCTAGCTCGGCTCATTGCCATCCATACTCGCCGCAACTCCCTGCATCTACCCCTACGTCGCCCCCATAACCTTTGCTAGCCAGCTCCTCCCCTGTGTTAATCGTCGCCTGTTGTTTACGAGGACTTAGACCCATTTACCATGTCGTGTATCATCTATTATCACTGATCGCTTGTGAATTGTAATTGTTAATTTGTGATTGTGGAATAGAGAAATGGAAGTTTGAATTTGTGTCATACGTAAAAATTATCAAGGTGTTGACTAAGAAATTAGAACTAGTTGTGTTTCTGACTTTTTGTGATGGTCAATTTCCCAAACTTATTGAGGGTTAGAATGTTAGACTTTTGAGTCATATCATTTTAGAATTTATGAGGTGAAGAGCATATACACACATGAATGTTGATTTAGAAAACATTGCAAAGATAGTATACGCACTCAATTAACATATTTTGGGATATGAAAGGTTTAAAATGATTATGATATGCTTGTGTATTGTTTATGTCTTGAAATTTGTTTTGATGGATTACAATTAGTAATTTGGAGTTAATTGTTACAATTGGAAGAGCAATGAATTAAAATGTACATTTAGTCTAGGAAAAATGTCAAATGGTAAGACAAGTTGATATATGAAAAATTAGGATGACTAAGCCTATAAAATGAGTGACATTTGGCATAGAAAATTAAGTGACTAATGGCAGTAGTGATTGAGTGACAAATGACCTAGGATTTTGATGATATTTAGCAGCCACATAAAAGGACATGTAGCTTATCTCCTTGGATGACATGTGTCCTTTTAAAACAAGGACACCTTGCACCAAAAGGCTTAAGCAAATGCAGAGTCACTCATCTTTCCTGAAGTTTCTGCTGTATGCTTTTTTCTCCTTTCCTCTCACCACTGAAACACCCATACCCTTACATCTCTGTGTTGTGCCTACGTTTGTGTTCAATTACCACACCAAAATCTATGCTTTTACCCTTCATAAAGATAGTTATAGAACCAGATCATTGTTGTACTTGCTGCTATCTTTTGATCTTTGCTGAAAACCATTCTACTTCCACCTTGTTCTTGCTTGCATGCATGGAAAGCTAGGTTAGCTTGATAATTGAGGAGGCAATTGAACTGATCAAGTAAGTGAATGATTGAATTGGAGATGGATTGATTGTGTTATTGGAGTGAAATGAGTGCTAGAAAATGATGCATGAATGATAGTTTCTATTCTATTTTTGCATGCATGAAAGACAACAGTTTATTAGCTGCCAAATGAATGATTTTGAGTTGAAATTGGAGATGAATTTGATGAGGAATTGAAGTATAATTAAGGTATACTTAAGGTATAATTAATGGGCTGTTATGAAGGTATTTTGAATTTCGTATGAAGGTGTTTGAATGTGGAAAATAAAGGAAAATTGGATAGTGCACTTCGGGACACTCATCCCACGATCGTGGGAAAGTCCCCCATGATCGTGGCCAAAGCTTTGAAATGATAATTTTGGTTTTGTGAATTTGTTGAACCAAATAAGGATAAGTCACTCTACATTGGTGTATTTGGACTTGATTAGGCTTGAAATGAACCTAGATTGTTGCTTTATTAATTGGTTAAGGATTCAATAAGTTTAGGTTGTTAATTGATGTCATTACTTAATGAATGGATTGTGTTGATATCAATGTATTTAAATCTAGAAAATTTTGAGTTGTTAAAGGAATAAAGGTATTCTTATGAATGCAAATATGATCCAAAGGATATGAGTTAGGTGGATTAGGTATCAATGAATGAGAATTGAGAAATTGTGTGAATGTATATTGCTAGAAAAGGTTGGTGAATGTTGATTGATGAATTTAAAGTAATCAAACTTACTCAAGGTATAAACTTGAATGCAAAGTGGTAATATACAAGCTATAATAATTGAATGATTAAGACTTGTAAATAAGAATACATACCCGGAAAGTTCAATTGAGCATGCATTGAGCATGAACAAATGCATGTGCATGATTGTATATTCATATGATTGAACAAATTAGTGATTGTGAACTATGTGTATTCCTTGACTATAGACGCACAATTTGATCGCCGACACCCAGACATTGCCGGATCATCAAGGTAATAGCTTTTCTGGAGCGTGCTGTGAGTTAACCTAGATGTGTAAACTCAATTATATGTGCTTCTGTTGAATTGTATGTGTAATGTGGATTGTATGAACAATTGAATGATTAATGACGGGCTTAGATCTGAAGAATTTGATATATGACATGAGCACATTGAATGAAAAGTACTGAAAGCATAATATGTGAATTGATGCATCTCATTACATTGAAATGCATGATCAGATAAAGGATTTATGACCGGAGTAGCCAATGTGTGAGCTTTACGCTCAGGATTGTGCACAGAGAGCCACAGGCTCAAATAACAATGAGGCTGGTGTCTACAATGGATACAGGATAGTATATAAAATAAGTCTGGTATTTATAATAGATACGGGACAGTAAATTGGGTTTATAGGCACTTGGTCACAACAAAGCAAAATAAGAAAGAAATCGCATGAGCATTTGCATATACAATTATACATGTATCATATGAATGATTGTGATGATTTATTGAATTGTTCTGAAATATTGATACATAATGTTGGTATACAGTACTTGTTGAAATATGACAAAATATGATGTGGTATTTGATACTGGATTTTGTAATATACTTGTTGAATTGAGTTATGTAATTTATTTTGGTGTTCTGACTTGAGTGAACACATCGATGATGGTTCACTCACTGAGTTCGTAAACTCATCAAAGTTGCAAATGTTGATTTTTAGGTTCAAAAAAGTTCTAGCTACTGAGGTTATATAGTAGAAGTCTTGTACTTGTATTCAGGGGATAAGAATGACTCAAAGGTCTGGTCAGCTGATATCTGAGGAGTCTAGTTTAGAATGTTTTCAGTTAGCATCCCATTTCATATTGAGCATTTTGTATGGAGTATTAAACTCTCAAATGTTATATAATGTATATATATGGATTATGAAATGTAATGATACAATGTAAGTTTGATGCTTGTGACTGAAATGGGAAGAATTGATCATTTAGAATGCTTGTGATATATGTGATGCCTTTTAGTTAATGTGATTGTTCTAACATACCATTTCCGTAGAGTATATTCTCGACTATTCGTGGATATGTTCGGGCATATGCGCTATGAGAGTGGTATGTTATAGTTAGGAACTTGAATTTTAAATTGGCTTATGAATTTGAGTTTGAGGTTATCCATTTGTTGTTTGAAATTTGGAATTGGATTATGAATTTGAGGCTGTTCTTGTCTAGAATTTGAGATTGTAATACATTGAAATTTGAATGAAAAGTTAGTCTTTATTATAAATTGGGTTATATATTATAAATTGAAATTTGTACACACCCAATGCACAAGCCTCCTGCTTTATGAAGTCTACAAAGAGTCATAATGTATGCAGCCTTCTCATTGCTCTTTTATAAAGAAGTTATTTCCGTAACTTGAACCTGTGACCTTATGGTCATAAAGGAGCAACTTTACCAGTTACTCCAAGGCTCACCCTCTTAAATTATATTATTGGTAATTATACAAATTGAAATATAATTATGTGTTTTTGTCTATAATTGGATTATTTAATTAACTAATCAATGATCATACAAAATCAGTTATAGTCAAGAATTTCTGGTTGAATCATATAATAAGTTATGATTAAGAATTTACAGTTGAATTATGTGATTACACAAATTGAATTACAGATGTGAGTTTATAATTGAATTATGTAATAACACAAAATGAGTTATTGTTGAAACTTGTGAGTTTATGATTAAATTATATAGTCATACAAAATAGGTTATAGGTGTGAATTTATTTTTGAATTATATAATTACACAAAATATATTATAGTTATGATCTTATGTTTGAATTATGTAATCAAACAAAATGAATTATAGTTGTGAAAGTGTAGCAACCAATGTATATATTAGAAAGAAATAAGAGTTATTGAGAAACTATTATTGATCTATTTCTTTATGTTTTTTACAACTTTATATTAATATGAAGTTATTAAGTTAATTTTGATATATGTCTTCATTTATTTTTACAGATAAATGGAAGAAAGTTCAAGTATTCCTGATAATTCAACCACTTCAGGAAGATTCAATGATCTAACTTGGGCTCATGCTAGATTGGTTCTCGGAATGAAGAACCATACCATTTGTTTGTTTGGTAACAAGCATTTGAAAGGTGAAAAAATCACCAAATTAAAGAAACATTTAGCTGTGGTCAAAGGTGATGTGGAGTCTTGTAAAAAAGTAAGTCATGACGTGAAATGACAACTAAAGACATGGCTTGAAAAGTATTAGTATGAAAAAGATAGAAAAAAAAGATTGAATTACGAAATTGACAGTAGAAGTTATTTAGTTAGTGTTCAGGATGATAGTGAAAATGTTGAAGGTGGTAGTGTTCCTACCCAATAAGAAGGGAATGTTGCACCTGATGTTATAAAAAGAAGAAAACAAGTGTCTAATTTTTTGGTACCATAAACAACTCTTGGAGCTCAGCCTTCAATTTGTAGTGCCTTACAATCTAGAGAAGTGACTTATAATGTGGATTTGTCGATGGTGGTATGATTTAGCTATAGCATTTATTGTTGCTCATTATTATTATTATCAACGTATGGTAGATGATATTGCCTCTTACGGTCTAGGATACAAAATTCCTTTAATTAATGACTACAAAGGTAAACTTTTGAGTAGCACTATTTATAAAATAAAAAGTTATTTGGATGAAAGAAGAATGACTTAGGCTACTTTTTGGGTGTTTAATTATGTTGATGGTTGGACAAATAGAAGACATAAACCTATTATTAGTTTTTTGGTATATTCTACAAAGGGACAATATTTTTGAACTCTATTGATGAATCTGACCTTATTAGGAATGTCGACACTCTATTTCAAATATTTGGTGAAGTTGTGAATAAAACTGGGCTAGAAAATATTGTTCAGTTTATTACTTACAATAAATTCGCTTATAAAGCAGCTAGAAGAAGATTACAAAGCAGGTATAATTATTTTTATTAGACTCTTTGTGCTGCACATTGCATTGAACTAATATTAATAAATATAGGAGATGATAGATATTTTCTTATTATTGATGAGACTGTACAGAAAGCAAAAAAAGGTGACCAAGTTAAATCTACAATTGTGCATGAGTCTTGCATTTAAAAAGAAAGGATGTCACAATTGATAGGATTTTATATCAATCCTACTATTACAAGATTTACAACCAATTTATATCACTTGATTGTGTTTAGTTTGATGAAAAAAGAGTTAGGACAAATTTTTACAAGTAATAAGTGAGTTGCATCTCAGTATGCTAGATTTAATGGTGGATTGGAGGTTTTTAGAATTATACTTGTAGATAATGAATTTTGATCCCAATGTCAATTTTTCATTCGAGTTTGTGAGCCTTTGGTGAGAGTACTTCGTCTAACTGATAGTGATAAGAAACCAATAATAGGTTATTTTTATAATGTCAAGGATTGGGTAAAGAAAACAATCAATGCCAATCTTATCTTTTTACACACCTTATCTTGTAACCATTAATGAGAGATAGAAAAGACAACTTTACTCTCTATTGTTTGCAACTGGAGCATTTTTGAATCCTAGTATCTTTTTAGACCAAGTTTTACAAACAAAGTTGAAGTTAATATATGAATGCTATTAACTATTACAACAATTATTGCCTATGAGATGATGCATAATCTCTTAAGCTCAGAAATGGAGATTTATAAGGATGCTTCCGGTAATTTTGGGATGCCAATTGCTACACATCAAAGAGAGGAACTTAATCTAGATATTTTTTTAAACTTTTGTCACTTGTTGAAAATTAATCATCACTTTATTTTGTTTATAGTGAAACTTTTTTTTTTTACAATTGTTTCGTAGGACTAATTCGAAAGTGATGTTCCAAAATTGCAAAGATTTGCAATTCAAATTCTAAGTTAATGTGTGAGTGCAACAAGGTGTGACATGAATTGAAGCGCATTTGAATTTATTTATTCTAAGAAAAAGAATAAATTAGAGCATAAAAGATTGAACAGTTTGGTCTTTGTTTGATACAATTTAAAACTTTAAGAAAGGTATGTTATTATCACTATTAAATTAGATACAATTTATTGTAAATTTTAATAATTTAATTTTATTTTTTACTAGGAATTTTAATAGAACAAATAATTATGTAGATCCAATTTATGTTGATCATATCGATCTTTTGGTAGATTGGGTTTCTGAGGAACCAAGTTTGATAGATGAGGGTGGCTTGGAAGATAATTTTAAAAGGGAATGTATTTACATGTCATTTGGTGTAATGAATTTGAATGATGGTGATGATGAAGTTTCTCTGAATGATGAAGATTTTGTACCAAATGAGAATTGAGGTCAAAGCGATTTGAGCAGGTATTTGATTGAATGAAGTTCTAGGTTTTTATTTCTCCTTTTCTTTTAATTTCACTTATATTTGATATATATGTTAAATTCTATATATGCAATATAAATGCAATTGTAAATGTTTTTGTTTAAGGTTTCACTTCTAGTTAGTTGTTTCCTTGGCATGAACTCTTGTGTAAATTGTAATTGTTAGATAGTAATGAATATTTGTTATTCTTCCTATTTGATGCTCTGATCTAATTATTATTTATTATATAATAAGATTGTAATATTTAAAATGCGTCATATTGTTATTAATTTTATATTTGTATGTTGATTAAGTCATCATCATACAAATATAGGAATATATTTTCCTATTATTGACATGATGTTGAAAAATATAAGAGATACTAAATATTTTTCTATTATTGATGAGACTTTATATAAAGCAAAAAAGGTGACCAAGTTCATATATAATCGTGATTGGGTCCTTAATTTTATGAGAAAGGATAATGGTAGAAATTTATATCGTCTTACTATTACAAGATTTGCAGCTAATTTCATATCACTTCGGTATTTTATTTTGATGAAGATAGAGTTAAGATAAATTTTTACAAGTGATAAGTGGGTTGCTTCTTAGCATACTAGATTTAATGCTGAATTGGAGGTTTTTAGAATTATACTTGAAGATAATGAGTTTTGGTCCCAATTTCAATTTTTCATGGTTTGTAAGCCTTCAGTAAGAGTACTTCGTTTGGCTGATAGTGATGAAAAGGCAACAATGAGTTATTTTTATGATGACATGGAAAGGGTGAAGAAAACAATCAAGAGAGATAGGAAAGGCAACTTTATTCTCCATTTTTTACAACTGAAACTTTTTGAATCCTTGTGATCTATTTCATACCAAGTTTTACAAAGAAGTCTGAAGTTAATAGGGGAATGTTATTAACTACTACAACAATTGTTGCCCATGAGATAATGCAAGGTCTCCTAAGCTCACAAATGGAGATTTATAAGGATGCTTCTAGTAATTTTGGGATGTCAATTGCTATTTGTTAAAGAGAAAAACTTAATCTAGGTATATTTTTTTCATTTTCGTCACTTATTGAAAAGTAACCATCACTTTATTTTGTTTATAATGCAACTTTTGTTGTCTTACAATTTCTTGGTGGGACTAATTCGAAGAAAGTGTTCCAAAATTGCAAAATTTTGCAATTAGAATTTAAGTCAATGTATGAGTGCAACAAGGTGTTAAAGGAATTTAAGCATATTTGAATTCATTCATTCCAAAGGAATATACTGGATCACAAAAGATTCGATACCATTTAAAGTTTCGAGAAATGTATGTTTTTATCATTACTAAGTTGGATATAACATGTTTTAATTTTTAATAATTTAATCTTATTATTTACTAGGACTATTAATAGAATAAGTAGTTTTGTAGATCCAATTTATCTTGATCATATTAATTTTTTAACAGATTAGGTTTCTGAGGAACCTAGTTTGATAGATGAGAAGGACATGGAAAATTTTTTTGGAAAAGAAAGTATTTACATATCATTTGGTGCAATTTGAATGATAATAATGATGATGATGCAGCTCCTCTCAATAATGAAGATTTTTTAAAAATAAATAAATAAATTATTGTATTTACTATAACACAATTATCCACGAGTTACAAAAGTACTAAGATAGTCAAGGTATATTAACCTTGTCTATCTGAATTCAAATGGAAGTTACACTACAATAAAGAGAAATCTGAATTCAAATGGAAGTTACACTATAATAAAGAGACATCTAGCTATTTTATACATGTAAGTCCGTACAACATCCACCTATCAAATATTCCACCTGGTTCTCATACAAAGGGTAATCATATGAACAACTTTCCTGTCTATTATAGCAGCTCGAATCTAATTCAGTATTTTTTCAACTAGTTGATATTTGTATTCTTTAACTTGTTTGTATACTATACCATTCCTCTCTTTCCCTAACATGTATATAGTAGTGGTAAAAGCTACCTGAAGAAGGATAGCGTTCTCTATACCTGGTTTAGAATGAATTATAAAACACCTCACTGTAGGCTCCCACTCATAAGTGTTGTTCACCGCATCCACCATGTATTGGATCCTACTCCATATGGATTTAGAAAATTCATAAGCAAAAAACAAGTGATCTCTTTCCTTATCTGCATTGTGGCAAAGTACATAGCTTGTATCAGAGGTATTGAACCACCTACGCTTATTATGAGTCTATTTTTTTATTGCTAACCAAGCATTGAATGAAGCCTTGAGGTGTAAGGAGCTCTTCCATACCAAATTGTACCAAGGAACCTCCAGGCTCTCATTCTTGAATATTATATGGCAAAACTCATTTGTAAAGTGTCTTTGCAAATTTGGGGCCTAATACATAGAATCTTCCAAAGTGGTCCCCCAACTGGGGAAGGTACTTAAACAAAGAGGAAAATCCTCTGAAGTTACCCTTCTATGAACCATCTTGAATGATAACAGAAACTCTAGCTTCCATAGGTATTCTATTTCTTAAGTTTGAGGAAGCATCATTGTTTATAAAGATTTTGCACTAATTGAGAATTGAGATTAATGCGATTGGAGCATATGTTCAATTAAATGAAGTTCTAGATTTTTATTTCTCTTTTTCTTTTAATTTCACTTATATTTGATGTATATATTAAATTCTATATATGCAATATAAATATAATTGTAAATATTTTGTTTCAGGTTTTACTTCTAGTTGGAAATATTTAATGTATATGTTTAATTCTATAAATGCAATATAGATATAATTGTAAATGTTTTCGTTTTAGGTTTTACTTCTAAATGGTTGTTTCATTGACACGAACTCTTGTTGTAAATTTTAAATGTTAGAGACTCATGAATATTTATTATTCTTCCTATTTGTTGTTTTGATATAATTATTATTTATTATATGACAAGATTGTAATATTTAAAATACTTCGTATTGTTCTTAATTTTATGTTTATATGATAATGAAGTGGTTATCATACAAACACATTTTCCTATTGTTGACCTTGTATTGAAAAATATAACGGATGTTAGATATTTTCTTTTTATTGATAAGACTGTATAGAAAGAAAAAAATGTGACGAAGTTTATCTACAATCGTGCATGAGTCATGAATTTAATGAAAACACTTTTCATATATGGTAAGAATTTATATCGTCCTACTATTACAAAATTTGCAACTAATTTCTTTTCGCTTTATTGTTTTATTTTAATAAAGAAGAAGTTGAGAAAAATGTATCTTAGCATGCTAGATTTAATGTTGCATTGGATTAATGTTGCATTGGAGATTTCTAGAATTATAACCGAAGATAATGAATTTTGGTTCAAATGTCAATTTGTCATCTTAGTTTGTGAGCCTTTAGTAAGGGCACTTCGTTTGGTTGATAGTGATGAAAAGACAACAATGAGTTATTTTTATGATGTCATGAAGAAGTTGAAAAAAAACAATTAAGATCAATTTAAAAAATAAGTCTTCATGATATATTCCTTCTCTTGTGTGAAAGGTAACTTAGTTCTTTATTGGTTGTAGCTGAGGCATCTTTTAAATCATATTGTTTATTTTAAACCAAGCTAAAGTTAATAAAGGAATTACAACAATTGGCTTACATGAGATGAAATAATCTCTCTTTTCACAAATAGAGAACAAATTAGATGAATCATCTTCAATCTCGACTGGATTTAACTCCTTCAAAGTTAGATCCGTTAGAACAACAACATGAAAGAGGAGTGAGATTGGGTTAATGGAGATGTTGATAGAAATTCTTTTGGATAACGGAGATGGAGATTTGTTACTTCAAAGGAACGATCGTGAAGATAGGGATTTGCAATGACTTCATGCACTGGATGTGCAAGTCATGGCGCGTGTAGAGCCGATGAGATGTTGAAGCCTTTATTGAAAGCTAATGCTTCCAGTGGCTTGGTCGAAGATTGGTCAATAACATATCCTAATCAGGTTTGTTTTGAACTTTGGAGTAGAACGACTGAAACAAATGCTTTGTTGTGACATTTATCATTAATATTTGTGTGTAATTGTGTGTTTGATAAACAACACTTTAAACCATCAGATGTGGGTATCTTAGCTAGGTTCTTTTGCATACCACTTGTTTCAATTCGTGTTGGTAAGATTAAAAAGCGAGGGACCTTATTCTGTTAGCAAGCAAGGGACCTGTTCTGCCCTACTTCTATAAGGTAGTTGGATTGTTGCGGATTCTAGTTTGTGCTATTTCCTTTTGTTTGTTTCCAGAAATGTATGACTCTTTATTATGAATTTGTGCATCTGGTTTTTTCAAATCTCTCATACAACGTCAGGTCGAAATTTTCAAGCTCCATATTTTTCTATCTTGTTTGATAAATTATCTTCCATGCTATGAATTTACTTTATGTTATTCTTTTTTTATTATTACCCAATCTGATTTCCGTGAGGAATGATGTTTGATTATTATCATTTTGCCCCATTTCCTATAAGTGATTCTTTTCATCTGTTCTTGTGTTTTGCTATGAGGAGTATTAGTTATATTCTATCTTTCTTCACTTTTAGTATTAATTTCACAAAGAGGACTATGGCTTTAAAATTCATTATTTCGGTAATTTGTTAGCTTTTGTCTTTGTTTTTAACTCTGATAATGACATGAAATGAAAACTTTGGGGTTCTTTTTCTGCCTGATGCTAGTTACTACTATTATTACATTTGGTCAATGCTTGAAGTTGCTAGTATAATTTTATTGATGCCATTATGATCTTTTGTAGTTACCACCCATCTTAACGCGTTTGTAAGTCTGCAGACGTAATTGATAACATGTATAACTTGATAGCTGAATTACAATTGGATCTTTTTATGCTTACGCTTATGCTTTTATGCACATGCATAGATTTAAGATTTTCACTAATTATGTTTCTCATCTTGCCTTAATGTTTTGCATTTAATGGCAAGATGAATGTGTGCATATGTTTATGTCTTATCCTTTATCTTGTTTTGCTTCCTTTTTTTTTTTTAATTTCTACATTTATCTAGATGTAACTGAACGTTTACATTGTGAATAGAATTCATTCTGTTTTGTTCAATTACTAGTTGCGTAACACTATATGTCTCGGGTGGGGTTCAGTATTGATGTCATATTGGTCTAACAATTGTGCCTTTTCATGTTGGTTATAGTGTGTGGTTGTAGGGCGATATACAACAAAGATGATGTGACATCTTGTCTATGCTTCAAAAGGACAAGATTCATATCATATTATAGTTGACATAGATAATATGAGCCTTCACAAAGCTTACGTCGTGGGGGATTCCTTTGTTAATATAAAGTCTATGCATTTGTGATTTTCTTTCTTTTTCAATTAACAGGAATTGGTGGTTGTGAATGTGCATCTAGTAAGATGCTCTTTATTGATTTTTCATTTATGGGGAACAAAAACTTTGCATGTATTACTCTAATGATAACACATAGTAGAGTCTGGGATCAATTCCTCATCTTTTTGTAGCAAAACTAAATTACCGAAATTAGAAATGATAAAATTATTACATTATATATTTTATTAATAAAATAATTTATCTCATAAACTAAAGTATAATGATACTTGAACAAATGTATAAGTTCTAATTAGAAAATAAATTAACAAAATTGACTTAATAATAAAATTTTTAATACAATATTACTTATGTTTCTCTAGATATCTTTATTATGATAGTTATATAATTGATTCTTAATTTAAGATTATCAAATTATTTCATACAAAAATTATTATATTGTTTATACTAGTTATCACATATTTCATTGAAATAGTTTAATCGATAATATTTGAATATAGTATAAATTATCACGACGAAAAAAGGTGTTTTAGACACCAAGTTTGTAATAATTTTAAAATGTGTTATTAAAAATTTTTATTTTAAAAATATTTCTTTTAATAATATTAAAAAGTTGTGATGATAATAATTTGTCAATATATATTAAAAAGGACAACAAAATTAAAAATAATTGAATTGAAATATAATATATGTAACAATTGGAACCGATAACATAAATTATAGGCCAATGTAAACTCTGATCATCTAGCTTCAAAAGATACGTTAGTGTAATATGTACAAATTTGAAGCAAAAAGTTTTTTTTTTAAAAAATACCTTTTTAACTTCGGTCTCAACTTAATATCAAAAATCAAAATTCTCTCCAATTCTCTTTTTCGTCCACCCCTCTAAATGATAAGGATAACTAGAGTCCATATCTCTTGTAACCATTATTATTTGGTTTGTTACATATTACATATCTAGTTTGATACTTATCCTACAAGATAGACATTATCCAAACTTATCCTACAGTTTAGATAGACATTATCTAGACTTATTATATAGTTTGTAAACTCTTATAAACTCTATATATGTATCTTATGCTCAATGTAAATGAAGTGTATTTTCCTTTCTAAATACACTTATGCTCATGTATATTTCTTCATTGAGATCTTTATGAAGAAAAGCATTCTTAACGTCATATTGAAGAAGCTGCCAATCAAAATGAGCTGCCAAGGACAGCAAGATCCTTACTGTGTTCATCTTCGCAATTGGGGCAAATGTCTCCCGATAATCCACTCCATAGGTCTGAGTATATCCTTTAGCTACCAACCTAGCTTTGTATCTCTCTAAGGAGCCATCGACCATGTATTTTAGTGTGTAGATCCACTTATAGTCAACAATGTTCTTCCCTCTCGATTTGTCAACAACCTCCCAAGTATGATTCTTCTCCAAAGCATTAATTTCTTCTCTCGGAGGGTCTCTCCATTCCTTTTTTGATAAGGCCTTAGAAATAGTGTTAGGAATAACAATTGTATTTAAACTCACAATAAACCTTATATGGGTAGGTGAGAGGTGTTTGAAGGAGATATAATGGGAAAGTGGATAGAGTGGTCGATGGGTGCATTCTCTAGTTCCTTTTCTAACAGCAATAGGAAGGTTTAAATCATCACTTAGATTAGTGGAATGTTTACTTGTTTGGATATTTGAGCATGGTTGAGGACTCACGATGATCTCATTTCTAGGACTAGGATCTGATTCTTGAACTTGCTTCAGTGCTGGAATGTTTGTAGTTTGCTTCGGTGGAATGTCTTGAGTTTGCTTCAGTGTTGGAATGTCTTTTCTCCTTGAGTATACTTGAGGGGGGGGGGGTGTTGTTGTTAACTCAGGAGGTTTTGTGTCTAGACTTGGCTCGGTTTCTATGATGCTGATAGGATTTGGTTGGGTTGAGTGGACAGGAGTTGGAGTACGAGTGAGGTCTAGGGTATTTATTGGTTCGAAGGAACTGCAAGGACTATCTTCCATTATGCTATTCTCCCCCTGATGATAGGACTTTGAGAAGAAGAATTTGCACCCTGAGAAAGTGACATCAGCTGAGATATAGGTCCTTCTTGTAGACGGATTGTAGCACTTGTATCCCTTTTGAGTTGATAGAGTATCCTAGAAACACACACTTAATGGCTCTGTGGTCAAGCTTCCCTCGATTTTGTCTATGGACATGATCAAAAGCAGTAAACCCAAATACCCTAGGAGTGAGTCCATTGGAAGTTCTAAAATGAGGGTAAAAAGAGTTTAGGAGCTTGACAGGACTCTTATTGTCTAGTTCACGTGAGGGTAGTCTATTGATCATATAGGTGGCATTAAGAACTGCTTCACCCCAATAAGATATGGGGACATTTCCTTGAAAAAGTAAGGCCCGAGTGGTATTAAGTAGGTGTCCTTTTTTTTTCGGCCACTCCATTTTGATGAGGTGTATTAACATAAGATGAATCTTGAATAATACCATGTGATTAGAAGTAAGGAGATAAGACTTGGTTAAAATATTCTCTAGCATTGTCTGTTATAAAAACCTTTACCTTTACCCCAAACTGATTTTGAATCATTGAATGAAAATTTGGAATAACAATCCCTACATCAGATTTTTGTTTAAGGAGAAATAGCCATGTAACCTGAGTACAATCATCAATCAAAGAGACAAACCAACGGGCTCTAGAAATATTGAGTATAGTGGATGGACCACATATGTGACTATAAATCACATGAAAGGGATGAGAAGCTCTTTTATTATTAATAGGAAAAGATACACGAGTATGTTTTGCCAATTCACAAGTTTCACAATGAAATTCAGAGATATCTAATCCTTAAAACAAGTGGGGAAACATAGTTTTTAGAACTCTAATTGATGGATGACCTAGACGGAGATGGTGCAACCAAATGGAATCTTTATTTGAAGAACTAAGGAAGGATGAAGATGTATTTATCTTAACTTTTTGATATGGTTCAAGGTGATAGAGACCATTCCATTCCTTAGCAAGTCCAATCCTCTTCCCCTTGTCCTAGTCCTGAAAAACACAGCAAGAAGGAGAAAAAATGGCAACACAACTAAGGTCATTAGTAAGCCTTTGGATAGAGATTAGATTGGCTGATAATTTTGGAACATGTAGGGCATTTTTTAGAGTGAGTGTAGGGCTCAATTTTATGTCTCCATAACCGGCAACAGTAGCTAATTCTCCATTGGCAACTATGATTTTCCTATTACTTGGACTAGGGTTGTATGTGTGAAAAAATTGTGATATAGGGGTCATGTGGTATGTGGCACCGAAGTCCATAATCTAGGAAGTGATTGATTGAAAAATTTTAGATAATGATGCCCAAATGATGTGGACTTGGAAATTTATTCATGATTTTGTTTGTTGTTTTGCCATGGATCATAATTTTGATAATGAGATGGTTAAATGGGTGAAGTGGGTGCCTCCAAATGGTGACTTTGTGGCTCTCAATGTCGATGGAAGTTCTATTGGAAATCCGGGTCCGACGGGCATTGGTGGCATAATTCGAAATGAGCAAGGAGCTTGGTTGGTTGGGTTTGTGGCGTCAATTGGTTATAGTTCAAATATAGAGGCTGAACTTCTAGCTATTGAAAGAGGACTGCTTTTGGCTTGGGACAATAGATTTCGGAGAATTTTTCTCTGGTCAGATTCTAAAGAGGCTTTGAGACTTTTGGAAGGGAGGAATTGGGTAACACATTGTCATGCAAATATAATTTATGACATCAGAGTTTTGTTGCAAATAGATTGGTGTGTGAAAATGGACTATTTGCTTCGAGAAGGAAATTCAGTTGCAGACCATCTCGTAAAGCTAGGGAGTAGTTCTACTGCCAATGAAGAGCAAGTTCTGGACTTGCCACCAGCTTCTGCTTCTCTTTTGTTGATGAATGATGCAGCTGGTACTTTGTATTTAAGGGGCTGATTTGTGTTTGTTGCGTTTTCTTTTCCGATGTACCAAGAAAAAAGAATTTTGAGGGTGATTATAACAGGCTGCTCGAGCTTCTTCCAACTTCATCTTAATATTGGTAAGGCTTTGATTGCATTCTTCACTGCTTTCAGCTTTTGCACTTGTTGATAGCTTTTTTACCTCTGCACTTCTATACTCCAACATCTGCTAATAATCTCCATGAAACCCTCCATTTGCGTGACTCCATTAAAGAATCTAAACGGGGCTCCATGTCTGCACAATTTTGTAATCAAATTTGGTTGTGCAAATTTCTGCAGTCATATGATCATTTTGAAGAGAATAAAAAAAAAGTACATATGAGTGATCAAAAAATACACTCTCTTCAAAATGATCATATGACTGCGGAAATTTGCACAACAAATTTTGATTTATAACTGCTGCCCTATCTAGTTTTTTCCTAATCAATGATGCTCCTTGTTCCTTATTTTTCCATGTAAAAAGCCTTCCTGTTGCTCTTAAATCTAGCAAGTTCACCTTTTGGAAAAGATTATTCAGTTCTCTACTAGCCCCCATTTTATATCTGGTTCCACCCTCAACTTCATTTAACTGAAAGAGCAATTAAAATCCCCAATAGCTATCTATGGAGTTTGCACTCCAGCTTGAATTAGTTACAGTTCAGACCATAAGATCTCCCTTTGAAAAACAAAATTAGAAGGATATATGAGAGTTACTTCAAAAGTAGTGGACTGACCTTTAATTTGGCAGAGCAAATGCATATGTTGATCACTTATTCTGGTTGCTTGCACCTCAAGAATCTCTAAACTGTAAAGACAGATTATGCGACCATTGTACTGGTAATTATGGCTGGTAATTTGCTTCCAATTGGCACCCAAAAACTTCATTCCTATCAGTGCAAGAGTAGCTTTTATTTTAGTTTCCAAAAGACCAACCAAAATAGGCTTCTTATAGCACCATCTCTTTCACCATGGAATATTTGAGAGGGTCATTTAACCCTCTAGTGTTCCATACCAGAATTGCCACCTAGGGGGATATCCCCTTTATTTTTGTTCTTAACCTTCATCCTAGCAGATCTTCTTGAATTAAAAGAATTTCCTTTGATCTCATCTGCTATCTCATGTGTCAGTTGAAGTATCAGCTGCTGATTTTCCATATGGTCTTCATCTAATTGCTTTTCCAGCATGTTATTTGCAATGTCCCTTTGTTCCTCAGCTTTTTGCAATTCCAAACTTTCATGACCACCAGTTGTCTGCTTCTGGAAATTTTCTACACATTCCTTGATGAAAGTATCCTGTTGCTCATTAACTACTCCATTTTCTTCTTCTAACGGAACCCCCTGCACTTCAATATCATCTGAATTCTCCGCATTAATATTAGAATTTTGTTGAACCAGTCCATCCATATCATCTGTTTCTGCTACATTAAGCTCTAAACCGAAAACCTCATCCTGCCAACCAGTTTTGAAGACTTTGCTTCACCTTATTTCAACATTGATAAACTCTCAGGTAGTGCTACATTTCTTTTAATCTCCACACATATCTTCGCATACCCAATTCTCTCCTTGTTGGATGTTTGAACATCCATACACAATGGCTTGCCCAGAGAATTAGCTAAGAAGCTCAATCCTTCCACTGTCCATAACTCTAGAGGTAAATTATGGAACTGCACCCAGATGGGGAATGCTTCAATACAACCTCTGTTAAAATCAATTCCAGGCTTCCATCTCTGTAGAAACATCGGCTGACCCCCAATATGTCGTGGTCCCAATTCAATCATCTCACTGATGTTGTTCTGTCCTAAACTTAAATAAAATAGTTCCATCGTCCATAAGCAAAGTTTATTTAAAGAAAAAGTCCTACTTATGGGTCCTTATAATGTAAGTTTTCATTAAATAACAAAACGCCTGATACTAGAATATCTTCGGCATTGATATTGCACTTTTTATATTTTTTAGTACTCCATATATTTTCTTTATAAAATAGGACGTGTCTATGTTCCTTTTCCAAATTTATCGCTCGTGAGATGACTTTAACGTGTTTTGAGTTTTGACACTAAAATTAATGATTATTTTCATCATTCTTGGAGTTGCTTTGTTGAGACATACGGTCAACTTATTGGTAAAATAAGTCCAACTGTTTCTGTGGGAATGAGTTATTTGGAAATAATGAAATTGGGTGCTAGAATTTAGTTCAGGGTTTTTTCTCGAGTTTTAGTTTAAAGAACAACTTCATATTGTCATAATTTTGGTCATTGTAATAATCTTAAATAAGCAAATAGATTTAAACGGTAATAACAACTTTGTACTCCATAATGTAAAGAAATGAAGATAGATTTTGTATGTAAACTTTTTAAGATATTTAGGCTGCATCATAAGAGAGAACTAATTCATGATTAGTCTCGTTAAAGTTTCTTCTCTTCCCCCCCC
>JAOSBL010000005.1:27461313-27473844 GCA_027568915.1 Erythroxylum roraimae | reverse complement strand
TTATTTGGGTGTATTTACTGTTCGCGTGTGTACACGGGTTAGGTTGTGATAAATACACCGTGCACGTAATTTTTATCTAGGAGGCCAGGTTTTAAGTAGGACCGTTTGTGACCCCTTCGCCCTTTCCTGGGATTTTACGTGGAATGACAATACTGTCTTAGGAGTCCGTTTGGCGGTCTTTCCTAGGTATTACTGAATCGGTTCACTTCACTAGTTGCTTACCTTAGAGGGAAAAATTACCTGATTTTCACAACATCTCCTACGTCCTAGTTATTTCTCTGCTATTCTTTCAACTCATAACGCATTGCTTTGACTTCAAATGCCTCTAACCCCTAGCATACTTAAAGTCAATGGTTATTTCCCACAACCCTCATCAGCTTTCCTCCATACTCTATCCTGACTCATTCTGGGTGAATGTGTTGCATGCGAGTGTGATGGCTTGGCCCCTCCACTTGGTTGCCTACATTCCTCAAATGTCAAAGAAAGAAGGCTGTGATTGGTGGCATGAAATTCAACAAATATGAACTTGGCTGGCGGCATGCAAGTATGTCAAATATAGTTGGTGAAGAAATCATTCATTCAACAATTTATGGCTGCAGGTTAGAAGGATTTGGACGAAAGATTGTAAGGATTTCAGCTATAAATATGGTTGCAGACTTATAGAGGAACACACCATTCTTTCCTTTCTGAAATCCTCCTATGCTCTCTGTATATTTATGAGATTTAAAAGACTTTTGTTCCAGCCTTTGTACTTGTATACATTCTCCACATATTAGTAAAATTGTTCACCCTCCGGCCGTGGACGTAAGTCACATTGATCGAACCACGTAAATCTTTGTATTCTGTCCCATTTATTTTCTGTCTCATTTATTTTCGTTACTATTTTTCGGGCTATTAAATTCAACCGGTATCCGATCCGAGGGCATTTTATCTTAACAACTCCTAATAAGGAAGATCAAATACTATGTAATGAATCATCTTTAAGCACATTCATAAATTCCTTATGCTAGAACAAAATGGGAATTAAAGAACCGAAGGTATCCTGGTTCAAACTTATATGATTCAAGCAGACATATCCTCGTGTAGCCTTCATCTTGTGGTTTGCTTTCAAAAGGAAGCAAAGTACCCTTGATAGACTCACTAAATTCATGAACATCTTTACCGCTTTATATCTTCTTTGTAAACATCAAAATGAAAGCCATAGCCACTTAGTCTTCAAATGTGATTTCATCAGTCACTTATGGAGGCATATTCTTTACCTTTATAACTTTAACTCCTCCCAAAGGAACTAGAGTGCCATTATAGAATGGAGTAGTCATTGTTCACTTTCAACAAGGGGATCTTTTGATTTTTAAGATATCCTTAAATTATATAGTTTATTACATGTGGTTAGAGCATAATGAAATATAGTTTTAAGATCAATTCACACAATTGGAATCCGTACAAAGGGATTTGATAGACAAAATAAGAACGCATTTGATCATTCACCAAGTTCACTCCAATTGCAACGCTACAATTATCTTAAACTGGAGTTTACCAGACCCTCACCAAGGATTAAGAAACAATTCCTTTAAATTTATTCTAGAAAATTGAGTGGAGGCTACACTCAAATTGGCGAAAATGACATTCATTATAAACTAGGAATGGCAAGGCTTGCCTGCCCTGAGTCCGCTTTATATGAAGTCAATGAGCTCTAACCTGAGTTGATCAGGCTTCAAGTCTGTCTTGGATTTTTTTTAAAAAAATTATGGGCTACTGGCTCGAAACTAAAATTTTTTTCAATAAAGATGGTGTTGTTTTAAAATTTTAAAAACAAAAGTATATATGCTTATTCATGCTTTATTCAGATTCGCTAGGGTTTAATCGAGCTTTGAGCAACTCAAGCCTGATTGAGTTCAATCGAGTTTTGAGTCACTCGTGCCTAATCAAATTTAAGCTCAAGCCTCGAGCCTTGAGTCTGATCGGACATTGGGCTAAACCTGACCCGACTTATTTCCACCATTATATGAAACTAGCCTTAAAAAGGTGACAAAGTTATAGTAATAAAAACAATGAGTTTATTATATTCAAGCTTGTATTGGTCTAAAATGTCCTTTATATTGTTTCTGCATGTTTTAGTTATCAATGTGTTGGAGTCCAATTTTGATTAATATAATACTCCCTCACCTTTGAAAAAAACAATGTTAACAAATTAACTTTTTACCTTAACTGTATAAATAATTCTTCTCATTCCCTTCCTAGTTATTAATATTCAAGTGCATCAACTGCCAAAACCTTAAGATATGGGATAAATAATATATAATTTTTGTGGGATATATATTGCTCTTTTAAGGTCAAAGACGTGGACAACAAAGTTAACATGGATGATAAGGTTGACGTTACCATTTGTATACCTTGTATGGAATGCTTTTCTTATTTGGTTAGTTGAAATTATAAACAATCAAGATTTGAAGGTTTCGTAAATTAGTCGAAGTGGCTTGACGATAAACTTAATGCAATTAATTGATACAGAAAAAGATGATCAATTAGTGACAAATCTACGGCGGTCGTTCCATGGTTTGCATATCACGCGTTAAACATACAATGTATATTTAATTGTAAGTGTCAAACGAAGGGAAGAAAGAGAAAAGAAAAAAAAAAGTGGTACATGGTTCCAGCTAAAGCTTGATTTTGTTTTACTACATCATATAATGTTTTTTTTTTCTTATGTACATCAATCATTTTATGTATTTTTATCGTGAACATAGTTTAATACGCAAGAAGCATCAAATGGCATATTAAAAAGATGGTAAGATGGTAAGAACATCTTTTCATTTAATGATGGGGGTAGGAGGAACAGGTGGGTGTTTATAATTATTTGTAATTGGATCTAATATACCTAAATAAAGATTAAAAAAAGATTCAGACACGTAAGATGCTTATTAGCATTTTAAAAAAAAAAGATTAGCACATTGTTGGATAGAGAAACAATTTAATTTCCGTTGTGAATGTTCTTTTGTACATAGGCGAAAAGAAGACAAAGTAAGGTTAGGTAATTCCGTCTCCTTGAGGTTGAGAGCGATATTATCAGAAAAAATAATTTATGTTAATTAAAAGTATTTATCATCCTTTTCTTTTTGTATTTATAAGTTACGGGTGCTTACCCTGAATCTATTACTAATTTCTTTATAAAGACGATCGAAATTCGTCTCTCTCGTGTCATCTCAAATTCCAACATTAAATTGCTAATATAGTTAAAGAAACAAATGTTAAACATATACTCATTTTAGCTCATGTACTTAGGTTCCATTGTTATTATCTTATATATTTATATTTCTACTTTTATTATAAATTTAACATTTTTGTTGTCCACATGCTCTCTTTTTCTTTTTTTTTTATGAGTTGGACACACCATTAAACAATTTCATTGTTATAAAGTTTTATTACTTTTCTTATTATACTAGTTTTATTTTAAATTTTTTTATTTTAAAAATATTTTCGGTTAAGTTAAAGGAGAGCAATAGATGATTTGGTGTAATTTTAAACAAAAACTTAAAATAAAATATGATTAAAATAAATTTTATTTTTAAAATAGATTATAGCAAATCAATTTTATAAATCTAGTTTGGTCCAACAATTTGATGATTTTTAAATAAATATTTAAATTTTTATATAAATTAAAGTATATCAATTAAGTCATAAAATTTTACCAAATAATTCATATAAATAAAAGGAAAATGGGTTGTTTATTTTATCGTAACAATGATATAGGATATTAGATACATATTAAATTAACTTTCATAAATCTTAGGTGGATTAAAGATTTTTCCTAAGATAAGTTGGAAGTTCTTAAACATAAACATAGTTTTGAAAGATAAATAACATATTAATAACTTACATTATGTAAAGCCTAATAAATTTTAAACCATAAGGGAGTGGTTTTCCAATAGCACTTGCAAGATAACTTATTCCTGCAATGAAGCTCCTGCTATCAAGCTCAAGCTATTATTGTTGCTTGACAGTAGCTCGAGCTCCTTCTACTTCCTTGCTTGTTATTTTTCTAGTAACTTCTTAGAGTCTTTGCTAGCTTTATGTTGTTACTTCTTTTTGGTCTTCCTTCTTTACTTCTTCTGCTTGTTCTATTTTGGTCTATCTCTTTCTCTTGCTCTTGTTTATGTATTCTTCATCTGTTGTCTTTTTCCCTATTCTCCCTCTCCTATGCACAACCGTCCTCCCCAGATCACTCCATTCGGGTTGCTTTTGTCCTCCAAATTTTGCTTTTAACCAACAATCCTTAATTATGTTTTCCAATTCTAAAACTGTGTCGTCTTTAATACCCTCCTCTTCTTCATCTCCTAATGTGTCCTTCACCTATCACGAATCCTTCTACTTCATTGCCAGCTTCTGTTCCCACATCATGCTCTCAACATGACCCTACTCATAATTTAGTCCCTTCCACACCTAGGTGCAAGTTATAGGGAACCATAATCCAGAATCCAGAATCCAAACTTAGCTTGTGTCTCCCCAATCCCACCCTGGACCTTTAAGTTATCTATCCCCCCCCAATTATCCATTATTTATACTGGAGTTGACAAATGGAAATCTATAGTTATTGGATTCTTCTTAGATAGAAGAATTCCATTTCCTATCATGAAAAGTTGGGTTGCTTCCAACTGAAAACAGTTTGTACTACTTGATACGATCTTAAACAATGAAGATATATTCTTCTTTCATTTTAATTCCCCTGATTTAATCACTGAAGTCATCAAAGTTAGAATATGACATGTGAATCACTAATCTTTTTTAGAACAACCTTAGAGGCTTGGGATTAAATTTGAAGAACTTAAACACATCAGCATTCCTCTTTGGATCTGTATCCATGGCATACCTCTTGAGTATTAGCATTTGAAGCTCTTGGCTACCTTGCCAACTCAATTGGAAGATCTTTGTGTCTTGACCAAGTTACTGTTGAGATTAAAAGGATTAATTTTACAATAATCTTTATAGCAGTGGATGCACTTGCAGACTTACTTGATGAAGTTCATATAATGAGGTTTAATGACATCATGGAGCTTATAGAGGATCGTGTCAAAATAACTTATGCATAAAGACCTCCCAGTTTAAATCCTAAAGAGGTTTGGAAGCTACTAGGAAGAACTTTCTGGACTGGAAGCTATAAGGAACTTGTTTAAGATGATCCATACATAGCTCAACAATCAAATTCTATTGGATTGAATGGAATAGTAATTTAGTTGAACTTATTCCAAGCTCAAGGAAATCTGAGGTAGATTTGGCTATTTTAAATGAGAATCCTCCTCCTACTGAAGTTGTTCTAGCTCCAAATTTGCCCCAACTACTCCAGAGTGTTCCTAATTCTAGTATTTCTCAGAAGTTATTGATAATTCTCTAAAACCTGAATATATGGAGCGTAATGCAATTCCTGATATATCAGTGGTTACTCCCAACAGAATTGATTCCTTTAAATTAGTAGACCAGACTTGTTTAATTGATAAAAATGAACTCGAGGAGGCTGATGCTACTTTAATTCCTAATCTCCAAGTTGAAAATGTTCTTAAAGAGGCTAATAACTGTTTACAAACAACCACTCAAATTAGTAAGGAGCCTTTTCAGGTTGTAACAAGCAGAAGGAAATCCCAAAGCAGCAAAGGTTTTAGCTCAAAAGGAAATGTCCTTTTATAGTTTGAAATGTTAGAGGTTTAAATAGCCCCTTAAAATGACTAACTTTGAGAGATTTTGTTGGAAAAGTCTCTTTTACTTGGTCTTTTGCAAGCAAAAATAAAGTTGGAGAATATTAAAAAGCTTGATATTTTGGGGACGCAATGGGGTTTTATCTCTAATCATTCTCACCGTATTCTCGCAGAATTATCATTTGTTATAACTCAAACAGAATAAAGGTGGATGTTTTGATGATTTTAGCTCAAATGATGCAAAAGATTTCCTTTAAGGTTGAGAACGTGATTTTCTTACTTACAGTAGTTTATGCTAGCAACTTTACAATCCAAAGGAATGACTTATGGAACAATCTTATGAATTTAGGAATCAATAGTAATCTGCTTTGGGTAATCTGTGGAGATTTTAATTCTACTTTAAATAGAGCTTATGCTATAAGTGTTATCTTAGAAACTTTACAGAGGACTTCTTAAATTGTGTTGGTCATCTAAGGCTTACTGAATTAAAATCATAAGGGCACTTCTATGCATGGAGCTACAAGTATGGTACTTATTTGTTTATAAGAAAAAAGAACTTAACAAGGTTAACAAGGTTCTTATAAATTCCTGTTGGTTATCTAAGTTCCTTGATAGTATAATTAACTTTATCGACCCCTTATTCTCTAACCACACACCTATAAGGTTGTTTGTTTTTATCTCCTATTCTATGAGGCATTATCCATTCATATTCAATAACTTCTTAGCCCAATAGAATGGTTCCTTGGAGGCTTGTAGTAAATGTGTTGAGAAGTCTATCTATGGATATAAATAATACTGTTGTGTTAGAAACTCTAAGCAATTAAAGAGGAGCTTAAACAACTGAGTAAATCTATGGGACCAATGCACAAACTGCAGTGGAAGTGGCTAAAGTTAGGTTGTTTGATGTTCAAAATCTTCTGGGTTCAAATCCTGATAATGTGGATCTCTTGACCGAGGAAAAATGTCTGTTGGATATTTATCTTTAGGTTGTGCATAACCATTTTTCCCTTATCAAGCAGAGATCTAAGATTGCATGGCTCAAGGATGGTGATTAATACACTAAGTACTTTTTTTTTAACTCTGTGCTGGCAAGGAAGAATAGAAACAAATTTTGCTCAATTGTGTCAAGTGATGGTTCTGTTTTGCAAGATTAGAATTCAATCCTTCTTGAAGCTATAAGTTTCTTTTCCAAACTGTTGGGTTTTACCAAAGCTTTTAACTCATCTCTCTCCTTTTTAAGTAACTTCATCTTTAAAAATATTCCTGAAGAGACAAACTCCTTTCTGATCAAACCAATCGAAGACAAGAAAATATTTAATACTATACTCATTTAGATGGGTTGAAAGCTCTAGAACTTGATGGATTGAATGATTTTTTTATAGACGTCTTGGGATGTAGTTGGCAAAATGATCTTTGAAGCTATATATGAGTTTTTCAGAATTGGTAAGCTTTTAAAAGAGATTAATAAAACATTTATCTGTTTCATTCCTAATCTGCCTAATCCAGCTTCATTCGGTGACTACAAATCTATCTCTTGCACTAATTTCCTTTATAAGATCATCTCTAAATTGATTCTTATAGGATTGAAGAAAGATGTTAATTCTTTCATTAGTGACAGTCAAGGTGCTTTATTGAAAATAGACAGATTGAGAATAATACTCCGTTAGTTCATGAGCTATTTAAAGGATACCTAAGAAGCAACACCCTTGCTAATTACTCTACCAAAGTTGATTTAATAAAGCTTTTGATAGTATCAATTAAGATTTCTTGTTCCATTTGTTAGAAGTGTTTGGATTCCTTGGACAATTCATCATATGGAGTCCCTTCTAAGTTATTCAAAGGGGTTAGGGGAATAAGATAGGGGCACTTTATATCACCATACCTCTTGATTTTATGTATGAAAGCTCTAACTCTTCTCATTAAACACAATGTCAGTTTGAATCCTAACTTCATATTTCATTCTAGATGTAGAACCTTGACAAATAAGTGTTTTTTTTTAGATAATTTAATCTTATTTTGTAAAGCACATTTAACTTCAATTTAAATTTGTATGGACTCTCTTCATCTCTCCAAAAGAGTTTCAGGTTTGGAATTGAACTTTAACAAGAGTCACTTTATGATCTCTAAAGCAGCCTCGGATATGGAATCATGTATAGCTAGAATCATGGCATGAGTAGAAAGCTTCCTCCGTTGTTGTATCTAGGCATGCCTATTTCCATTAGAAGGCTGAGGTTCACAAAATTCTTTCCTCTTATTGAAAAGGTTAAAAAAAGACTCTCTTCTTGGGTAAACAAATCACTTTCTTATGCTAGAAAACTTCAATTGATCAAATCTATTCTCTCTTCTTTTCATATCTACTGGATTTCCCACATATTTCTTTCAAAAAATCTTATCAAATTATTAGAAATATTGTTTAAAAACTTTGTATAGAGTCACCATAATGGAGTGGAGGGTTTTGCCAAAATCAAGTGGTCAGATATTTGTTCTCCTAAAGAAAAAGGTTGTATGGGAGTGAATGATATTAAGGCAACTAATTAAACCTTGATTCTAAAAAAGACTATGAGAGATCATAGAGGATAAAACATCTTTTTGGATGAAATGGTTGCATAGTTATTTCTTAAAAGGCAGATGGATTTGGAAGGTGCAAAAAAGTTCCTCACACTCTTGGTTTCTTGGACAACTCTTGTAACTTAAAGACCAAGTAAAATCTGATATTTTTTGTAAAGTGGGGAATAGTAAAAAATCATCTTCTTGGTATGGTAATTGGACAGATCATGGACAGTTGATCCAACAGATTGGAGTCTCAACAACTACAACACTTGGTTCTTTGGATGTTAAGGTCTGTGAGCTGATAGAGAACAATAATTGTCCTCAGGTATTGTTAAGATATAAACCTACTTATTCACCATATATCTCTAGATTTGACAGCTTCTTTTAGAAAGGAAAGGAAGTATCTAATATTTCCAACAAGCTAAGTACAAAAGCGTATTGGTAAAAAATTGTATGGAATAAGTATCTGATCCTTAGAAACTCAATTCTAATGTGGTTGATTATGAATAATAGATTAAGCACAATTGATAGGTTGCATTTTTTGACAGTGGATAAGAGTTGTTCCTTATACAAGGAACGTGTTGAATCCATGGACCATTTGTTTTTTTAGTGTCACTTTGCTTCATGTGTTTGGAAAGAGATTAAAAGATATTGTAAATGGGACCTCACATGGAATTCATTCTCAGAAACCATTTAATGGATGATGGATCATTTTTGTTTCATAAGGACACCTTGGAGACTTATTTTATTGCTTTGGGGACTTGTATCCAAGGGATATGGAATGAAAGGAATAATAGGAGATTCAAAAACAACTTTATTACTGTGAAAGAGACAACATCAGTGTTGGTACAAACCATCAAGGAGACCCTTTCTTAATAACAATGTCAATTGAGTCCATGAAAGCTTAAGTTGCTAGCTTTTTGAATGATTGTATCTTTCTTATTTTCGTAGTGAAATTACTCAAATCTCTTTACTAGTGTATGGTATTTTCCTAATGGACTATTTGTAATCTTCTTTATTGTCCTTTAATACATTCCTTTAAATTTTCAAAAAAAATTTAAAACCATAAGTATTATAATATTGTAAATAATGTATTTTTTGAAATGAAATACAAACTAACAAAAAACTTACATAGTATATTCTAACTTTATTTTAAGTAAATTATATTTTAGATACAAAATTATAACCAAATTTGTAACACTAATCATAATTAAAAAGTATATCAATTAAATGTCTAAAATTTTAATTTATTGAAAATACATCTTATTGTTAATTTTACTATTAATGTTGTTAATTTGGAGTATCATGTAATCAAGTCATATTGACATTAATATACATGTGGATTATATTAATTAAAATAAATAAAATAAAATATTTTAAAAATTAAGTTAATTAGTTATTGGATTAAATTAAATTTTCTAAAGAAGTATACACCATTAATGTAACTTTTTATTCTAGTTTCTATGCTTTATAAGAAAGAAAGAGAGTGTGTGTTTGGATTTATGACAACTATTTTTTTATTATTTAGTTATTATTTCAATTTTGGCTTTCCATGGAAATCCTCAACTAATTGTGTTGCTTTTGTTTGTTTTCTATATGGCTACTCTCTCTATTTGCTTATCTATTTTTAGAAATTTAAATGAATTAATAAAGGCTCTTGCAGGGAAACAAGTTGTACATCAAATTCAAGAAAACATAAATGACAATCTCAAACCTTTACGAGAAATCAAGCTTATATAATTTTTTTGAGAAATAAATCAAGCTTATATAATTGGAAACACCTTAATAATGAAAAATGGTGGTCAAGTTTCTAGCTATAGCAGCTTATGTCAAGTCATCAGATGGAGAACCTTAGATAACTTGGAAATGACTAGTATTGAAAACATGTATCATGCTTTAAGAGTCCTGCAACAAGTTCCAACTAGTTGCTTGCGTTGATGTTGAAAATGTTGATGCCTTTAGACTATGATGATCTCCTTTATCCATACTAGACCACAACTGTAAAGGTCTTATATGCCTCTTTGTTTATTCCTGAAATGTCTCAAGATCCTTTTATTCATAGTGTATAAATGATGTAGTTAAACCCCAACTTAAAAATAGTATAGTCCATTTAGTTTGAAACTTTTGTATTATAGGCTAATCCATGATAAGGTTCCAATTATGTTAATTATAATGAGTTTTTACATAAATTATAGAATTGGATCCCAAGGTGGTTTGCATAATGACATTTTTAAAAAAAGTGACTTGGAGATTTTGATTTTAGGTTGCGTAAAAGGCACCTTGCAGGGCTTAAGATAACATGTTTGATTTTATCTTTGATGCTCAACTTGTTGTTGATAGTAAGGTAAAGAGTACACAAGGATTTATGTAAGTTATTGGGAAACCAAATTAACTTGCGCTGAGTAACTTATTACTGTTAGGGTGAAAGTAATTCAAGGCCAAAGTGATCATTCAAAGTTCTAAAAGGATATCTTAACCACATTACAATATTTGCCTCTTCAGATCTGGGATTGTAGTCTAGTAAGTTATTTTAGATGTTTGTAAAGCCTTTAGGATTGGTTATAGGCTAGTTCCATGAATTGCCTTAGATTATGACTTTGACCTTAGCATATTCTAAAACATCATATGTCAATGCACTGAAGTTTGGGAGTTTGTAAAGAGGTCATAACTTGTTCTCGTTGTCATAACATAATCAAGTGTCCTTAACATTCCCTATTATATGTTACATCTCATTGCTTATAGCGTCTCATAAGTTTAAGATTTATCTTAAGGCTTAGGGGAAGTTAATTGATTTATACCTTCCAGATGCTATATCCCTTTCAAGAATTGATTATGAATGACTCCTTAGCTATGTTCAACTTCTATAATCTTTTTACTAGTAACCATCTTATTGATTATTTTGATTGGTGATATAATTAGTCCTCCATTAGCCTTGGAGGTGCAAATCCCAACTTATTTTATTTTAGTTGTTAAAGTGTTGTTAATTCTTCCAGACTAGAGGGAGTTTTTAAGAATTCTTTTAATTCATTTGCTTAATTTTTGCGACAAGTAAAGATGTGAACTCCATTACACGTATATATTACAAAGCACTACTCTAATTAGTTAAACCTTGTTTATATAAGATAGTTTTTGTTGCTCCAATGACTAATTCTTTGTTAAGTTGAGTCAAATAAAGATTGACAATCCTTGTATGACAATGTATTCCCAAATATTTGAATTGGGGATTTTGGTGTTTGAAACATGTTGCTCCCAAGATTTGATCAATCAAGCTCAAATAACTTGCATATATCATAAACTACCTTTTGTGGGGTTGATTTTCTACCTTGAAATTACCAAATTGCTCCAAAGAACTCATCATTATTTTGATTGAGTGTAAATCAATATCATAGAAAATGGGTCATCAATAAATGATAGCACAACTAGTTAGGAATCCTTCGTATAAGGCATATATGCATAATGTTCATCCTATTAGGTAATTTTCCTTTGTCAAAGACCAAAACTACTTTTGACACAATATCTCTTATTAGGTGCCATGACTTCTAAAAATGACCTTTCCAATACACATTATCTATAAGAGTTTAATGATTCCATCAACTTGCTCCTAATGAATAGAATTTGGAATGAATTGTCTAAGTTCTTGCATAGGAGAAATATAGTTAATGCAAGAGCCAAGTGTTCATTGGAAGTGGTTAAAAGTCAGGTTCTTTAGTTCTTTTTCATAAGAGGGCATTGTTTCAGTGGTGTCTGTTAAGGACACAAATTTTTTGGTGTTGTTTCTTATAAAGAAAATATTTTATGTTCAAATCACCATCCTTTAGCCATTGAAGTTTTAATCAAGAGTGAATAGTGAGCATTTAATTAAGTGGTATAATTAATTTGAGCCTATTTTTCCTTGAGCTTCAATTGAACATCATATAAATTGAGGCATTGGTATTCCTAAGCTTAAGTGATAAGTTGCTTTGTTTCTTTCAGTGCTTGATGAGTGGTGGTAAAGTTCCTTTTATGAAATATTTTAAGTTTTTTTAAAACAAATTTCTCATACATTTTAAACTTTTGAAGCTACAAATCTCCACTTAATGCCCTCCTGGGATTAAAGTTACAAATTCTTGTAAAACTATTTGCTTATCCATTAGGTACTGGTTCTGCCGGATTCTGGCCGAACTGTACGTTGCCGTTTGGATCCATGAATTGATTGCCTTACGTAAGGGCTTCGACGTAAAGATCCTGCAAAACAAAAAAGGCACGTCGGGGGTTGTGTCCCGATTAGCCCCTCCGACGCTCAAGTAAGTCTTTT
>JAOSBL010000005.1:27450203-27461213 GCA_027568915.1 Erythroxylum roraimae | reverse complement strand
AACATCTTTGATAGATGGATCGATCGGCCCACGAGTCGTTATGACCAAATCCGGGCCCAATATGGCCGACCCAACCAGGTACAATAAAGAACTTGAAGTAAAAAATGACATATACCTTTTTCATTGTCATCATTTTTATTTAAGTTTATAGGATGATTAGGTTGTAAAATAAAGGAATTTTAGGATATTTGTTTCTTTAGGTCTTTCTCTGCTGTAGTTTCAAGTACCTTGAGAGTTTTCACATTAAGAGATTATTCTATCTTTCTTCTTCTTCAGGGGAAGATCTAACTTCATATTAATATGAAAATATTTCCTTTTTTTTCTTTAGTATCTCAAATTTTGATAGTTTTATTTTAAAATAATTTATATTAAAAACATATAATTTTAAAGAAAGTTTTATCTAAAAAATTAATTTTAACATGTTAATTAACAAACTTATTTAAAAAATATTTTTATTTAAAGTTATCAGGCTGACATGGAATATAACTTAATTGGGTCGCTCCATCCTCCATGTTAGCGATATTAATAACATGATTCACAGTTAATTGTATTTGTAATAAGTTAAAAAATTTATACATTTGATTGATATAATTAAATATAATTTAAGTTTAAGATGGAATTTATGTTTTTATTTTTAATAAAAGTCACATAATTATTTTGTTATTTTATTTATTCTTAAATTAAATTAATGAAAAAGGATATTGTGATACTAAAAATTTTGAAAGATGATCTTCTATTAACTCTTTTTAGAATAAATAAAAAGGATTTATATTATTAAAAATTTTAAAAATGATATGCTATTAAGTGTTTATAAATATAAATCATCAAGCAATTAATTATTTTATATACAACTGTATTTATATAAGCTTCATCAGGTAGACTAACAGAAAACCCCCGTGGAACATTCCAAATGAATTATAAGAATATTCCTAACAATTAAACTATGCGTTTGAAGGTAAAATTAAAAAAAAAAACATTTACGAAAAGCCTATTCACGGAAAACATCAAGCCATGTCATAACAGTACGTAGCACGTACATGCAATTGCAATTCGATTGAATTTTTTTCAATTTCATATAATAATAATAATAATAATATATTGTAATAACAAATGTCTTGCTGACTTGCTCTAACCGAAAGCCATCTCTACTTGTCCACCTTGCTTTTGCCACCCACCCTCTGTCGTCGTTGTACTGAAAGAGTCAAAGTTTCTCCCTTCTCGTCAATCGTCATGACCTTTACCTTCCTCCGACTCTGTGTATTATAACTAATTTCTGTGTTTTGTGGTTCAACCTCTTGAGGGTCAACCACCATGGGTACTCGTAGCAGGCAGTTGAAGGCCATGCTTCGCAAGAATTGGCTCCTCAAAATTCGGCACCCTTTTGTTACCTGTGCTGAAGTAAAGATTATTTCTTTTCTTTCCTTTCTTCATGTTCCATGCCACTTGAGCTGTGTCCCTTTACATGTGCACTTGTGATCGAATTCGGGTGGGTGGTTGTTGAATTTTCTACGCAGTTGGGGGGTTTGCGGCTGCTGTTGTTGGATGTGATTGAATTTTCTGCCACTTTGGAAGCTTTACTTGCTTTTAGTTGATGATCCAGTCTTATACGACATCAATACGTTTTCATCACTCATCATTTGTTTTTATTTCCTTTTTCTGATTCTATTTCTTCTGTTCTCTTCATTCTTATGATTTATTTTTTGTTTTCCTATGGTGTCTTTGATATTTCTTTAGGGCTCTGATAGTGGCGCCAATGAATCTTTTCTATCTGGGTGTTAATTGCTATTTGTTTGATCAATGAGCGAGTGGAAGCTAGATGTTTAAAGGGATTTTTTTGATGATATCTTTTCAAAATTGCAGATATTGCTCCCGACTATTGTAATGTTGTTGTTAATTGCTGTGAGGTCTCGAGTTGACACAAAAATCCATCCTGCACAGCCGTAAGTTATCAACGAGCTTCAATCATGTTAAAATTATCTTGCATCATTGAGCCCTTTTACTGGTTTTGAAAACTGGGAAAGTCAGGGAAACAAAGTTTTCCAGACACCCTGACTACATTTATTTCTATTCATTTTTGTCTTCTACGGTGAAATTTGCCTAACAAAACAATTGTCTGATGATCCCATTCAAATTTTGCGCATTATACATTTCATTTGTAGCAAAAGTGAATAGGGGCAAAGACAAATTAAAATGGAAAATCATGACTGTTTAAATGCTGAATGTTTTGCAACTAACATGTCCACGAGCTTCTGGTATAAATAGCACTATGAATTTGCTGAATTGATCCAGGTATATCCAAAAAGATATGCTCGTGGAAATAGGAAAAGGTATATCCCCAAGTTTCCAACAAGTTTTGCAAGTTTTGCAAGCAAAAGGGGAGTTTTTAGCTTTTGCACCAGACACAGAACAAACAAGGACGATGATCCACTTCATGGCACTAAAGTTTCCCTTGTTGAAGGTGCCTATTTATCATATTTTTCTTTGCTTTCGTTTTTATAATCTGCTTTTACTCTTGATACTGTTCTATGAGTAACTATCAGCATGTGATCTCGTGATGGTCCACCATTTGCATATTATTCTACTTTTAGGCTTTTGATTACCTTAGCCTTCTTAATTTTGGTGTATATCTGATAGACTGAATTCTGTTTCTGTAAAAAGCTAGTCATAGAGATGTAAATTGGAAACAATTGTCATTATCCTGCTTAAATCGAACAAACAACAACTTTATGTTTGAAACATGATCTGGCAGTAAGTAAAGGATTTCTATTCCTTGTCCCACTATCATTCAGTACCCTTAGGTAGATACCTTGCAAGCTGCAAATTCTGTTTCTTTGGAGCTCTGTTAGGCTTTCTTTTTTAGTATATTTTTTTATATCATGAAATCTGTCCACTTTCATCTCCAAAGTCTTTACACTGGGGAAAGAATAACATTATGTTTATGACTATGGCCTTGATCATTATCTTGATGATTTTAACTACCATGTAGAAATGCTTTCTTACTGAAGGATTAATGATTAATCTGCTTATTTTCAGCAAGTTTCAAGAATCTACAAAGATGAACTTGAGTTGGAAACTTATATATGCTCAGAGCTTTATGGAACCTGCAGTCAAGTCAAGTAAGTTGTAATCTTGGTGATAACAAAATCGCCGTAAGGTTTCTGGATGAAGTTAGGCAGTAGTTTTGAATATACCTAAACTGTCAATTGTTTGTAGTCCGTTCTCTATGAACGATCTTTGATTTTTCAAAATCCTTCCGTAAACATATGGACTTTAATAGAGGTTCTCCCTTGCTACTTCTCCTAGCTACTTTTGATTTATATTCCTATCTTGCTGGAAAAATTGTATGACTTCTGGCTAGTGAAATGCAGATCATAGTTTATGTAGAATTGCAGTTATCGTATTTATTGTGGCACTTTTGACCTTTTGGATTCTTTCTTCCTTTGCCTAGGAATTGCTCAAACCCAAAAATCAAAGGAGCAGTAGTGTTTCATGAACAAGGTCCCCAGATATTTGATTATAGCATACGCCTCAATCATACGTGGGCATTTTCGGGCTTTCCAGATTATAAAACCATAATGGATGTCAATGGACCTTATCTCGATGACTTGGAATTGGGTGTAAATAGAATACCTATAATGCAGTACAGTTTCAGCGGTTTTTTCACTGTATGCTTGCTCATCTCTAATTCTGATATAATTTTCTGTTCTTACATTTTCTCCCTTCAGTTTCGTTCCTTCATTTTATAAGTAGACTTCTGCATTTTTTGCATGCTGGTAATTTCCCCCCCTTTGATTTTCTAACTGACATTTTGGATTTCCAATGCTATTATGTCTCTATAAGTCTTTATCTTCCTTGTTTTTCTTAAGATCTGACTATTTAAAGCTGAACTGAGCTGTTGGAATACAATCTGGTCTAGTAAAATAATCTTAGATTCAGTAAAATTGTATATTATGGTCTCCACTATTGGTCAGTGAATTTTGTAATCAGGTTAAGAATGACGGCATTTGTAATACATCCCTTTCTCTATATGTAGGTATCCTTACTTTTTGGTGTAACTTTCACAAATTGTGTTTGTGAATATAGGCCTCATGGCCAAGCTATGTAATCTCTTGCACTTCTCTTCCTCATCATTTACTTTAACATGAGCAAGACTGCTGTATCTCAGTCTTCTGTAAGTTAATCTGCCTTGGGAGTCTGCTATTAGACATTACAAGTTTTTCTACATTATTGTAAAGTTTGTTTGTGGTCAGCCCACATGACGATAGAAGAAACCTTTTGCTTGCGCGTAATCTATTGAAATGTTACCAATCATTCACATTCTATATATGTATCATAGATTTTCAATTGTCATTTATTGAATGAATGACAAGTAATTCAGTTGTGCCCCCTTTTCCTGTCTGTCCTGATTCCATCTTTTATCATATGTTGATGCTTCATTGCTTTTGCAGCTTCAGCAGGTATTGGATTCATTCATAATATTTGAAGCTCAGCAAACTGGAACTGACATTTCAACTGAAAATATAAAGCTACCATCCTCCAATTCATCCATCATAGCTTCCTCGCTCAAGTTTCCATGGACACAATATAGCCCCTCAAAAATCAGAGTTGTTCCCTTTCCAACCAGTGAATACACTGATGAGGAGTTTCAATCCATCATTAAGAAAGTCATGGGAGTACTGTATGTATCTTATTTTAAACTTTCCCACTAAAATTTCTGGTTTTCTTATTCCCTAACACCTACTTTGGTGCACCTCAATATTTGTGAGCAGGTATTTGTTGGGATTTCTTTATCCAATTTCTCGCCTTATCAGTTATTCTGTGTTTGAGAAGGTCTGTCAGTGAATAATATAATTGTATTAATATTGATATTAATTTAGCTGCACAAGTTTCTTTCTTTCTTAATCATTCTTGTGATATTGAAATCTAGGAAATGTATTACAGTGTTTTACATCTCAAGTTATTCTTTTTTTGGTGTTATCAGGAAATGAAGATAAGAGAAGGTCTTTATATGATGGGCTTGCAAGATGGGATTTTTCATCTTTCTTGGTTTATTGCATATACTATACAGGTGAACTGTCAGTATCACATTGTATTTTCTAGGGGTTTTAATCGAGTTTAAAAATGGGAAATATTTGCTCCTGGTGAATGAGCTACAGTAGTGTAGTAACCATGCATAACTTCTTCATGGAAGTCAGGCGTGCCCATTACACATGTTTATGTTGCCTGATTGAAAAGTTTGGGTTACTATGTTGTCTGAGAATAAGTTGGAGATAAATCTACAGCCGTGATATCTGACCTCTGAGGATTGGCAAGTAGATAGAAAAGTTCTATTTCTTTTTTATTGTTCTTGTGACTCCGCTAATGCTAGTTATCAATCTTCATTTTGCTTGGAGAATTCCATTGGTTTGCATTATTTGGAGCGGAGAATACCGAGCAGTGAATTTGATAGATTATATTTTTTGGTTGGAGCTGCAAATCTGAATTTTGGATGATTATTTTATTTAATTCTAGTCTTACCCTTAAAGCATTTTGACAAAGATAAAAATTAGTTGAATTTTCAGAGTTCTGACATTTTGGGCAATGGATTTAGGGATAAAACAAAAGTAACTTGTTTGGCATAGCACGGGAAGGATACTGTCTATCATAGACAATTAGTATTATTATATTCTATGTCTATGGGAAAATTATCTAGGTATCATGTATTGGAATGATTTAGCCATCTTAAAAACAGAGCTTTTTAAAATCTTTTCCTTGCGTTTCTGGTTTGGTTTTCTATACCAGACAAAAGAGCTAGGATGCAGAGGCAAGAATCTTCTTTATACCTAACCTAACACAATTGTTGATAAACTAGTGAATAAACCACGTTTACTTTGTAATGATTATGGTTGATTTTCTTAATTAAGAAGTCTAGGATTGTTGAGGATAAGATGGTCAAGTGATCTATAAGTTAAGTAATAGCTATCTATTTTATACTTTGATTATATGTATATAAATATATATTATGACACCCTCCTACTTACAGCTGTTTCCATTTTCATAAAGTCTCTGTTTCTGTTAAATAATAAGCTGATTTTTTTTTTTTTCTGCAGTTTGCAATTTCATCTGGAATAATTACAGCTTGCACCCTGAATAGCCTTTTCAAATACAGCGATAAGTCGGTGGTGTTTGTATACTTCTTTACATTTGGACTCAGTGCAATTATGCTGTCATTTTTGATATCAACATTCTTCACACGGGCAAAAACAGCTGTTGCAGTTGGAACCCTGTCATTTCTTGGGGCCTTTTTTCCTTACTACACTGTCAATGACCCGGCTGTGCCTATGTAATTAATCATGCAATGCTATTCTCTGAATTTTCATGCAAACTCTTTTAATTATTCCTTTTTTTTCTACATGTAGTGAAACTCTCTTGTTGCTTCTTTTCTACATTTGGCTTTCAATTGCTTATAGGATCTTGAAGGTCCTTGCTTCTTTGCTTTCTCCTACGGCCTTTGCACTGGGATCAGTCAACTTTGCTGATTACGAGCGGGCTCATGTTGGAGTACGATGGAGCAACATATGGCGGGTAATCTTTGTGTGGTGTTTTTGAATGTTTGCAGATTATTAGGGCCACCTAACATCTTTATAATCTTAGAAGTCCATATTTATGCAGGAGTCATCTGGTGTCAATTTTTTGGTTTGTCTCATGATGATGTTACTTGACACGCTGTTGTACTGTGTCATTGGTCTATACCTGGATAAGGTATGTCTCTTAACTGTTTGTTTCTAGTTCTGATTTCATGATTGCAGAAGTTCATTTTAAGATTTCTGGGTCATCACCCTGCTCCCTTATCCCTCTAGCTCTTTGTAAAGATCGAGAAATTCTACAGCTTCAACATGGCCTTCTTAGACATTCTTGCACACTTCCATAATTGGTTTTTCTTTTGGTATTTGTTATGTTATGACAAATTTCATTGAATTTTCATGAATTTCTTCCTGTTTTGGGTGCCATCTTGGCCTGTTCAACTTTCAGTAAGATTTCGTATGGATTCAGAATACAATTCATATTTCGTAGTACATTATATCATTAGCTGGAGATCTGTGCAATTATATTTTATTAGTTTGTGAAGCTTTAAGGTTATTAAATTGTGGTAAGTCAAACTCTTTCATTTGCTGTATAAAGCAGGATATAAGTTGTTTTCCATATCAAGTGCTTTTGCTGTTTCTCTTCAACAATGCATAAGGAGACTTCATGAATCAGTTCTTGATATATCTAATCATCGGAAATTACTGAATTCGAAAATTGAGATGAAAAGCTGTACATTTTATCCATCTTCATAACACGTGAAAAAGGCCCAGATTCTGGACTGCTTCCCACCATATGCCATCTGGCTTTCAATGCTAGTGGGTGACAAATTCACTTTACTTTTCCATTCAATCAGGTCTTTTCCAGGGAAAATGGAATGCGTCAGCCATGGAACTTCTTATTCCAGAAGTGCTTCTGGAGAAAGAAAAGTATTGCTGGGATCGACACATCTAATTCAGGGATCAAAATTAGTGATAAGCCTTGCAACAAAAATTTGGGACATGATAGTTGTAGACCTACTATGGAAGCAATTAACTTGGATATGAAGCAACAAGAGCTTGAGAATAGGTTTCTACACAAGAATCTAATGGCATTCTTTTGGCAGATTTTGGTGGACTTTTGCTCTCACTGTTCTTGTTTGCTTTGTAGATGCATCCAAATTAGGAACCTGCATAAAGTGTTCAATACTAAGAAAGGGAATTGTCATGCTGTTAATTCCTTACAGCTCACCCTATTTGAAAATCAGATTCTCGCACTTTTAGGTAACTTGTACAACTTACTTGGTTCTTTTTGTTGCCTTCTTGTCTATGGTCTTTGTTTTTTAGCTTTTTCTTTAATTTGGATATCTTAAATTAAGCAAATTTATAAAGATTTCATCCATTTTTCAATGATCGTATTGAATTTAACATTAGCTCACTTTATATAAAGTTCTACTCTATAATTCAGGCATCCTATCTGTGTTTTGGCTGCCATCAAGTTCTCTCTAATGAAGATTGTACCATACAAGACTCATGAACCCACTTAAGAGTTCAAAACTAAATGAAACAGTCTCGCTAGAGTTTAAAATTAAATCACACACTGCTTCATTGCCTGCAAGTCCACAGATAGGCTGCAGACTTTTAACTTCTGTCATGAAATTTGATAACTCCAAGCTTTTACCTTGTTTTGGACACACTCTCTCTCTCTCTGTTTTCTTTTTCCTAATTAATGATATAACGTTTTTCTGAATGTGCATTCAAACATCAACTGCTTATTCTGATTTTTCAACGTGGCTTTAATATTTCCATCTGTGGGTTTGCATAATGTTATGTGGAAGGATTTAATGACTTAGCCAAATCCTGGCTCTAAACTTGGAGTTACAATGCAAAAGGCGTCTTTCTTGACAGACCCTTTGTAACTTAAACACCTCATTTTGCATTTATCTCATTTAAACAAGGGCTCAAAGAATGTAGTTAAGGATAAACTTTTACATATATTTTTTATATCTGTCATGTTGATGGAGTTTCATGTTATTATACAACTGTTGCATTCATTATTTGAAAAAGGAGAATGTCTCTCTCAGTTCTGTTTAAAGGTAATTTGTTTGTTTTATGATTGTTTGAAGGGCACAATGGAGCGGGCAAAAGTACAACAATTTCAATGCTTGTTGGTCTTGTTCCTCCTACATCAGGAGATGCTCTCATACTTGGAAAGAACATAGCAACGGACATGGTAAACAACTTTCATTGTTTTTAGTTATTATTCTTCTCTCATTTATAGCAATCTTCAAGTACTCATGCTTCGTATATCTATGTGAGACTGCCTGAATTAAAAAAAAAGAATCTTTCATACAAAAAAAAAGTAGGCGATTCTTTATCTGTATTCCATTTCATCTTGAACTACACTTTTGTTTGCAGTTCCCTTATAGTTTCTATTTTTATCCATGGGTTTTCTTTTTCTTCCCACTGTTTCCAAGTAGTATAAAACAGAATTAGTATAGTCACTTTTCGCTTTGACTTCCTAGACTAATACTGGCAACACCACCAAATGCCTCTCCATACAATTAAAGAGTTTATAAAGGCCTCGATTTCCTTTAATATCAAAATAGACTAGATTACAAGGGCCTTTATGGATCCAAATATCTTTAGTGATAAAGAAAATACGGCTTATTAGGAAATATTATGTAATGAGGAATCTTCTCCTGAAGAGCAAATAATGGTCAAGGACTGATCACATAGAAAATTGATAAAGCAACAGCCTCCAGAGCTGTTTAGCTACATAATTGACATAGGACAAGGTAGAGGTGGTTTCAAGTAAGAGGCTTCTTTTATTTCGACCACTCAGTTGTGCTGTATTAGGAAATGAAGATTGATGAAATATTCTCTTCTGTTAGGAACTGATTAAAAACAGCTGAAAAGTGCTTGTAGCATTTTCTCTGTAAAGAATAGGTAATTAAACTTTGAAATTATGTTTCAATCTAGCATGAGAGGTAAAAAGAAGACAATAACTCTGAAACATTTTATCAAGTAAAGCCAGGTTATTCTAAAAAGTCAACAAATGTACCTAAATATTTGAACCTAAACCTGACTCAATGAAACGAAGAACTGAAGCTTGTGTGATGATTTGAGTAATGTCAGGATCGTGTTGAATTTAGAATATTGTTAAGCCTCACACTCTAGGCTTTATTTAGAATTAGAACTTGGACATAGTTTTTTAAACACAAGAAAAAGGGTGACCTATTCGACAATAATTCTGGATAATTCCTCTGATAGTCTCGTCATTGAAGATTCTTGATTTTAGAATAATTTTAGAAAGCTCTAAATTCCACCTCAGTAGCAGGCCTTACCATACTAATTGTTTTGATTTTCTCCCATTAACATACAATATCCAATGGTAGATTCCCTCAAGAATCAAACATAATCTGCATCTCTCTAAGCTTCCATGGTCAGAGCTCCTTTCTTTTAAATAATATTCCTCTTCCTAATGTGTTAGGTAATATATGATATGCCCCATTACTTGAAAATGTTCTTCTCTGGAGTCATGCATAAATTGGCTAACTACTCCTGATAGATAAATTAAATTAGGTTTATTAAAAGTCAGATAAATCAAATATCTTGCCAAGTTTTGAGAGGCCATTGTCATCCATGTCTCTATGCTCTCTTAAACCTAATTTATTGTTTGGTTCAATTGGTACATTCTCCATTTTACATCCCGACATCCCAATTTCTTCAAGTTGGTCAAGTATGTAATTTCTTTGTGAGACCAAAGTTCTCGTTTTGAGTAGTCACTTCAATCTTGAGGAACTATACAAGTTTGTCAATATCATTAATTTAAACTACTTAACTTGCCCGAACTTTAGTCTTCCTTGTTCATTTGCATCGTCTCTGGTTACAATGATATCATCTATACATATCCAAGCTGCACCATATCCTTGTGGGCATCCATTTTCATCAACCAACAATGGAAAACAGAATTCATCATGCCCAATATTGTTTGGACTGATAATTTTCACACCTATGCACTTATTTACTTTTAGTTTTCAACAAGAAACAAATTGTAGGCAACAAGCCTTTAATACCATAAATGAGAGAGAAAATGAGTAGAATGATGTAAACTTAATTAGGTTTTATTCTATCTATTTATAATAGTGCTTTAATACAATATATATTTTAGTTTCTAATATGGCCCTTACAATAGACAGAATGATAATCTTTTCCATTTTCCTTGTCGGGCAATTATTGTTATTTGCCCCTTTTCTGGAGATATTTTTCTTATTCCAGCTGTTAGTCTTTCATTTCTTCTTATAATCTTTTCTTGCCATATGTGTTTTAATTCGTTTAACAGCCCGTTTGGAAAGGGCTGAATTGAATTCAAGTATGTAATTGAATTCAATTCAGCTGTTTGAAAACATAAAAATGGAATGAATTCAATTCATGCATGTAATTGAAACCCATCTTCTTTATAAAT
>JAOSBL010000005.1:27407965-27426290 GCA_027568915.1 Erythroxylum roraimae | reverse complement strand
TATATATAGTTCTTAGAACCTTTATTCTAGTGGTAAGGGTTCCTAATTTAAATCCTATTATAATAGAAATTCTATAAGTCTCAGACAACTAGTATAGCATATCTAAATTAGAATAACATGTGCAACTATTTCTTATTGAATAAGGAATCCTATCACAATCTAAATTTCGGCCTAGTTTGATGTCAACTCAATTCCTAATCCTTATCCCACCAAATTAAAGTTTGTGGTTGACTAATCTTCCTCTTTTATTTCTTTTATAGACGTTAAGTTCTTTTGCATCAATTTAATTTCAACTTCATGTTCATGAACCTCAAAATTAACTTCTTGAAGTTTGTTTTCATTAAAAGAAGGTGCCTCTCAAACCTTGTCTCGTCTAATTTTTATGTTTGATGGATGATTTAATTGTCTTTTGAATCACCCGTCAAATTTTCTCTATTAGTTTTTCAATTCTTTGTGTCATACTTGGCATCAACCTTACTATCTTTAATCCATTTAAGGTGCTGCTCGTCAAACCAGGTGCAATGTTCTAGGTCACTGTATAAATGTGGGCTTTGAGGAAGTCCCAGCATCTAGTCCAAGGGACAACTTAATGCTAGCATATATGACTGTTGAAACTTTAGTTCATTTTGTTGCCAACTTAAATAGTAATTTTTGAACAATTCCTTAAGCCTCATCTAAGAACTTATTAAGTTGTTTTTTGACATGCTATTAGAGTCTTTATGATAAAGGTCTTGAGTCCTTGTCCATAATGCCCTTAGCTGATAGCTCTATGGTCTACACTTCATACTAGGGGGATGATAGTATGCTAAGAAGCACGGACACGGCAAAATGGAGCCGTGTCCGTGTGTCCGACACGGACACACACCGGACACGCGGTGGACACGTGTCCTTACGTGTCGGTATCAGAAAAAAAAATTATCGGCTCGGACACGACTCGGACACGTCTAGACACGGCATAGACACGGCTGAGACGGCTCGGACCCAATTGGGCAGCTGCTTACTTACAAGGCTTTAGGAAATTTCATTTTCCTACACTAAATCTATGACACACTTGTTCAAGAAAAGGGGCCCAATTGGCCAATTGGAAGTCCTGAAACACATCAATTAATATATATCATATTATGAATTCTGAATGTTTTTCCTTAATTCTAAATTTTATAATATATATATATATATATTTCCGTGTCCACCAAATTTAAAAAATTGGTGTGTCCCCGTGTCCGTGTCCGTGTCGTGTACCATATCTATGCTTCTTAGATAGTATGTATTTTGAGCCATTTCCTCGGTCTTACCTCAAAGTTTAAGCTTTTGTATTGAATGGTTTCTTGACAAAGCTGATATTGAACGCGATGTTATTCTCTTTATTTCATTATTTCATTTTTGTTTTGTGATTCAGATTGGAATCTAACGTTTGCATTAGAGATGTTTGTGAAATTTAGATCTTTTCCTTTTTCTTGTACTATGGTGTAATACATTGAATATATGGCCAGGAACGTGAAGTGAAGGCTAAGCATCAACAATTGATCAGTGGGGTATGTTCCTCATTCAGTGAATAGTTGGAAAATTACATTCTGTTATTTATGTTCTCGTGAAAAGGGATAAATTCTTTATTTTACAATTGAGCATATATTCCTTTCAGGTTTCTGTACTTTCATATTGGACATCTACATACATGTGGGACTTCACCAGCTTCTTGTTTCCTACATCTTTTGCTATGGTTCTCTTTTGCATCTTTGGTATGTTACTTTCCTTTGATTCTTGTTTTATACTTAGATTCTAGTCCACGAACATTGCACAATGGTGAAACTTAGCAGGTCTTGCATTGTAACTTCTTCCTGTATGAGACAGAATGTATGAGTTTTTTTGCGTCCCAAAAGTTATTTTGTAGATCTGCCAAACCTCTGTATATGTAATATTTAATATAATTTATCTTGACAATTTTATCCTGTGTGCCTTATCTTGACATAAAGAGAGAGATTGAGAGAATACGATCTAATCATATGCTTAGCCTATGTGTATACAATCTGTATTGGTTATAGTAGAAATACAGGTATAATTACATGATCACTCATATTCTCATAACACTACCTCTCAGATTGGTACATAAATGTCATATATCACAAGCTTGTTACATATGTATTTCGCTCAAGTGCATCTCATAAATGTAGTAAACAAATTAGCCGGTGGATCACTAGATTTGGCTGAAAAGTTTATGATTTTTTCCTTCATCAATTTTTATTGAATGAAATGACAATCAGTTTCAATATACGTTGATTCACTCCTGTATGATGCTACGTGCAATGCTGCTGGATTATCACACAGTAGTTTCATAGACATTGACTGGAATTCTACAATTTCTATAGGCCAAATGTTTTACTTATTGTAACTCATATGTGACAAGAACCACGGCATAATACTTTGCTTCTACACTGGATTGGGCAACAACTTTTTATTTCTTGCTCTTCTAAGATATTAGTTACCTATTTGAAGTATATAGTATCCTCTTGTGGAACACCCATCAATGGGCAATCTAGCCTAATCAGTATTAGAGCACCTCAAAATCTCATTTATGTCTTGCCTTGACGTACTGAAGTATATAATGACTATGTTCTAATGGCAAACCTGAGGTGGATTCAAGAACTGACTCATAACACTGACTATAGAAGAGATATCCACATGATTCATGGTTAGATAATTGAGTTTTCTATCCAACGGTCCATACTTATTAGGATCAGAGTATAAATCATTCTCATTAGACAATATCTATGGGGGATTTACAAAGTTCGGACCCTAATATTCCAAATTCAGCAAGTATGTTGTGCATATTTAGCTTCAGATGTAAATATGCTTGGACTGAATAACCTCCATACCGTGAAAATACTGTAGCAAATCCTTGGTTTCAAGTAGAGACTAAAGGAACTTGAGATTTTGTATTATAGTCGAATTATCCTTAATGAAGAGTATGTCATCCATGTACTGTGGCAACAATACATGTTTGCCGTATAAGTAGAGTGTATAGAATACCAGATACTCTTTCGTAGAGTGAAGAATAGCAAATTGCAGAACAACCTCAGTAAAGTGACAAAACCGTGTTTAAGGAGAGGCTTTAAGCCATTAAATGTTTTCTTGAGATGTCACACAGTATTAGGCGCAGAACCTCTTAAGGAACAAAGGCTTTTTTGACATCCAAATGATGCAAAAGTTATTGACATAGAGCTCCTAGAGAGTAAATGATACAAAGGCCCATGATGACGCTATGATTATATAGAGAAATAAGGCAATAATGTATGCTAAAGGATTGTCACAAGGACTATTTAGGTTCTATATACAAGTGACAACAACAATATGATGTTGTTAGTCAAAATAAGGGGTGGTCATGGGTGGAAGAAAGAGGGCAGCATGACGACTCTAATGATGGCCAGAAAATGTCTGCCAGTGGTTGGACAATGTTCAAATGGATGCTAGAGCATGCTAAGGAGGTTGCAGATTGCCTATCTTCTGCAAACATGATGGCGTCTTTATTAGGGAGATTAGGGATTTCTTGGGTTTCAATCTTTCCACCTAGCTCTGCTACCATGTTAATATTAATATAAAGAGATTAGAAAAATAAGGCTTAAGGTATTCATATGCTTAGCCTCTATATAGTTAATTACATGAATACTCCTTTTCTCGGAACACATTGCACCTAGTATGGGAGAGAAGAATAGACAATAGACTGACATGCTGTTAACTAGGTTCTAGCCCTTCTATTTCTAATAATAACAACATATAAGTTAATATAATATTTCAAGAAAATACTATTACAATCAAGGATAAAAGCTAACAGTTAGTTGAATTACTGTTAGTGAAGTCCATATCTCAAGATATACACTTCCCATTCACTAATAAATGGACAACAATATAACATTCTTGTTGCTTGGAAAGTAATTCAGCGAGATATCCATTTCACTAATAAACAGAGCCCAAATATAAAATTCTTATCACTTGGAAAGTGGTTCACTGAGATATGCAACTGTAGTTGAGTTTTCCAACAGCCGTGAGTGAAGTTTTTATTTAAGTTGACACTGCTACTCCGTCAACTTACAAAAAAAAAAATAAAAAATTCTTCAACATGGAATGAAATCCTCAAGAACAAACAAAACATAAATCATCATGTTGAAACAAACCAAAATTCTTAAGGATGTAAAGAAAATCAGAGCAATTTTTTATATTAGAATATTGTTTATTGTCTCATCAAGGAATTTAATTATTTTAAGTTACATATTCTGTTACGTTCATCTTTTATCTAGCAAATTCCAGCGCTGTTCCCTCCCCTTCTAGATTCTAATTCGGTCTCCTTAAACTTGTGTTTACATTACATAATGCATAAGGTCATGAAGTCACTTTTTTTAATATAAGGATATATATCTTTGGTAACAATATGTCTTGATTTATAGAATTATGTCATCATATTAAGGATATTACAGTTAATTGTAGTTTAGATGGATTGAGGGATGTTTCTGGTCAATCTTGAAATATCCCAATGGTATGAATACTGCAAGTTTAAAATTTATGCCCAAGTGGTGAAGTATGTGGGCATCTGAATGGAAACCAGAGTTCATTCTTCATTGAATCTTTACTAAAGTTAAATTTGGAGTTCGCTCTTCTCCACTTTTTTATTTCTAAAAATAGCCTGAACATGTTCTGCAGGTTTGGATCAGTTTGTTGGAAGTGGTTGTTTCTTGCCAACGCTGCTTATGTTTTTGGAGTATGGCCTAGCCATTGCATCATCAACCTACTGCCTTACATTCTTGTTCTCTGAGCACACCATGGCTCAGGTAGAACAACAGTCCATTTTGCATTTTATTGTCAGAGTTCAAGGCATTTAGGATTAAGCTGACACGTTAATGCTTCTAATTTATTTTCAGAATGTGGTTCTGTTGGTTCACTTTTTCTCTGGATTGATTCTAATGGTCATATCATTCATCATGGGGCTTATCCAAGCAACAACAAGTATCAATAATTTTCTTAAGGTTGTTTTCCTTTCTACATTATTAGCTTGTTTACTTTTAGTGAACTGGATGGTGTTTGTGGTGTTGCCATTATTCTGAATAATTAGATATCATATATTTTCCCTCAGAAACTTGTGACTTTTGAAGCACGTATTGTTGGCAGCAGATATTCGGAAATCATGGATTATTTGTATATTTGTCTTGTATGAGGGTTTTTGTAATGATAAATCACTTCCAAGACCTTGACTTTTGACTTTGGTACTGTAAGCATGGTGGCAGATCCTGATATCTGCTTCTATTTTGGCCTATTTGTGTACTATCTTAATCCATTCATTATCCCCGTTACTTAGAATGGTCTTTTCCTGGAAGTTTATTGTCTTGTGCATGAGAGATTTGAGATTTGATCAGTTGAAGCGCCTCCAGTAAGTTAGTTTCCCTGGTTTCTGAGAGCCTTAGTTCTGAAGCATAGAAGAACATGGAAGCTGGAGGAGATCCATCATTTTGGCTTGTTTACAATATTCTATATTCAACTTCATCCTTCATCTCTTAAATAGCTAAGTTCATGAATCAAACAACAATTGGCCTTAGCTTTGTTTAAACTTTAAAATTTTTCAAAAGGAGTTGTGTAGTTTTTTCTTGAAGGTGAGGAATAAGATTTGAGTGAAATGAATAACAAAGAAGGAAAAAAACTGGTATAAAGTTTTGCCATGGTTTTGATTTGTGTTCCTAATCCTTTGATTATAATAATGCAATGGGAATTTCTCCTCTTACTGTTTATCTTCAACAAAAGACTGGAGTATTTTTATAGTAAAAGTAAAAGTAAAAGACTAAAGTTAGCAAATATATGAAGCTTGTGTTTGGTTCATATGGCTACGTTTCCATGTTCTGTATTTCTTGTGTGGTGATTTTGTTTATATTGCTTCTGGAGCTTTTGCTGTTTTTTCCACTACTTGTAAAATTTGATCTCTAAACTCTTAAGTGATATTTTTGGCACTACTTATGGATTATTGGTTTTCCTTGTACTTTGAGTTCACACTAATAAATTGCTTTTTTATATGCATTGGTGGACATATCAATTTTGACAGTTATCATACACTTTTCCAGAATTTCTTCAGATTATTTCCAGGGTTTTGCCTTGCTGATGGACTTGCTTCACTAGCTCTTTTGCGACAAGGAATGAAAGATAAAGATAGCGATGAAGTTTTCGATTGGAATGTAACGGGTGCCTCCATTTGTTATCTTGGCATCGAGGTTGATTTTCATTATCCAAGCTTTGTCTCTAAGTCTGTTTCTTAATTTGATATCATAGCAATGCTTTATTAGTGTTTAAATCCCATTGTATAAGGATTTATGATGTCAATTTTTTCCCATGATCTTTTTGATGATTCGAAGGAGTTTAGAAGAGAAACGGAAACAATTGATTGAAATGTATTCTTTAGGTTTTAATCCATCAAGTTAAACTAGAAAGTCTTAGAAATATATATGATCCATTCATGGGCTCCTCACCCATCAGCTTAAGCTTTTGTGCCACGTGATTTCTTGACATGGTATTAGAGCCTTGTGCAACTAGATATGTAACTCATTCCTAGATAGCTCGTTTATTTTAATGATTATAAATAGCAGTTAAATCAGGATGAAATTTCAATATTGTATAATCTTTAACTTTATATCTGTTCCTAATAGTCATTGACTGAACTTTATTAAGAAAAATAGAGTATAGAATTCTCAGAGAAAGCTCTAAGCATAAGCATGTCATCTTGTTAGGAAAGTATCCATTACCCTTTACTGTGTTGGTAAAGAAATATAGCTGAATAAAATAAAAATTAATATTTCTCCTTCCTCCTACTTCCTCTTTTCTTATTTATGGGGGAAGTTAACAATTTCGAAGGATTGCTTTCACCAATTCATTATTTCTATAAAGTTTTATCAACACAAGCTTTAAGCATTAGTGAGCTATCTTTTATGCTAATATTTCCTTTTGTTAATTAGTCTTTTGAATTATACGTGATATTTGAGGTAAATGTGCTTGTAATTATGTAATTGGCTTTTCTACCTTGTGACAGGGCATTAGTTACTTCCTCCTTACACTTGCATTGGAAATCTTACCTTTCCACAAAGTGAATCTGTTCTCAATTAAACAGTGCTGGAGAAATGTCAGTAAGTTCGGGTGTAATACTTCCTCCAGTTATTTGGAACCCTTGCTAGAATATCCTTCAGGATCTGTTGGCCGCAACCTTGATGATGACATCGATGTAAAGACGGAAAGAAGTAGGGTACTTTCTGGTTCCATCGAAAACGCCATTATCTACCTGCGTGATCTTCGAAAGGTAATTGTTAGAGTATCACATATTGACTAAACATGAAAATATTAAAGGGCTTATAAGTGGTAAGGGTTAACTATCCAAATGATTAGTTCTAATCATTTTGACAATGGTTGACCCAAGCCTAATTATTGTTAGTAGATTCTACACTCTGCCCATATTAAAAAAAATCTAATATGGTATTAGAGCAGGTTTGGTCCAGATTATTAATTTCCCGGTTGTCCGTCTACATGTCTAGTCCTAACGACTCGGTCCGGTTACCACTGCGTTTATTTCTAGTGACAACTAGATGTCCAGTCCTAGTTGCACTTGAAGGAGAGTGTTAGAGTATCCTATATTGACTAGACATGAAAATGTTAAAGGGTTTATAAGTGGTAAGAGTCAACTATCCAAATGACTAGTTCTAGTCATTTTAATAATAGTTGACCCAAGCCTAATTATTTTTAGTGGACTCTACACTTTGCCCCTATTAAAAAGTCTAATAGTAATCTTTATAGGTTTTCAATTTGTATGTATATTATGCTAGTGGCATGGCAAGAAGCTTAAGATTATAACAAGAGTTATACATTTTAGGTGTATCCTGGAGGACAACAGGGAAAGAAAGTTGCTGTATCTTCATTGAGTTTCTCAGTACAGCCAGGAGAATGTTTTGGCTTTTTGGGAACTAATGGTGCTGGGAAGACTACAACACTATCCATGTTGTCTGGTAAGTTAGAAAAGTTTTCCAAGACATTTTAATTTTTTTGTGTGAAGGATAGGACTCAATTTCGAAGGTATTCCAGATGGGCAACAATTGATTTAGAATTTTTATTTTTCTCTAAAAGATTTGGAGGCTTCCAGCTATGGAATTAAGAAATTGATAAATGTATAACATTCATGAAGATCATAGGATCAATTTGACCTTTCGAACTAACATTATATTGAAACTTTACACTATCATTTTCATCATTTTCAGGAGAAGAATCTCCCACCGATGGAACTGCTTTTATTTTTGGAAAAGATATACGTTTGGACCCCAAAGCTGTTAGGCGTCATGTATGCTTTAATTTCATTATTCACATTCTTGATTTATGGTTGAATCACTCTCTAGTCCTGTTGCTAAAATTTCACTAATCTATTTTTATAATATGTAGATCGGTTATTGTCCCCAGTATGATGCTTTATTGGAATTCTTAACTGTCCAAGAGCATTTGGAGCTTTATGCAAGAATAAAAGGAGTTTCAGATTATAGAGTAGATGATGTACGTATATCTTGTTAAAATTGTAGAAATTCATATCTTGTTAAAATTGTAGAAATTCATCTGTACACTGTTATAATTTCTTTACAAATATGTTGTCAACTTAACATTAACCTTTAGATTTATTTATTGATTTAGTTTGCATCTTTCATTTTTCTTTGTTGGACGTATGAATTTCATGGTCTGATGCAACATCAACATTCTGCCTTAAGTTCATAATTTGAAAGTAGTCATGTTCATACCATTCTTTGGATTATAACCAAATGACTAGTCTATATTGTCTATTCATCCCATTAACAGGTTGTCATGGATAAGATGATGGAGTTTGACTTGTTGAAGCATGCAGAGAAACCATCATTTACTCTCAGTGGTGGAAATAAGCGTAAACTGTCTGTTGCGATTGCAATGATTGGAGATCCTCCTATAGTTTTTCTAGATGAGCCATCAACAGGTAACCACACCAATGCTTACTATGTGAGTGGAGGAAAAAGGAAAAAAAGAGAAAGAAGGGGAATTTGTTCAAAAATCAAACATGTATATTACTAAAAAAAGAAGATAAAGTAATTCTTCCTTAATTTTTCTGTGAATAGTACAAGGAATATATAGGACAATACAACCCTAGATCACCTCCTTAAAATAGGAAATATCTATTTATTCTCTAAGTAATAAAATCTTAACTAATTAATAAAATATCAACTAATTATCTATAGAGAATCAAATAATTATCTCTAGAGATACTTAGCTGATTATTTCTATAATATCAAGATTATTTTTATAATATCAACGCTTCCCCTTAAGTTGGCGCATAGATATTGATCATGCCCAAATTACTTACAAAGAACCCAAAATTCCGTCTTAGTAGCCCTTTGGTGAAGACATCAGCAACTTGTGTTATAGGTACAAATGATATGCAAATGAGTCCACTTTCAAGTTTTTGTTTTATAAAATGTCTGTCAATGTCATCATGTTTTGTCAGATCATGTTGAAATGGATTGTTGGCAATACTAAAAGTTGCTTTGTTATCACAAAACAACTTCATTAGGTGCTCCATTAGTTTCTTAAGTTCTTCCATCACTCTTTTAAGCCAAATTATTTCACAAATTCCTTCAGCCATTGCCCTATATTTTGCCTCCGCGCTACTTTTGGCTACCACACTTTGTTTTTTACTCTTCCAGTTTACTAGCTTCCCCCACAAATATGTGCAATACCCAGAAGTTGATCTTTTGTCAATAAGAGACCCTGCCCAATCTGCATCAGTGTGGACTTCAACTCTCCTTTGATCGCTTTTCTTGAAGAATAATCCTTTACCTGGAGTTCCCTTTAAGTATCTTAAGATTTTGTACACTGCTTCCAAGTGTTCTTTATAGGAAGTATGCATAAATTGACTTACCACATTGACAACAAAGGACATATCTGGTTTGGTGTGAGATAAATATATTAGTGTTACTACTAGTCGTTGATATTGACCTATATCTACTAGAACTCCTTCCTTAACTTCACCGAACTTTGAATTGAATTCTGTAAGTGTATCTGATGGTTTACATCCACTCATCCCAATTTCTTCTAGAAGGTTCAGGATATACTTCCGTTGGGAGACTTCTATACCCTTCTTAGATCTAGCAATTTCCATCCCTAAGAAGTATCTAAGATACCTCACGTCTTTGATTTCAAACTCCTTTGAGAGATTAGTTTTAAGAATTTCAATTTCCTCAAGATCATTGCTAGTGAGGATAATGTCGTTTACATACATTAGAATCACAGTCCTTCCTTTTGAAGAAGTTTTTATGAATAGAGTATAATTAGACTACCTTTGTAAGAAACCTTGTGATTTTAAAAATCTTGTGAATCTTTTAAATCAGGCCCTTGGTGATTGTCTCAGCTTATATAAGGATTATTTTAGTTTGCATATCCCTTTTTTGAAACTTTCACTAAATCCTGGGGGAAGCTCCATGTACACCTCTTCTTCTAAATCTCCATTTAGGAAGGCATTTTTCACATCCAACTAATGTAGACTCTAATCGAGATTAACTCCAATAGAAAGCAACACTCTCACAATATTTAACTTCGCAACAGATGAAATTTTTTTTTTGAATAATCTATGTCATGGGTTTGTGTAAACCCTTTAGCAACGAGGCGAGCTTTCTATCTTCAAGTGATCCATCAGAGTTGTACTTTATGGTGAACACCCGTTTACATCTAGTCAATGTTTTCCCTCTTAAAAGATCAAATTCCTCCCACGTTTTATTTTTCTCCAAAGCTCTCACCTCCTCCAAGACTACATCCCTCCACTTAGGAATATTTAGAGCCTCCTGTATATTCTTAGGAGTGGAAACATTGGATAACTTAGAAGAAAATACTTGAAATGATGGAGATAGACATTGATATGATAAGAAGTTATGCAAAGGATACTTGGTAGAAGTTCTAGAACCTTTCCTAAGAGCAATGGGTAAATCTAAGGTTTCTTCCGACTTTGGAATAGATATTGGTTCAGGTGACACTGACTCAATAGAAATAGGCTCAAACTAGATTTACTTGGTTGGTCTCTATTTTTTGGATTTGTTTCTGGGTTAGACTCTTGGCCATGCTGCAAGTTGTCTGTGCTTTTCTGTCGTTCTGGATATTTTCTCAAAAAGACTTTCCCTTTAAAATGATTTCCATCTTATCTTGCACACATTTCTTTTTTTTTTTCTGGAGATTGAATTTGTAAAGGCATTGAAGATAAATCCTTATTTTCATTATTTGAGACACCATCAGTGTTTGAATCAGAATTATGGAAAATATTTATATCATGGTCATAAATATCAAAAAATGAATCTTCACTTTGTGTCTTCCCTTGAAGATGAGGTGAGAAAAAAAAAGTTTATCTTTGAAAAAAGGTGACATCCATGGAAATAAAAAACCTTTTAGTTATTGGATCAAAGCACTTTCATCCTTTTTTAGTGGAAGGATATCGAACAAAAACACATTTTTGTGCTTTAGGATCAAGTTTTCCCCGATTGTTGTCATGAATATGAACAAATGCAGTACACCCAAACACTTTAAGAGGGAGATCATGTTATAATCAAGATGAAGGAAGATATTTATTGAAACAATTAAGAGGTGTTTGAAATTTTAAAGCTTTTAAAGGCATCCTATTGATCAAATATGTAGCTGTTAGGACAGCCTCATCCTATAAGTACCTAAGAGTATTAGTTGAAAACATTAGAGATCTTGCAATTTCTAATAGATGTTTATTTTTTCTTTCTGCTATTCCATTTTGTTGTGGGGTGTCAATATATGGGCTTTGATGAATAAAATATTTTTCAACAAAAAAATTCCTTAAACCTTGTTGAAGTATTCTTTTCCATTATCACTTCTAAAAACTTGAATTCTAGTTTGAAACTGTGTTTGAATCATGTTATAAAAATTTTGAAACACCCTCTCAACATCTGACTTCTCATTAAGTGAAAATAGCCAAGTGATTCTAGTGTGGTCATCAATTAAAGTGAAAATAACCAAGTGATTCTAGTGTGGTCATCAATTAAAGTTATGAATCATCTTTTTTTAGTTATTGTTTTTATTATCGAAGGTCCCCAAATATAACATGGATTATAGCAAAGGGTTTTGGTGGCCTTGTAAGGTTGTGCTGTGAAAGATAGTCGATGATCTTTAGCAATTTGACAAATTTCACACTAAAATGAAGATAGATCTTTATTTGTAAAAAACTTCTGAAACAAATGTCTCATATAATGAAAATTGGATGTCCAAATCTAAAATGCCATAACATAATTTTATTCTCATGAAGTATTGAAATAGAAGTAAGATAAGTTCTTTGGGATTGCCTGTTTAAGTCATGTCCATTTTCAAAGTAGCGACCTCCAACTTATTTAGCATTGCCAATCATCATCCCCGTGTTCAAATGCTAGAATTGACAATCAAATGAAGAAAAATTAGCTTGACAATTTTGGTCAATAGTTATTTTATTGATTGACAACAAGTTGGATAATTTAGGAAAATGAAGAACATTGTGGAGTGTAAATTAGGGGAAAGAACGATTGATCCTTTCCTAGCTATTGCTAAGTAGGAACCATCTGCTATTTTACTCTTTGATTTCCTACATAAGGACTATACGAAGAAAACAATTTATAGGACCTAGTCATAAAATATGTTTCCCCATAATCAATTATCCAAGAATGACGTAAATTGACACTGAAACTAGAGGCAACTAATAATTACCTTTTTGAACTAAAGAACAGGTAGGATTTGGAGTGGAGAAATTTTGAGACTAAAGAATTTTATAGATCTGCTCTATCTATTCCTTTATGAAAGGATGCATGCCAAAAGACTTTTCTGGCCCGGATTCAATAGTGTTGTCTTGGGAGGTACGGTTGTCTCCAAATTGTTTTTTCTTCCAATTTTTTGGCTTCCCTTGAATTTTTCAGCATGTTTCCTAGGTGTGTAAATCACGTTTACAGTGAGCACACCATGTCTTTTTGTTGTTTTTTTCTCTCTTCCTCAGCCTCTATTCCCTTCAACATGAGAGCGGAACGTTCAGCTCTGATTTGGTGTTGCCAATCATCACTTTCCGCCTCGCCTCCTCTCTCCTTACTTTCAAGAAAACCTCTTTGATAGAGGGTAAAGGGTTTCTTCCCAAAATTCGGCCTTTGACTTCATCCAATTCTTGATTCAATCCTACAAGAAAAACATAAACTCTATCATTTTCTTCCTTTTTTTTAATGTCGAACACTGACATTTGGACAATCCTAATAATCTTCATAACATAGGTCCAATTCATGCCACAAAGTTACAAGTTCGTTATAAAACAATGTAACGTCACAGTAACCTTGCTTGGAGTTCGAAAATTTTAGAAGAATTTTTGATATCATAATACGTCTCTCGAACCGCATCCCACACATCTTTAGCTATTGGCAAAAACATGAGTTTTTCCGATTACAGCTTCCACGAAATTATTCAACCAAGCTATTATCAAAGAATTTTCGAACCTCCATATTACCATATTTGGATCATCCGAAGTAGTCCTTGTTGTCTCTTCAATCAAATACCTGAGTTTTCCTCTACTTTCAATGGCCAACTTTATTGTTTGCAACCATTCTAGGTAATTATGACCATTCAACCGGTGATTTGTCAATTGAAAAGGCAAATTTGAGCCAAAAAGATCATAGCTATGGTGTACGTTACCTGTCATAACACTGGGATTAGCCCGAACTGCTGAAATCATTGTTGGAGGATAAGGAGTTTCTTTGTTGGCCAGTGATCGCTAAGCAATAGTCCATTTAGGACTAATTTGAACGAAGACAGGGAAATGTATTGTAAAGAAGTTGTGGCTCTGATACCATGAAAAAAGAAGACAAAGTAATTCTTCTTTAATTTTTTTGTGAATAGTACAAGGAGCATATAGGACAATACGACCCTAAATCACCTCCTTAAAATAAGAAGAATCTATTTATTCTCTAAGTAATAAAATCTCAACTAATTATCTATTTGTTCTCTATAAATAATTAGTTGATATTTGAGATAATTAGCTGATTATTTCTATAATATCAACAATTTCTATAATATCAACAATTACTTTTCAACATAGAACGACGACATAGAATTGCTTGTTAATGGGGTAGAAGTCTTTTTTGGGTGAAATCTTCTGTTTGTCATATGGGTTATTAAGGGGGTGTCTATTGACCATTAATACTAAAATTAATTCATCGTTTTCTGCTTTAGTGTAGATTGCCTTTATGTTTTCGGTGCTGCATACTCTTGTTTCCTTATATGTAATGAAACTTAATTTGCTGTATTTGCCTTACGTGTGCTGCATCATCTTGTTTATCAATTGGATGGTGATAATTAGTTTTCTCTCGTCCTGACTATTTCTTTTCCATTTTATCCATTATTACTTCATTCCATTTATGTTTGCTTACAACTATAGTGCAACTCATTTGTAAAAACCTCTATATGCTTTGCAGTTTCATATTCTGTGTTATTCACATTTCTTTTTCATGTTCTTATTCTTCTCAGTTAATATGTATAGTTTGCCATAAGCTATATGTAGATATTTTCTTAATTAGATCAAACAATCAGTTATGTTACTGTATTTATAATTTTAATCAAATATGGTTATATCTGTCATTAATGAGTTGAAATTAAGAATGACTAAAGCTGATTGGAATTTTATGTCAAGCATTGAGTTTTGCGATTGTTAAAAGGACACTAGAGAGCAGGATAGCAGTACTACAAGCAGGCAATAGTAAAATTATGGAACCATAAAATGCCCTATGAATCGTTGCGTTAATTGATTTTTGGAGTCGCATCATCCTAAACTGCCTTAGTTGTATGCTATTAAATAGTTCTCTTGACTTTTTGTAGTATGCTGATCTTGCTGAGTTCTGTTGTAGAGTGGAAAAGCTTCTTCGCATATTTATGTTGAGAATAGGGGCAAACTCACAATTTACATCAGAATTTCATCATTCATGATAGAGATTATTCGCTGATTAGTCCTTAGAGACTTAACTGCATGTGGAAGCATTTGATTTCTGCCTAGTAGCTATGTTTTTTGTTTCTTGGTCAAGCTTCATATTTCCATAAGCTAAAATAACTGTTACTTGTTATCACTCAATGTAGGCATGGATCCTATTGCCAAACGGTTCATGTGGGAAGTAATATCCCGTTTGTCAACCAGACAGGGAAAGACAGCAGTAATTCTTACTACTCACAGCATGAATGAAGCACAAGCATTGTGCACTCGTATTGGGATCATGGTACATTTGCTTTATGCTTCTGAAGCTTAAGCTTCCGGTAACATCCTTCGATAAGGAAATAATATTTCTTTTATAATTTGAAGGTTGGAGGTCGACTGAGATGCATTGGAAGTCCTCAGCATCTGAAAACACGATTTGGAAACCATCTTGAGCTAGAGGTATGCTAGGCGTAGTTTTAGAGTCTCTCTTTGGAAAGACGTATCTTTGTTGGGGAAAATGTTGAAACCTTGTGAAGTGCCAGGATATCATTCAACCAAAATTTCAAGCTATTTGGTGAGGGTTGCAAAGGAATCAAATATTTATAAAACATGGCCCTTTACAGGAAATGTTGAAAACATCACATCAAATTACAAATCCACCATAAATGAGGTCAATGTGGATGGGGCTTGAAATCTACCAACTATAAAGGCCCTGTCCATTCAACCCATATACTTGAGTTGTTATGTTGGAGTTTCTGTACTAGAAATAGAATAAATATTTCTTTTTTGGGGAATCAGGTTTTCTAGTTTTAAGAGGTTAGTAGACTTTAAAAGCTACTTTTCTTTCCTAGGTTTTATCATGCCTACAAAAATAGAAAATATCTCCTTTCGGTATTTTTGATATAATTGTAGTGAAACGTATGTCCATTTCTACCTCTAGAAAATAGTTTCATGGATAAAATGTACTTGTTAGAAGTTCTACTAAGGGAAAATATGAATTCAAATAGAAAATAGGGACGGGAAATAGGATCCAAAATGTATGAAGTTAAACACAGATTGTTTGCATCTACTTGGACAGGTATATTGAATTTAATTTGTTACTCTTCTTTCAGGTTAAACCTAGTGAGATAAGCCCCTTGGATCTGGAATACCTTTGCCGAATGATACGAGAAAGGCTTTTGAATGCATATTCGCATCCAAGAAACTTACTTGATGACCTTGAAGTTTGCATTGGAGGCACTGACTTCCTCATATCTGAAAATGCATCAGCGGCAGAGATAAGCTTGTCCCAGGAAATGATAGTTATGGTTGGACACTGGCTTGGTAATGAAGAGCGGGTGAAGATACTTGTATCAACCACTGCCGACTCTGATGGAATGTTTGGTGAACAATTGTCAGAGCAATTACTTCGAGATGGTAATAAGTTATGCCTATATCTTGAGTTGTTATTCATGTCCTTGGTGTATTCCTTTAATCTTCTCAGACCTGTATGTTTGTCACTCTGCAATACTTTAATTTTTGTTCTCTTTATTGTAACTTTTAGTTTTTATTGTCACTGTATCTTTGTCGGTACATCTTGGTCATAATTTGAAGATAGTGCCTCTCCATACTTGTAGTTTTACATATGAGCCAATTGTTCTCTTCATTGATCACGTTTTATTCAGTCATAGCTTCACTCTTGCTTAGGCCTCAAGAACAGAAAATTTTCTTCCAACTGCTGGTTGCTAGATTTGATTTTTTTCAGATTGCATAGGTTCCATACTTCTACATGAATGCTGATTCTTATGTTTGCTTCCCTAGCTAGAATGTTGACATTAAATGCTTAAACTTTTATCTAGGGGGTATACCACTGCCAGTATTTTCCGAGTGGTGGTTAGCGAAGGAAAAAATCTCAGCAATTGATATGTTTGTCCAGTCCTCATTCCCTGCAGCGACATTTCAAGGGTGCAATGGTTTGAGTATTAAGTATCAGGTAGAATAAATAAAGCTTGGAGTCTTTTCATCATTCTGCTGCTTATATGTTTTTAATGTTTGATACATGGGCCTTCTTTTAAATGTATGTCGATATAGGACAATGCAATTTTAGTCAAATTTTGTATTCTGAGTAAGTATTGCAACAAGCTCACGTGTCTTTTTACAGGCTTCAATTAAATAAGTTCTACTTTGTTATTATTTTTTATTTTTTATTTGGTTATAAAATGAACCTTATGATTGTGGCATGAATAGTGAGTGGTAAAGTTTGGGAAATTGAATAGGATGTTGGAATTTCATGTGTCAATATGACATGTTTTAGGTGTGAAATTTCCCAGTGATGATGTATCTTTGAGGCCCAAACATTGCAAGTCCCTACGTAAATTCCAAAGTGGTTGGTGTTGATGCATTTAGAACATAATATTGGATGCCTAGGAAGAATGTTTCAGAATGTTAGGAAACTAGATAAAAGCCTTCACTGCTAAGATGCCAACACTGGAAGGGCCTTCCTTCCTGCCAAATTTTATCTCAAGACAGGTTCAGACGGTTTGTCTTTAGATCATTATGACTGCATAAGTTTACATCAATACAGGTTCAGACGGTTTGTCTTTAGCTTATTATGGCTGCACAAGTTTACATCATATACAGGTTCAGACGGTTTGTCTTTGGATTATTATGGCTGCACAAGTTTACATCATATACAGGTTCAGATGGTTGTCTTTAGATTATTATGGCTGCATAAGTTTACATCATAGGATCAAACTAATGAAGAACTTCTTTCAGTATTCAAATGGGTGATTTTGGTTGGAAAGGATCCTATATGTGCATCGTACTCATCCAAAATTTTGTTTCAGTTGCCACATGGAGAAGGTCTTTCCCTAGCCGATGTTTTCGGTCTCTTGGAGCAAAACAGGTAAAAAGCTTCAAGTACAGTTTTAACACAGTTTTAACTTTCTTCTTTCTTTCTTTCTCTCCATCTCTCTCCCTCCACCTTATTGTATATCTTCTGACTATTTTCATTTTAACCAATGTGTTTCTTTTCTTGTTTAATTCATGCCTATCTCAGAAATCAATTGGGCATAGCAGAATACAGCATCAGCCAGTCAACGCTAGAAACCATTTTCAACCATTTTGCAGCTAGGCCTTGAGTTAGAATTAGTTTTTGGAATACTCGAATAGGATTTTCACATCATACTTACCTTCCACTTCTTTCATTGCAATATTATAGGTACTTGCACCAAAGGCATTGCTCTTGTGCTATTTTTTTGCACGACCATGGCAAGCTTGTACAAGTTGCCATGTATTAAACACAAAGAACTGGTATAGGGGCACCAAATTTTGTTTGAATACTGGATC
>JAOSBL010000005.1:27394060-27406372 GCA_027568915.1 Erythroxylum roraimae | reverse complement strand
TTTCTTCCTTGATTAGGTGGCTACATCAACCAGAAGTGACTTCTTCAACTTATATAGAGTTTCTATGAATGTGACATATGATGTTTAATTGATAAGCAGAACGGGAAGTTATACGGGGAATCCGCTACTTGGGATTTTCTACTCCATATTGATGTGCTGATGACTAAATATCGAAACTACTCTCCCTGTATCCTATGATTTTTGTTTCATACATATAATTACACACACACACTCGATAACTATTTAGAAACATGATTTTGTTTAGGAAACTATTTATTTCAGCCCTAATGGATGTAAAATCCTTACATGGTTACTTTTTTTTTCCCACTTTATTGATGTTTCAATTCTCAACAAATAATCCTTTGATTATGAAATTTTGTCATGTCTATTTTAGTTTGGTGTCCAAAGATATAGGAGTACTTCCTGTGATATGTAACACAGACCTTATTATGTACCCAAGATCATACATGAATGGACTAAAAATGAAGGTAATGCGAAATACCTGATTTTGGTTCCATTTATAATTCTGATGCCGTTTCCAAGCTCCAAACGAACACAAATCTCCCAAGACCTTTATGGAAAGTGTTTCCCGATACGAGATTTAGGTCTTTCTACAGTTTTCTCAAAACGTAAGCTCTCTTAACGATTCAGAGAATCCTTATGCTTACGATTGATATGAGCAACTGCAGGAGACCTTAACCTTTATATATAGCTTCTATATCGGACTTCCCTATCTCAAAGCCGATATGGGTCCGGTCCACACTAATTAAGATTCATTTTTACCCGATCTTTGACCCATTGATTTAGATCATTTATTGAGCCACTTTATTATCTTTATCTAGAACAAATTACGTAACTTAACCGAAAATTTATTGAAAAATAGAAAAATGCAATTAATAGTTGTCCAACTTTATAAAAAAGGACAAAATTGTCCAACATTCTCCTCTTTGGACAAGCATTAATTACAGTTTTGACTCTAATTTAAAATTTTGGTTAAGCCACATTACTGAATTAGTCGACTAAGATTTAAAAACAAAACATTTAATCCAAAGATAATGAAAGTCCATCATTCTATCCTGTAAGGCTTTCAATACTGAAAAGCATCAAATGCATTTGTCATGTGCGCCATAGATCCAATACAACCACGTATACCTAATACGTCACTAATATGAATGGGAAAATGGAGTGTGGCAAACTAGGATGACACCTTATTATCTAAATTATATCATCTTTGTTTGTAGGTCTCGATTCGTCCAACTTTATGCTAAATCGCATATGCTAAACTGCATTAGAGAAATCCTGTTTTTTCTCACCGAATGCTAAACAACATTAAAGAAAACTTGTTTCCTCCCACCAAATGTTAAACTACGTTTATGGGATTAAAAACTTATATCCCCCTATGTCATGTCAAATTCATGGATACTCGTACTAGAACTGTATGCGTCTAAATGACATGAGCACAAGGTCAATCTGTATATATACCCAAAGACCTTTAAATGCTTAAGATTGACACAAGTCTTAAGACTTGCATATATATTATGATAATGTATGATAGCACGTATTACTGGGGATAAACGATGATCATCTTTGTTGATAAACCATTATACTATCATAATACATCAAAATGTACAAATATACATGGAGCAAACATAATGATCCGCTAATAACAGTGTCTAAGGACGTCAAAACACCCATACTATATACTTGTGTCACAAACACAAGTGGGCGAAATCCTTTAGTTAAAGAATCAACTTACAATTTCTTAGTCTTTAAATGCTCCAAACCTTAATGTCACCTTTTTGTATAAACACTTTTATGACCAAACAATTGATCTTTAAATTCTAAGACCCTATGATATTCTTTGTTGTTATTAAACAACACGACAAGAAGATTACCACAGTACAACCAAATAGGTATAGCCAATGAATCAACCGTAGACAACTCAGAAATCAAGTTTCTGAGTTAAACCGTCTGTGAAGCGGCCCTATAGCATGCACTCTGTATTCATAGTCGAGGAAGTTACCTATGTCTTCTTAACACACTTCCACGACATTGTACCATTTGCAAACTTAAAACTATAACCTTAACAGAACTTTCGATAATCCGGAAACATAGCTAAAATCTGAATCTGAATCCCCTATGAGGTTTAGTCTGTTGACTTTTTTTATGTCAAAATACAATCCTTGATTCCCTTTAGTATCTCAACACTCGCTAGACTGCATTCCAATGGTCTACAACTGGATTAACCAGATATTGACCAAACAGTCAAACAGTGAATGTAATGTCCTACCTAGTACGTAGTTGAGCATACATTAGGCTATCAACTGTACTAAAATACAGAACATTCCTCATAACCTCTCTCTTTACTTTATTCTTTGGATATTTTGTTAAAGATTATCTCTCACTATAAGAAACAGGTGTTACGACAGGTTTACTATTAACCATACTAAACCTTTATAATACATACTCAATGTATGCATTATATGAGAGGTCTGATGAGTGTTGAGATCTGTTCCGATGAATCCGAATACTTAGGACAGAAGATGTTACACCAAGTCCTTCATGTCAAATTTCTTGACCAAAAGTTGCTTAACCTCATACAACATTGTCAAGTAATTTGACGTGAGTAATATATCATCCACATGCAGTAATAGGAAGATAACTTTGCTCCCCTTGATCTCATACTACAAGCATCTTTTTAATTTTATTTTCCATGAAGTCGAAAGAGGCCAAACCTTATCAAATGTAAGGTATCACTTTTAGGAGGATTGATATAAATCATATATTGATCTGCATAAAGACCAATTCCATCTGGATCTTGGAATCCTTCAGGTTGTACCATATAGACCATTTCATAAAGGTCTTTATTCAAGAAAACAATTTTGACAACCATATGATATAACTCTATATTATCATGAGCTACAATTGCCTTAATCACTCAAAATGTATCCTACGAGGATACGGGAGAAAAGGTAACATAAAGTTAACCTTCCTCTTTGTTGAACCATTTGGCAACTGAGTGAGCCCATAAACTGCAGAACTTTATCCTGAAATCCTTTAGGTCTTTAAACTTCATTTACAACTGAGGGGTTTGCAGTTCCGATGCAAATCAACTGGCTCTCAAACCTTATTATGCTTCATGACTTACATCTCGTCATTCATTGCATCCCATCACATATCTGCATTGGGTCTAGAAACAAGTTTTGTAAAAGTAACTAGATCTGTAACATGTCTAATAGCATAGTCCTGTACACTTGATAGACTATGTTATCAGATGGGATAGCAGGTTGTCTAACTCTAGTGGATTTACTTAACTGTATTAGATCTTGTATCCCTAGGAATCTTTGTGTTTACAAGTATGGGTTCCTATCCTTGTACAGGCACAGTACAAAGACCTAGATCCACCAATCTAACTGTATGAGTGGTGGGAACATGATAACTGTAGTATCCGTCATGCAATCATCCAAAGGGTCAAAGGACCCACCATCATCATAGACATCGTATTCGAGAAACATAGCTGTTTGTGATTCCACTATTCTGATCCCTCCTTCTCTACAGTAAAAGCTGTAGCCTTAAAGTATTCGAGATATTTTACTAAATAGCAATGAGTGGAACGAGTATGCAATCTTTCTTTATAAGGATTATATTACCTCAATAGGGCAGCCTCATACAAGAATGTATGCAAGGCTTGGTTTTTAAGCTTTTAGATAATTAGGTAGAATAATCCTATTCTGCATTGACTTTTTCAAGTCTTTTAGGGTGCTGTTATGCCTTTCGACAACACACTATTTTGCTCAAAACTACTCGGCATAGTGAATTAAGTCACTATTCCAAATGACTTCAAATATCTGGCAAACGGACCTTTTAAAGTCCTGAAACACCATGTTTGCCATGATATTCTCCTTCACGGTCAAATCTGACTATCTTGATGAATTTTTCCAATTGGTTCTCAACCTTCAGTCTTTAAGCAAGAACACATAACTGTAAAGGGAATAATCATCAACAAATGTCATAATACATTTGAAATTGCACAATGCAATTATATAAGGTCTACCGATATCTTTATGTACCAGACTCGACAAGTCAAAAGCATGAGTTGACTTCAATATCCTTATTAGTCAACTTACCCCTGCAATAGTCAGCACATGTTCCCAGATCATCATAATCTAGAATTGAGAAATGCTTTCCTTGATCATTCTCTCAACCCTAGCTTTGGAAATGTGGCTTAAACTTTTATGTTACACTATGTATGACTTCTCATTCATCAGGGTCCTTTATTTCATAACTTGTTTAGCAAGATACGAAGAAGCATTTATCTAATTTGGGGTAAGACATATTCTATACAAACCATATGACAAGAAAGTTATACCATTATATTTTGCATTAAACAACAATTGTACAACAAAAGCATTAAATACAAAACATTAACCCTCTTTGTCCAAAATTGATCAAAGGATCACATATAAAATGTGTCTTGTAAAAACCAAAATAAACCTTACAATAAAGTTCAGTACATACATCCCCTGTAGATATTACTTCCACTTCTTTATTGTTGTAAACCATCAGTTTCTCCTTCCCTTTATTTGGTTTTATCCTGGATATGAACCTTTACATTGTGGAAACACCTCGATCAGACGCTCCACAAAATAGCCACCATATACTTAATGCGACTATCACAAGTTAGATTCATAATTGACAAGCCAAAGAGTAACCTGATGGTCTCATTCTTTCCTTTTAACCTCATACTACTAGTTTCTTTATGTCCCTAGGACCTTTACTAGCACTGGTTTGACCAACATCAGCATGTGGAGAAGATTTGAAGTTTCTACCTTTGAACTCAACGGGATTCTTCTTTGTCTTCCCTTATGTTGCTTCGAGGGCTGTAGGAGTAGCAAACTTAAGTTTCTTTTCCTCAGCAATGCAATAGGCTATCAAAGCATTGAAGTCCCAACATCTTCAATCTACTGTGAAGATGAATTATTTTCGATATGTACTCCATTACTCCCCTTTCTCTTATATATACCTCATGGAGAATAATTCTTTTATTAGGGCACTTGTCTCAACATTAGGTGAGACTGTGTACCTCTGGGAGACATTATCAAGAAACTCCTTCGCTATGTATGTGTCCGGAAGTCCACTTAGCAGATGGTTATGAATGAATCTCTTAATGGTCATCAGATATAATTTGTTAGACAGATCCCAGGTTTCATAGGCTGCTTTATGAACTCTCGAGCTCATGGATGTAGGTGGAGATGGCCTATTCGTCCGTATGGTCGTATCAACCACAACTATCTCTATAGCAATCAATACATCCTCTGTCCACTTCTTTGTATTGAAACCGATTAGGGTTTCAATGGTAACACTGATTTTGTTGACTGAAAAGGTAACTTCAAGATGATAATCTTTAAATCAGAACAAATGTAGGACAACAGTGATACTCAAAACCATTAAATAGTATCTTTACTGAAAATTCAGTCACACATATTATAAAACACCTGTAGGCTGAATACATAATATATGCAACTAGACCTCCACATAAAAGCGATCAGAGTATAAATCATCAACTCTCATGACACTACCACTTGTGGATGAATAGATCATTCAAGCAACGACTTTCCTCTATCTAATGCCTTTATGCACATCTCGAAATCTCATATAAGGCTAACACTTGTAGGCAGAATAACCAAATATGAGATCAGAGACATCCCCTAACATGTAAGCAAAACAATTCAAAATATTGACTTAAAAGGCCACTGTGGTGACTACATCCTCATCAGCACTCAAAAAGTCCACAAACACAAGGGATACATCTTTATGTTATCCTCACATTCTTCTCACATTCTTTATGGGCATATAGTATGTGACAATGTAACATCAATAAATGCAAAAAATTGAATGCACAGTCTTATTGTCACACACTCGTGCTGAAGACATTCCATGAAAACTTCATTTGAGAGTTCGTAAGAGAAAAATCTCAGTAGAGTGAGTATCGTGACTCACCGGATACTGAACCGACCACCTGAGACACAAAAATCTCATGTGTTTCCCTTATGGCAAGTTTGTTGCACAAAAATTCACTCAAAATGGCTTTAGAATGTCTTAATTCCTTTTTTGATCAACTATCATGCAATCCCGAATACTGAACATAAGACCCAAGACATAAGAACTTGAAGTATCTCCCTTATGTGATGTCCGAAGCATGAAAATTTACTCGAAACGGATTCAGAATACCTTAATTCCTTTTTTTGGAGTTAAACTTTAATTTTTTACTAATGTAATAAATCCAGAAAATTGGGAAAACTTACTTTATGAATTTTTCGGACCCGAAAACTGACCCAAAACACCGTAGGACACCCTTGCAGGAAATCTATTTTTGTGTTTATTTTTTTAAAAATACTGCAGCAAAGTCCGTACGGCTGACATGGCGCATTACGTCAGTGCGGATGGCGCGGGGCCGCACGTGCATTGTATGAGCGCGCTCGGACACTCGTCAGAAGCCCCTGGCTCGTGCACGTCACTCGCTCCCCACACATAAAACACGCGTTGCACAAGCTTCCACGTGTCATCTATCCGACGTGCCACGTGTATGGATGGAAATGGCACATGCGCGACACACGCCTCTCGTCCCATGCTCATAGGAGTGCAGGTTGCGTGTGTGATGCATGCGTGACAGGCATCCGTCGCTTGCTGGAGGGACGTGTCGGCACGCGGTTGGCGTGTGCACAACACATGCTAATCATACGCCGCTTCCTGTGACTACTGTACTGCACGCGCCCGACGTTTCCTCTCCCATCGATGCCGAAGGTGATTTTTAGCATCCTGGGATGTCATTTTTTGCTCTGCTTGGCCTGTTTTTGACCTATTTTTTATAGCTAGCCTTATGTACGTAATTATACACGTAAAAAAAACTGAAAAACGAATCAAAACTTGAAGAAAACCATATGAGATGAAAATCGAAAAGCTTTCGTTTCTGGCAATCTGATCACGTAACCACTCTGATACCACTTGTAATACGTAGTACAAACCTTATTACGTACTCAGGATCATACATGGAAGGATTAAAAATGAAGGTAATGCGAAATACCTGATTTCGGTTCTATCTATGATTCTGATGCCATTTTCGAGCTCCAAACGAACACGAATCTACCAGGACCTTTATGGAAAGTGTTTCTCGACACGAGGTTTAGGTCTTTCTACAGTTTTCTCAAAATATAAGCTCTCATAACTGGTTAAAGAGTCTTTATGCTTACGATTGATATGAGCAACTGCAAGAGATCTTAACCTTTATATATAGCTTCCATATCAAGCTTCCCTATCACAAGGTCGATATGGGTCCGGTCCACACTAATTGAGATATATTTTTCACGCGAACTTTGACCTATTGATTTAGATCATTTATTGAGTTACTTTATTATCTTTATCTTGATCAAATTACGTAACTTAACTATAATTTATTGAAAAACCAAAAAATGCAATTAATAGTTGTCCAACTTTATGGGAAAGGACAAAATTATCCAACACTTCCCCTCTTCTAATGTTTTAAATTCCATTAGATACATAACATGTCAAAAGATTTCTAATCACTTCTACATATTTTAGGAATTTGCAATTGTGTTGTTAGCTTGATATAGTTTGATGTATTATTATTATTATTAAATGCTATAATATTTGTTTGATTGGGATTCAACTATATTTTATATTAATCTAAATATACAAATTTCATGCAAATGTGAAATTACAAAGTAAAATTTGTGAAAAGTTGATATCTAAATTTATCATATTTGAGAATCTTTTAAAATACAAAAAAAATGATAAAAGCAATCTCAAAGAAAAATAAAAAAGGTTTCAAGTTTCTAGTACACAAAGGACAATAGCATAACTTGAGAATTAATATCTAACGGAGGATACACGGTGTAACTTTTGTGGTCTCTCGGAAACTTGTTTGCATGCAATAAGGGACTGTTCAAGAGCACAATCTTTTTGGACTCGGTTTCTTCCCAACGGTGTAAATGCAAACTTTTTTAATGGTGATGTTCGTGAATGGCTGTCCACGAATCTACGCATTTCTACTAAGGTATGGGGATTTGATTGGTTCATTAATTTTGGGGTCGCATGTTGGTTTCTGTGGTATTAGAGGAACAAAACTGTGTTCGATGACACTTTCTCTTAGCCTAATGCAGATATTGGATCTTCTATTGTGTTAGACTATGTTGCTGGAGTAGTACAGGCTAAGCACACACTAGCTCGAGCAACTACTGCGAATAGTGGTGCCCATAGGCGTCATATGGTTTGGACCAAGCCTCCAGAACGGTGGGTGAAGTTAAACACAGATGGGGCGGTTAATTCAGCTACTAGGTGTGCTACAGCCGACGGTTTATTGCGTGATGGCTGTTGACAATGGCTAGGAGGTTTTGTGCACAATATTGGTTCTTGTTTGCTGTTACTTGCTGAACTTTGGGGAGTGCATACTGGACTAGCTCTTGCTTGGGAAGTGGGTTATCGACGCATAGAGCTCGAAGTGGACGCTCTGGAGGTAGTTAACATTTTATTTGGGTCCAGTAATTTGAGCTTGTGTGGTAGTTCTTTGGGGATGGTCATTAAGGGAGCTCTTGGCAAGACCGTGAGAGGTTAGATCTCGCCACATTTTTAGGGAAGGAAATAGGTGTGCCGACTGGTTAGCTCATGTTGCCAGGTCTTTTGATATTGGGATATTCTGTCTTCCGTCTCCACCTTCGAGTTGTCTTTCTTATATCCTCGACGACATGGTTGGGGTCTTATCCCCGTAATTAGGAATATAATGGCGGTTTTCTCCAACGTATAAATATATATATATATATATATATACTAACTATAAAAGAGGCATTTTACGTAGCCAATGAAATACTTATCCATGGCTCATGTATGCCCTTATTGTCTCGTCTTAAACTACAACCATAAAATCAGCCAAGTGTTTGCTATTATATTTGTAAACAAGCTACTTCATTTCAAGCAGGTTGCTTCCCTAACTTACCTATGATTTGTTGTTATTCTACATTGAAACTTTTAACATTACTATTATTTGCATGCTTGAGATAGTAAAATGGTTGCACTTTCTCTAATCTCAGCCTTCTTTCTTTTCTTCTCCGTCTCTCCTTCAGCTTCCAATCTCACACCAAACAACATTGGTCTGTCATCATCATCTTCATTCTCCAAATGTGCATATTTAGCCACCAAATCAAGAAGTTCCTTGCACTTACTTTTCATGCCATAAAGCTCAGAGTTGAGGACCCCATTTTCTTTCTTGAGGCGCTTGTTTTCAAGCACAAGGGTAGTGTATTGATGATCAGAGGAAGAAGAAGTAGACGAAGATCTTTGATCTTCATCATCCATAATTAAGTCTACTTGTGGGGTATTTGGCTGTATCATTAATGGTTGCTTGTTGCTGTTTTGTTGTTGTTTGTTGGACCATGCTCTTCTTCGACGAATTTGGCCTAGCAACTCTCTGTTTCCCTTTTGGAACATGTCGTTGCAAAACTCCCAACGACTTGTTGTCACCTTTCGAAAACCCTACATGCACATATAATGTAAATGGATTTGCTTAAGAAGATTCATATTTTAATAAAATAATAGTATATAAAGATCTTTCGTATACTCTTTGAGGGTTAAGTGATGTTCCTTGTTATATATTTTTCTTTCCCCTATTTAATCCACTTTAAACACATTTTTTAATAAAGAGATAATACATAAGACGTCTAGTATCTATACTAAAACCACTTGCGGACATAAATATAATTTATATATCTAAAAACTGAAAACTATGTAACTTTTTTTATTTTTAATTTTGGGTTCCTTTTTAGGTTTTCAACTTTCAAACCAATGAAAGCCAAGTGGAGACAGAGTTAGGTTAGACAGGAACACTTAAACCTATATATATATAGATATATATATATATGTATTTATATATCCTATTCCTAATTTAAGGAACCTAAATGGTCCAAATCATGATGATTAAGTCAACTTGAACAAAAATAGATTGAAAAAAAGAGGAAGAAGCTTAAGGTTAACAAAGAAGTTTACGCTGGTAGGCATGAACAAACATACATAAGTATTAAGCTGGCGCACGAAGCTGGAGAAGTTGCTATGCTTGAACAGCGTAGGGAGTAGGTCACGAGCAAAGTCTGAGGGTTGCCACACCACGAAGCCCCTGCCCTCTCCGTTCCAGGATATGACGGGGTCGGTGGCCGGATCATCCACTAGCATGTATGTCTTCAATAAGAAGGGTGGTGGGCTGGATTTTCTTACATATTCCTCCACTATTACACCCTCACCCTCACCCTCACTCTCACCTTGCTTGTTGCTCATCTTCTCATTATTGGGTATCACCTCCATGTTTGTAAATATATATTAAGTTTGGAAATTGATTTAGAGAGACGAAGAGAAAGAAACTATAATTAGAAAGATGAATTAATATGCTAGTGAACAAGAGCAGAAAAGAGAAGAAGGGCAGTTAAGAACTCCCAACCCCAACAATAGAAACCCAAGACGACTCCACAGTTCATGAGAAATGCAACTCCTTCAATTCCCTTCTTTCTCTCCCTTTCCCCCTTCTTTTATGTCTCCAACAAATGTTTGAAACGTATGTTTTAAGGATAAGTATATTGTGTTCTTCCTATGTATCCCCCATATATATAAATATATATATATATAACACGCAAATGGTCAGTTAAGAGTTAAGACAAAAAATATGTCATGCACATTGTATATATATGTATGTAAAACATACTCTACGATTGAGTTCGAATTTTCTGTCAAATATTATGATGTCTTGTTCTGTCTCATGAATCTCATTCATTTATTTATATGGGTCTCACGTAGGTTTGCATAAATGAACGTGAGACCCGCATAAATAAATGGCTGAGATTTATGGAACAAAATAAGACACCACAATATTAAACAGAGCAGCAACTTGCATAGTGTAAGTTGTTTCATGAAATTATGGAGTTTGTGGACCCCAAGTTCTTATCTTTCGTTTAGATCGTACGCCAAGGCCATTTTGAATGGTCAATGAACAACAACATCGCCTCATTCATATCATATTCTTGGGTAAGTAAAAGACATATTTCAAGAGATTAATGGCTGAATAGGTCGAGGAAAACATGATGTAATATAAATGACTTGATAATTCAATTCATACTTAAGATTTAGTTAGTTCTGTGGTAGAGATGTTCGAACTTCATGTACACACACCATTCCAACCACAAGAACATGAGGATGTAAGGAGATCTAGAGAGCAACATGAATTGATCGCCTTGGTTTGATTCAGGTAGGCATAGGCTGCTATTCTTTTTCTTTCCACCAAATTATGATACACGAGTTCAGGTCCTCATGACAGGATTTCAAGTCTCAACAACCTACGCGTTCAATTTAATAAATCCATTACTCTTTCATAAAATTAAGCAAGTAGACTGCGTTTGCAGCACTCTGACAAAAATCAACGTTCTATCCATCTAGAACAAGGGTTATGATTTTAGTTGGGCAGGGGCAGCTGAGCTTTTTTGACTTATTTTTAATTTAATCTCTACATACGCTTCTTTCACCAACCAAACCTTTCCCTTTCTCATTTGCTAACCTATCCACCAAATTTAAGGCGTTAGATTTGTGTGTGAAATGGCTCTGTAAATTGCTGCCCCCTCTTTGTACCAAATTCAACAACTAATAATATTGAAACATATCTTGACCCATTTGATTCAAGTTTTTGTTTTCTTCTTTATATTTAAAAATGTCCAAGTTAAAAAGTCCTCTTCTTGATGGGCGGTCCTCTATTAACTTATGCCTTAACCCATCCCAAATACTTGCAAGGCCCACGTGCAATATCTGATATGATATCTTACGAATGATAAATGTATATATCTAGTTGCAAATTAATGTTCATATAATAATATCTCTTACTCTCTTTTTTTAACTAAAATAGGTCAAAAGTTCGAGTTTATCCTTAGTGTAACTTCTTAATATAATCTCATATTTTGATAACCAAACTTAATAACAATGTCAAAACTAATATCTTTTGTGTAATAATTATTCAAAATGCAGGCAATTTTTCAAAAGTTGAATTACTAAATTTTATTATGTTAAAAAATAATTTCTAAATACTTATAACTAATGATAAAACCTAATAATACAATAATATGTAATATAAGGAATTTATCTATTAAGAATTTGTGAACATTAAAGTTTAAATGGTTAAAGTTGGGAAGACTGTTGGATCCCGTTACCGAAATCCAACTACTTATACAGATACCCTCATACATACACGTGATTCCGGATAAACTCTTC
>JAOSBL010000005.1:27358511-27375104 GCA_027568915.1 Erythroxylum roraimae | reverse complement strand
TCAATTAAAAGAATAGTGATCTTAAGACATGGCTTGGCAAGTGACACTTGTCACTTGCCACATGTCCTATTCTTATAACTTTAAACTAGGTTCTTTCCTTTAACTAGTCCAATCAAATCAAATTTCTACTCCAATTGCCTCCCAATTTTAATTGAAACTTGTCAATAACTCCTAAAGTCATTTATCAAAATCTCCATTGCCATTTGACAGTAAATTCTACTACCTTTTTATCAGTTATCTTGCCACTTGGCATTTTTCCTAGTCCAAAAATACCCAAAATTTCAAGAATTTCGTAAATTTCACCAAAAATTCTAAATCACTAAATACACTCTCCAAATCAATTTTCAACATATAAAAATTGCAATTCTCAATAAAATCACATTTATAAACAATTATACTGGGAATATGTCAATGAGTGCATGTACAATTATTTTAATGTGCAAAAGTTCAATATTCACGTGTATGTGTATGCCTTATTATGCATGAGCATGTAATGCACTTTCTAATTTCTTAATAATCTATTATATTTACTATTCTAGCCTCAACATGGGTAATGAGATGTTACATGTTGGCCCTTAGGTTGGCTAAAGTGTTATCTACTTTTAAACTACTAATTGTGCAATGGATATAGAGACTCCCTGGGTCTAGTTGCTTCTCTAGTAATTTGATTTTCTTAATTTAGTGCTCTTCGCTCAACACTAAAGTCTTCTTCACTTCCTCCTCGTTGAATGATTGCTCCTTTGAAGATTCAGTGTTCTTTGGTAACTGCCAAAGAGATTCAATAAGGGTAAAGTTATTTTTAAGTTGTTCTAAAAGGTTTGAGGAATCCATCTAACTATGCCTCCAACAGATTTATCTTTGCTTTGATAGGATAGGGAATTACAAGTCGATACTCCTTGACTTTCTCTAGGTTTCTTCCACCTTAAGCCTTTAGGTGACGCTCAGTAGTCACCTTCTTCTATTGTTGAAGCTTTTTCTTTGTAGTCTGGGTGATTACCATTATGCTTTCCATAGGATTTGTTTTTGTTGTACTTGACAAACTCCCCATTAGTCTTTCCACCATTGTCCTTGCTAGTTGGTTGATTCTAATTTTCAAGTTGCGTATGGATGCATTAGTTTGTTCGTTCTTCACCTTGGATTATCGAATGAATTCCACTATTAGCTCATCTATACCTAGCTTCATGGGTTGCGATGTTTACTATTGGAATCTTAGAGGAGGGTTGTTTCTTGTCTACCCCTGATTTTTCAATGAAAAGTTAGGGTGATTTCTCCAGCTAAGATTATAGGTGTTATTATAGGGATTGCTTTGGGGTCTCGAAGCATTCCTCAAATTATCTACATGCTTAGGTTGTACTGATTGAAAATCTTATCCGTGGTGCTCTAGCCATCACACCTCGCACTACATCATTCTTCCTTGTGGAGACATTGTAAGTCTATCTATCTTTTTACTCAAGGCCTCCACTTGACTCACCAACTGCGCCACTGCATCTACTTCGTATACTCCCACTAGCCTATTGGTTTGTTGATGCGTGTCAAATGCATCAAAAAATAAACCTAACTTTGCACAACTAAATTTTATAGCAGTGTTGAGTAGGAATCGTATCCACAGGGAATGTATGTGTAACTTTTACAATGAAAATTATTGATGTTTAAGATAAAAGGAGGTTTTGATTGGATGCAAGTGAGGAAATAAAGTAAAATTGAGTAAAAGAAAGCAATTTAATTCAAATAGTCAAAATTGATGAAGGTGATGAATGCGTTTAAATCTGGTTTTTGATTTAATCTCAGCCTACATACAATTAAACATACGTCATTGTCATTTTGTTTTCATACCATTCTTATAAACTATTAATCATAAGTTAACAATAAGCTCTATTAACCTCAGTTTTCCTTTAGATCGTGTTTAATCAAAATAAGCTCTTTAACTAAATCTAACTATCAAACAACCTAGAACAAGCTCTTTAGATTTATTCGAACAGCTGTATTATGAATAAGCAAAGTAGATCAATCTAGCAATGAACACATTCAAATCATCTTTACATAAATACCCAAATCAATAGACATAGAATAACATAAACAATCCCCAAAGAGAGAGATTTACAATACACAATGATGATATGCTCAAATGTGATGCTCGGTGTCGATTTCACCCTCGAACAGGAAGAAGGATGCTTCACCCTCCATAAGTCTCCAAAGAGTGAGTGTTCTACTCCTTTACAAGCTCCCAAAATGATTCTTCTTCCCTTGGCCGCTCAAAATGACAATTTATAGGAAAAACTATGTTTCTGGGCATATGTACAGTTGATTGTGCAGCATCAATAAAATGCACATTCCTAAAATGTGCACGACCATGCAAACCAAAAAATTCAATATGCACAGTTATGCAAATTGATGCACGACCGTGCATCTTGCACTACATGGTGAATTCTTCATTTCTTGCATTTTCTTGGCCCATCTTCACTCTAATCCATCTCCTTCTTGTTCCACAATGACAAATGATTTTGAAACCAAGAGAATGGCTCAAGGAATGTTCTTTTAACTCATTTTAGCTCTTAAACTTTCAAGTACCTAAAACCAAATATGAACCAAAATGAGTTCCTTAATCATTTCATAGCATCAATCACAAAGTATTAAAGAGTAAATGTATAATCAATTAAGTACATATCATTCCTGATCTAACCGAGCACCATTAGTAGTTGTTCATGGCCATATCCTCTATTAAATCCTAGGCCGCTTCTGGTGTTTTATTGTTTAGCGTCTCCTCATCTACCACATTAATAGACTTCCTTGTGCTTTGATTCGACCCAATATAAAATGTTTGGATTTGCATCCATAGTGGTAGTTCATGATATGAGCATTGTCTCAAAATCTCCTTAAATCTCTCACATGTGTCATAGAAGGATTCACCTTTATTTTGGGAGTAGGAGGAGATAACATTCCTCAATTTTGCAATCTTAACAAGTGGGAAGTACTTTATTAAAAAAATTTCTACCACTTGTTCCCATGTAGTTAACGAAGAATGTGACATGGAATTCAACCACTACCTGGCCTTCTCTCTTAAAGAGAATGGGAATACACACAGACTGATGGCGTCATCATTAGCTCAATTTATCTTGAAAGTGTCATAGATCTCCAAAAAGTTAGAGATGTGCGTGTTCGGGTCTTCACCCCTGAGTTCATCGAATTGTACTGACTGTTACACCATCTGGATAATGCTCGACTTAATCTTGAAGTTATTTGCCTAGACAGTAGATCTTACGATGCTGGATGTTGCACCAATTAAGTCTACTCTCGCATAGTCAAACATGGTTCGTGGTTGGTCAGCCATATTGTATGATTCTTCTGTATTTACTAGACCTTCCATATGCTCTATATGATGGTCAAGTTCAAACTCACATAATTGCATCCTTTAAAGATTCCTATGCATTGTTCATTCAATCTCTGAGGCTGTGTCTGTTAGGCTCCCAGATATGCTCCGATTCATAAACTAACTAGGAGTATAATTCTAAAAACAAAGAAATTAAACTAAACAAATAAAATAATGTAAAAAAGAATAAAGCAGACTAAAATAATAATGACTAGATTAAAGAAATTAAGGTTTTCCTAATATTAATGTCTCTAGCAACGGTGCAAAAAACTTGATTGATTTAGATTAGTTTGTCAATATTGAATTAGTCGTAAGTGTACGACGTAGCTGTAGCTAGCACAAGCAAGTGCGAATCAAATCCCATAAAGACAATGATTAATAGTAATTATCCTATTATCTAGTCTATGAATTGAGTGTTGGTTTTTAATAAAGAAAAAAAAACTAAACAAATAAAATAAAGTAGGAAGCAATAATGAGCAAAGAATAAAGGAAATCACTTAGAAAACTATCATTATCAAGAATTAGTGCCCAAGTGATGAATCCCCTTAAAATCCTTAGATAATTACCCTTCTATTATGCAATTTGTTTTATTAACTATTAGACTATGGAAATTTTAATAAAGAAAATAATACTAAACAAATAAAACAAAGTAGGACGCAATAATGAGCAAAGAATTAAGGAAATCACTTAGAAAACTATCAATATCAAGAATTAGTGCCTAGGTGATGAATCCCCTTAAAATCCTTAGATAATTACCCTTCTATTATGCAATTTTTTTTATTAACTATTAGACTATGGAAATTCCTATCTTATGCTAATAACTCTTGCGAGAGTACTAACAACTAATCCTAGGTTTATTAACTGAAATTCTTGAGGTTAAAGTTTCTAGGATTGTTTTGCCAATTTTTGAATTCTACCATTAGGTTTGACCCTATTCTAGAGGATTTATGTTGACCAATGTCAAGCTAAATACATCAAATATAGATGTATAAATATGGTCAAATATGTATCTATCCTTTTAGCCTAGCTCCAGTCAGCATTGTCTCTCCCTCATGTAGTGTGATGTCGCCGACCACCACTGCCCCGTGACCGTCTCTTCCTTACGCAGTGTGTTGACACCTGCACAGTGGCCAAGCACACCAGTCTCCACCTTGGACCACCCGCCACTCTCTCCAACCACCATTGACACCACACCTGTCATCTTCTAATCATTGTAAGTTGGCTTTTCCAGTCCATCTACTTACCTGGATAGATCGTATCAAGATTTCGGATTTTGCAAACCTAACCTGAACTAAATCGAACCGACTCCTCCACCTACTAACCCGCAACTCCACAGAGACACAGACTCCAGTCACTCCTTGAGCCACACCAATATAAGGATTTAACTCAGTGAAGGTTGCAAAAAATTGCAACAATTTTTGTGAAATAGTGAATTATGGAATTATTGAAGTTTTTGTTTTTGTTTCCCCTCTTTTTTTAATTTCACTTATATTTTATGTATGTTAAATTCTATATGTGCAATATAATTATAAATATTTTCGTTTCAGGTTTCATTTTTAGTTGGTTCTTTGACACGAACTCTTATTTAAAATTGTAATTGTTAGAGAGTCATAGATATTTATTATTCTTTTTATTTGTTGTTTCGATGTAATTATTATTTATTATACGATGAAATTGTAATATTTTAAATACTTTGTATTATTCTTAATTTTTTATTTATATGAGATTAAATGATCTTTTTCATATTAATTGTGCTTATTATTTATGTGTGAAATATATAAAAAAATTTAATAAAAATAAGTAAATTATTGTTATTTTAAATTTCCATTATTATGATTTTTGGAGACATGATTGATGTAAAATTATATATTTCACAGTACAATATATTGAAAAACTATTTTGCAAATTTAAAAAATTCATGAATTATTTTATAAATTTAAAAAATTGCCAAAAGTGGTACCCGATATTAACTAATGTCAGTATAATACTAGAACTTAAATCCGATAACGAGACTAGTAGGATATTGATAACATTGATCTGCAGTACTTATATATATATGGAATTATATTCTTCTTTAAATGGTCATGTTTCATTCGTTTAAGGTATAGTTTGATTTTCATATTTTTGTTATATAATCCATCTTGAAAATAAAATTTCTTTATATATATATATTGTTTGGATTTGAGAAGTATTCTAATATTCTAATTATTTTACATCTCTTATAATTGTTTCTTCATAACTTAATATTTGCTAACCTTGAGGCTCATTTTTGCCATCCTATTATAATTTGATCTAATTATTTCTTTAAATATTAATTTTATAATTAGATATAAACACTTAAATTTTTAAAAATAATTTTTATATTTATAAAAAATTATTTCTTATTACTACCCTAAGCATTTAATTTATACAAATATTCTTTTAAGTTTAAAAATAAGTATATCTCAAATTTTTTAAAAAATCAATTCCAAATCTTATTCATAGAAATTATTTATACTCAATGTTTGAATTATATTTAAATATTTTTGAAAATTTTAAGTAAAATTTTGTTATTGGTTTTAATATTATGTTGTACTTTATATTGCAAAATAATAATAGTAATACTTTAAATTTTAATGGTGTTATATTTCTATCTATTTATAGTTAAACGATTTATACCAACCTACGTTCATTGATATGATGTTTAAATATTTAAGGTCTTCCTGCGATTTTATACATGGGAAGTTTTTGACGTTGGAGTTTTCTTGTGCTTAGAGTGATCGCACTCTGTAAGCACCTTTCATGCTAATGGATTGTTTGATTTCTATTTTAGTTTTATAAAACTTAATAAACAACAATTGTTTAGTTGTATTTCTATTTCTATTTTTTATAAATTATAATACTATAAAAATTATAGTTTTAGTCTGTCTGTTTTTTTTAATTTTCTTGTTTTAATAAATTATTTAATTCTGTTAAGTTCTAATAAGAATCTTAATTAATATAATTTAATTATTTTATAAAATATTAAAATATTTTTAAAATAAAAATATTAAAAATTATGTAATAGATCAAAAAGGGAAAACAATTATTCATTAAAAATATTTAATAAATATTAGTTTATAAATGAATTTTATTATATTATAAATTTATTTACTAAAAAATGCGAAGAACTTGTTATTAATAAATACATGTAAGAGGCTAAAATAAAACTAATTATTCAAAATAGTTAATAAAATTAATCAATTTTAGTATTATTTATAAAAATATTATAACGTTGATGTTAAAATTAAATATAAAAAAAAAAGCAAAAGGCGTAAATGTTTGGACAAGAAAAGTTGGAGCAGCGAGGACATTAATTCTAGATTTCCCCGACAGTTAACGACGGTTATAGGCCACTTCATACTTCGTAGTCGAGGTTCTTTTGGAGTTGGAACCTGGAAAGGCACAGTCACACACCAACTGCTATGAGTTAATAATCTAAGCCAATTCCAAGAGAAGTACTTACATACAATTCTTAAAAAAAAAAAAAAAAAGAATGGTGTGAAATTAATTAATTTGTAAAAGTAAAGCAGAAATTGGGGAGAAGTGTGTATTGTATTGTATTCATTTCATGGTACAGAAACCAAAACCATGTCAGTCTTTTTTATATAAACATAGATGACGCAGCATTTGCAACAGCGGACGTTGTTGTTTGTTTGTTTTTCTCTTTTTGTTTGAATTGGTTGTATGGTCTGAAACCAATATGACTCCTTGCTTGAAGATAACAGCCGGAGTCGGGACCCCTCCTCCTCACCCCACCACCACCACAACATCCGCCGCAGCCGCCACTCTTCCTCACTCTTTCTTCTTCCTCAGAAATCGTACGCTTCAGAGTCTCCGCCGCTCTCTCTGTGTCAACCCAACTGCTCAAACTTTCTCTTCCAGTACTCTTCGGGTCAAAGCTTCCACTGACCCACCTCCTTCTCAAGGTCTCTCTCTCTTTGGCTGTCTGTTTGATATTATACGTATGTTTAGCCTTCTCTGTGTGCGTGAAAATGGATTTTTGTGAAGGAGAACTAGTTGCATAGATAGAATGTGGAACAAGATAGAGGAATCCTACACTTGGATGTAACTTTCAAATTGTATGGTTTTGTTTTGAAGTTAAATACAGCATGGTAATGCATTCGGGCTCAATTTGATTCAAATCTCAAGTGTCTTTCAATGCTGAAGTGTTAGTTTGGTATGTCATTTTCTGTTGGTGAACCAAAGTGTTTTTTTTTTTGTTTGTTCTGCACTGAAACTGAGTTAAATATTAATGGGTAGTTAAATATATATATATACCCCAGATATGTCTATAATCAAGGAAGTTGATATATATTCTCTACTCTTTGATGACAAACTAGTGCTTACGTTTGGAATGCAATTCATCAGGCCTTTTCTTTCCATGGATTGAGGGCTGTAACAATCTCTTGCTGATTGTACTATAAATTTTCAAGTTCAATTTTATGTACTATTTGAAACCTTTCTAAGAACTTAAGATGCTAGTTTCTTCTCCAGCTTAGAGGTTCACAGAATGGATTCTTTTTAGTTCTTAATCAAATCTTTTTTTCTAGTTCTTGCAACAATGATAACTATTGATAGACATGGAGTATGAAATAGTATGCTGACTTTAAATTTGTTTATGCAGTTGAAGGTGTTGAGAATCTGGTAATTATAGGTTCCGGTCCTGCTGGATACACGGCAGCTATATATGCTGCTCGTGCAAATTTGAAACCAGTAGTTTTTGAGGGATATCAAGTGGGTGGTGTGCCTGGTGGACAGCTGATGACTACCACCGAAGTCGAGAACTTTCCTGGATTTCCAGATGGAATAACTGGTCCAGATTTGATGGATAGGTAACAAGGATAATAAAAACACTTCTATTTACATTTCTATAGTTCATCATTGGCTTATTGGTATCTGACCATTCGTTTATATTCATTTGAACTCCTGTTTCCTCAACAACAAATAGTCTTAACTTTTGTGTTTACCAGAATGAGACGCCAAGCTGAACGCTGGGGAGCAGAACTGTTCCAAGAAGATGTTGAATCTGTTGATGTTAAAAGCAATCCCTTCACTGTAAAAAGTGGTGAACGCAAGGTGATATATGATTTGATGGCATAGCTTTTGTGTAGGTGTGGTTTTATTAACCGTTTCAATTATGCAAACTTAAGAGACTCGAGTGTGCATCTTTGTGTCCCACTGCATAAATAACTTTTCTGGTGTCAACATTGATTAAATTGCTTTCTGTATGCAATTTTAGCGTCTCCCAGAATACAGAGTTTTACTTGTTTTGCTAATGGCATAACTTGATTGAGTACGGCAGTTACTCATTTTCCTTTTTTATTTTTGTTTCAACTGGAAAAAAAGATTTGCAAAATGTTGAAAGGAAAGAAGGTCATAACAATTAAAAATAATCCATGCACAGCATACACTTCTAGTAAATCTATCTAATAAAATGGATAGAGTATGTTGTATGACTAATAAATAATGGCTGTGGCCAATGTGTTTCACTTATAGGTTAACTTTGTTTTGCTTTATTTATATTTTATTTTCTCTCCAATGATTCATTATTACTTGTTCTGCAAAGGGAAAATTATGTCACAATTTTGATTAGAGATTCTTAATTACATAACCTGTCAGGTCAAGTGCCACAGCATCATTTTTGCAACTGGAGCTACAGCAAAAAGGCTCTGGTTGCCTCGTGAAGATGAATTTTGGAGTAGGGGAATTAGTGCTTGTGCAATTTGTGATGGTGCATCACCACTATTTAAGGGTCAGGTTCTGGCAGTTGTTGGAGGAGGTGATACAGCAACAGAGGAGGCTATATACTTGACTAAATATGCTCGTCATGTTCATTTACTTGTACGGAAAGATCAACTCAGGGCATCTAAAGCTATGCAAGATAGGTAATTTTGACAGGAAATCTAGGTTGTGTTTAGGTCGTTTGGGTATTCTTTCTACATTATGCTGTAATATAAGTTCCAGCAGAATGCTAATAACAATGTAGAACTGCGTGATCTTCTGCTATGAAAATTGTTTGAAGTTTCCATTACATGTGCACTTGTAAAATCTTCTTCACAACTCCTTGTTTGTAAGGTCCCCCGTATACTGTAGTGTAACTGAGACATATATCACATTGAACTGCGTTGACTCTGTGGTTCATTGTTAGTTATTGTTTGTCTCAGAGACACTATTTTCATGGGAAAGACCTTCGATATTTTGGTAAATTTATATTTAAATATTATTCTGTAAATGATGAAGTTTGTTGTTCAAATACAGGGCTTGGAACTCAGAATATAGATACTTGAAAAAGATATAAACTGTTTAAATTTGTCATTTATAGTTGCTTATGGTGACTATTTCTCATATCTTTTTTGCTTTCCCTGATTTTCAGTCTCAGCCCTGAATTATATACTAATGAGCAATTGTTATGTTGAGCTTTCAACTTCCTGAATCTTTGCTTAACAGGTTCATTATCACGAATGTTTCAGAGTGTTCAACAACCCAAATATAACTGTGCACTTCAATACGGAGACTGTGGATGTTGTTAGCAATACAAAAGGTCAGATGTCTGGTATTTTGCTCAGAAAAGTTGACACTGGGGAGGAATCTGTGCTTGAAGCGAAGGGCTTATTCTATGGTATTGGTCATTCCCCGAATAGCCAGTTATTGCAAGGCCAAGTTGAACTTGACAGTGCAGGCTATGTGTTGGTTAAGGACGGTACTGCCAGTACATCTGTTGAAGGGGTATTTGCAGCTGGAGATATACAGGTACAGCCGTGGGGTTTTATGTCCTATGTTACTTTCACTTTCTCCATGATCTTTCTATACATGCTGTAGCACGCCCTGACTCAAAACATCGATTTCCTCCGAGTGATTTATGTTTTCAGGAGACTAAGACTAGCAACCTAATGACTGTCAGGACGACTCATAAGTGGGCTAAAAATGAGACTCTCTTTGGATTCTTTTGAAAAATATGTATATTTGAATTCTCTGGTTCACCATGGAACATGGATTCTAAAACTAAATCATTTTAACATTCTACATTTTAGAGCTATTTCAAGATTCTAGTAGTTATTCTTGTTTGATAAATTCATAACATCTAGCTTTGTAATATGCTGACAAAACATTCTTTTTGTCAAAGAAACTGTAGATATACTATTTTTTTTGGGTCAAATAGGATGAATTATTTGGGAACCTGTTTCTGTTTGTTGAGTAGGATCACGAGTGGAGGCAAGCCGTAACAGCTGCTGGATCAGGATGTATTGCTGCTTTGTCAGTTGAGAGATACCTTGTGAGCAGTAATCTGCTTGTAGAGTTTCACCAGGTACTTGAATTTTTTCATCTAGTATTCATTTGTCATCGAACAAAAGAACAAATTAAAAGAATAGAAAAAGAAACAGGCAGAAAGAATATGAGTTATTGGAAGTGTTTTCTTTTGCACATTTGATTAGGTAAAAACTGCATAGCTCGTGATATGGATGACTATGATGGAGAATAGAGATACTTTAACATCATATGTTTGTGAACAACTAGAAACCTTATAGTTCTTTCTCTTCTTTTTACTCTTTGTTCGTTGAAGATAGCATACTGGATTGGACATGCAGTTGTGGCAGGATCTTAGTGATCATTTTGAATTGCTACTTGGTTATTTTATGTGATTGCAACTGACGTGTTAAGATTTCTTAATTTAGTTACCAAGGAAAGGTTGAGACCAAACGATAATTGTGTATATCTTAAGATATTGAGTAATGTGTACAAGTGGAGAAGTTATTTCATTATGTTTATAGAAAAAACAAAGTAACAATTGTGGCAAAAAGATGGCTAGTTAATTAGGGATTTTATATTTTCCTATATTGGAATACTACACTATTATTACCAATAATGGATTAAACCTAGTGAATAATACACTTGAAGATCTTTCCTAGTTTTTGTATTTGTGGATGTAGTGAATAATACAACCAGACCTTAAATCGGTATGTAAATTCTTACTTTCTTTTCCCTGTCTTCACTTTCAATTTCACAAAGTAAGAACATAAACTCCTTTGTTTCTTTTTCTTCTTTAGACTCACTACTTTGTTCTATTTTGTCTTTCTCCCTTCTTCTGGTAAGCCATTGAGAGGGTCGTTATCACTCGTCTGTCTTGCTTTCTAGTGTCTCCTTTTGGCGGCCCATTAAGAGCGTTATTACTGTTTCTTTCTAATACGCCATTCACAGAGCCGTTGCCTTTCTTTTGTTTTTTGTCCTAGCAGCCCATACTTATTTTATTTCTTTCTTTCAACAGCTCATCAGGAGTGCCATTCGTTTTATTCTTGTTTTCCCTTTTTGTGATTTTTGAGTTTAAAGAAAAAAAAAACATATTTTATCTTTAGGTATTTGTTCACAATCTTATACTTAACCTTCATAATAGTGTGGGTAACGAAGGCATCTTTTCCTTGGAACATTTATCTTCTATTTTGTGAAGAAGTTTGGCTTTCAAAATTAATCTTTACTAAGAAAGTTAAGAGTTCAACTCCCATTGGTATTAATTGTTTCTATTGGCTTTTCATTTGCATCATGAATCGTGTTTATTTGACGTGATTGCGCCTAAACTTACATGGTCTCTACTTGACAGCCTCAAAGAGAAGAGGTTAAGAAGGAACTCACAGACAGGGATGTTAAGGAGGGCTTTGACATTACACTCACAAAACACAAGGGTCAGGTGCGTGTTAACACCCAAGAACAAGATCCTAGCATTAACAGAATGAAATCTTATCTTATTTCACATTTCATTTGAACCTCTATCTATTCTGATAATGACTTAAATCCTTGGCGTACCTTTTGATTTTCTTCCCTCAGTATGCTCTGAGGAAACTCTACCATGAAAGTCCTAGACTCATATGTGTGTTGTATACGGCTCCAACATGCGGTCCATGTCGGACACTAAAGCCAATTATTAGCAAGGTATGTTTTGCTCAACTTATTGGCATTTTTAGGTTCGTACTTTACACTTAACCATGATACTTCAATTATGAGTTACATGTGCTTTCAATATTTTTATAGAGAATTTGTTGCTCTGAGTGATTATTTCTCTCGTTAAAGTTTGTAGTGACTGAAACATTTGTAAGTGGTAGGGGTGATGGGCATCCTACTTTTGAGTCATCTTTTATATGAAATATCAAATAATGGGTACGTTGTTGAATAATTTGGAAATTTTGAGAAAAGGAAACTGATTCCTTGAGAACTTTTCTTTCGATCTCATGCTTCGAAAGTCATTAGTTGTTGTATGGATGCTTTACGTATGTCAATTCTGTATTGAGTAAAGATACCTCCCTCATGACTATTATATAAAAACTCTAGTTCTAAATTGGTTCTGAAAAGAAGCCATAAGGAGATGAGAGAACTTGAAAGGAACAAGGTAGTGAGAGTTTATACCAAAGCTTAATCCTTATACAGGATGATCTATGTTCCTCAGTAATCTTTTGCGTCTTAGGGTTTGAAACTTTTAGAAAGTGGTATGCCCTCCTTCCACAAAGTGTAGTATATGTAAAGCTATTTGTTTCCAAGCGAATCCATGTTTTCCTATGCTGGAAATCCATACATTTGTTAGATTTCTAGTTTTTTTTTGCATAATGTTAAGAGGATTCTGTTTTACTTTTTACACTGGTAAAGATACCTGAAATTCTCTTAATATCTCATTATCAACTGTACTGTGAGGCTAGCATAATTAACCGTTGGAGAAGTTTTTATAGAGCATGGATCAAGGTCCTTGATCAGACTGTAGATTCCTTGTATTGTATTTCACTTAGTTCTCATTTCAAAACGTGCTTGACTTTTTTGCTCTTGTGGATACATGACTGATGACAGGTGATTGATGAGTTTGATCAAAATGTACATTTTGTTGAGATTGACATTGAAGAAGATCAAGAAATAGCAGAAGCTGCTGGAATTATGGGTACACCATGTGTGCAGTTCTTTAAGAACAAGGAGATGGTCAGGTTGGCTAATTCCTTTTTGTTTATCTTTCCGAAGTTCTTTCATGCAGTTGATTCTTATATTAAGCAACACTTTAGTAGAACAAAATGGTGAGATACTTGTACAAAGTTAGCGATCATTTAAAACTAGCTAGAATTAACATAATTCCTCATTTCCCTTTCTTTGCTTTCCTGTAATGATCATACTCACGTTTTATGGCCATGTAGACAATAGTTGCGTTATGTCTATTATAGATCTTTAGAAAAAATGTTATAATCTTGTTTGTGTGGTACTTTTAGTGGATGCTTTGACACTATACATGTGTTTGCAATTGGAAATACTCATTTGCAGGTTTTATAACTTATGCAGGACTGTTTCTGGAGTAAAAATGAAAACAGAGTACTGGGACTTCATTGAAGCAAATAAATGAGCATAATAAACTTGCCTATTCTGCCAATGGATCATTTCTTGATTCAGTTTTGTTCCAACTTTGGTTGGCTCTTGTTCTGAATGTGGTATGTTTCAACCTATTCTTCAAAAGCTTTGGATTGCTGATCAATCTACACAAAGTGCAGAGTTTCCCGTTTGATTTATTTCAAGTCTGTAGACATGCCCAGATACAACAATTCACGGGGATAATTAAAGTTGTTAATGGATTTCCCGCTGCAAATGTATTCTTATAAAGCAACCGTCCAGAGGCTAGAAAATTTTCTTAGTATTCTTTTTCCTGTAATAAATCAAACACTTAAAACAAATAAATATAATGAGCTTCCTTGTTAACTCTATGGCAGGTGCCAAAAGGGACGAACAGGAAGTTGCATGACCCGAGACTTGTGCAAAAGACTACAACACAGCCAACTAACACTAAATCAGCCTATCCCAGCGTTAATGATTGGAATAATAGACAAAAGCAATCCGTGAGACTTGCTGTATTAGTATTAGAGGTTCATACCAGTTCATACATGTCTTCTACGGAAAACTAATAAATTATCCCAATGCAACCGATTACACTGTTTTTGCAGGCCATGTTGCCTGTGCTGACATTATGATCCCCACAATCACTCCAAACAACCCAAGGGCACTACCAAAGATCTCAATCACAAGAATTTTTATGAAGAGGGAGGAGTTTTGGGCATCAGACAATGAACAGCTGCTTCCGATTATTCCTACACACAACCTGTTGCCAAATGTCAAGTTTAACAACAAACACAAAGCATACACTATAGATCATCCACCTAATCAGATGAGCAAAGGATTAAGATACAAACCCACAAACAAGGTTGGCGACGCCCACAATAATGCCAGAAGCAAAAATTGCATATCCAGCTCGAAGAGATTCTGGAGCACAGATCTTTGATAAAGGAACACTTTCTAATTTGGTTTGCAAGATGATTGCAACAATAACACCATAAATAGCAACAGCTTCACAAAATATTACGCTGGAAAATAAATCCAATAACAAGTTACAACAGACCAAAAATGGCCAACACTAGTTCTAATTCTAAACACAATTTACCATCACTTGTTAAGAACTTTGCAATCACATTCAAGATAACAATATTATAGGTACACCCATACATGGTTCAAATTTCATAACTAAAGAGTATCAACTTCAAACAACTTTCTAGTTTGCATTTTCTGAAGAGTTCCTACAACTCATATAAAAAATTACAAATCAAGCTAATAGCATTGCTATCATCGTTGGAAAGAAAAACAACACTCTTTAATAACTTTTCATTCTTCTAGACTTATATATACAGTATGAGTATGCTCAAGCAGTCTATCAACTGTGGAATGCACATCAAGTGTACAGATCTACCACTAAACATACATGTAACTCATCTATACATAAGTGGTTTCGTTAGCAATATGACCCTCCAACTCCTTTTTCAAAAAGAGGCATATAAGACTGCACATCAAGTGTACAGATCTACCACTAAACATACATGTAACTCATCTATACATAAGTGGTTTCGTTAGCAATATGACCCTCCGACTCCTTTTTCAAAAAGAGGCATATAAGACTACACATCAAGTGTACAGATCTACCACTAAACATACATGTAACTCATCTATACATAAGTGATTTCCTTAGCAATATGACCCTCCAACTCCTTTTTCAAAAAGAGGCATATAAGAAGCCAAGGCTAGTTCATCTTAGCGGAAGAGAGTGTACCTTCCACAACAGAATTAATAAGGAATTCGCATCCTTGAAAACGTGCATTCTGTTCTGAAATATGATATGCAGGTTCACCGAGTATTCATCAAAAGATGCTTTCATTTCTCAAACTCTACAGGTTTCAACACACTAATGATAAAAAATCTGCCTTGCTCCTAAGTCTTCCTGCTCCTTCCCTTCTTTTCTTCTCTAGATTTTGTTCTTTGGCACTACACTTTGGAAACATGGTCACCATACCCAAAATCAAACTTCAGTAACCTCTGGTAGATTGATTGCCTTAGTCAAATGTACAATTTGAATGTCCTCATTTAAAACGATGTACGCGAAACTAAATCCGGCATAGTCGGTTACGATAACAAAGAGTATCGGATTATAAGCACCAGTATTAAGTTCGATTGGACAAACAAAACAAAGCATAAGTAATCACTAAAATTTTTAGAAATATAAAACGCTAAAAATACCCAGGAATGCAGAAACAACATTAATCAGACAAAAGCATGTTGTAAAAATACCTGATGAGATTCTTAGAGGTGATACGAGGAGCCTTAATGGCAGCTCCGATCAAACTACTTCCGGTGATGTAAATCCCCCTAACAAAAATGATGAAAATTCGTTAAAACCCCATATAACAGAAGCAGGGGATGTGCATGGGAAGGGATTACCAGGCAGCCCCGAGGACAGAGACGCCGATAGCGGCAGCAATGCCGACAGCGGAGAAAGTATAGGGGGAGATCTTGACGAGGGCGAGTGACCATGAGCTCGGATATCCAACCAGCATGCCCGAATCCGACATTTCTATTGTTGTTGGAGCCTGTCACTGGATAGTTGGATGCTTTTAACACCCTTCTTGCCTGATGCTGGTGGTCTTCACTCTTCACTGAACGGGCAAACTATACTATGTATTTAAAGGTCTATTCATTCACATAGACAGAGTATCAAATTAGACATTATTTTAAAATTTTTATTAATAATTACAGTAAAACCTCGATAAATGAATATTCGATAAATTAATAATTTCGATTAAATAATAATTTTCTTCGGTCCCGACTTGGGCCAATGGGATAAAATAATAACCTCGCTAAATGCATAAGAT
>JAOSBL010000005.1:27327110-27342823 GCA_027568915.1 Erythroxylum roraimae | reverse complement strand
CAACACTTGATTAAACTATAATCAAGAAAAATCCAACTACAAAGCATAAATCCTAACTCAGGAGTTCACAACAATGTTGTTAAACATAAATGAACTACTCCCCTTTGAAGCCCATTGAACTCAAGTCATCACTACATCTTTAAAAGGAAATGGTGTTTAGCCAAGCATCACTCCGGGAGCACTCATAACTGCAAACACACCGATAGTATCCATGGCAGCAGCAGCAGATGATGAATGCGACGATGAAAAATGGAAGGGAATGATGGATGAAGGTCGAGAGTGAGAGAGATGAGAGGTGTGTGTGTGTCGGCTCTCTCTGTGGAGTGTTGTCTGCTCTTTTTTTGTAACCTAATTTAGTAGGTTTTTAAGTGTAGGATCGGTAGGTCGGGTCAAACAGTGAGTGATTTTTCTAAATATAGTTCGGGTTTTCAACGGTTTGCCATGGTGACAGATAAGTTCGCCGCGACGTACTTTTCCCGAAAGGTTTCGCTCTTTGCTGGATCCTTCGCCGCGAAGAAAGAATTAATCTTCACCGCGGTAAACTTTTCCCGAAAGTTTAGCCTAGATTCTTCGTGTTTCGCTGCGGCGACAGGTCTACTTTGCCGCAACGAATGTTTTGTAGCGCCTTTGCTCTTGTTGACTTTACTTCAGCCCATCTTTCGTCTCTCTTCTCCTTAAGAATCCTACAATGACAATAGCAATTTGCCATATCAATTATTCTCAGAAAATTTAATAGTGCAATTAATACCAATTTATAACAATTTTTACTATCAATTTGCATAAAATAAAAGTACACACTCAAGGATTAATTTAAGCAAATAATCAAGAATTAGGAGTCAAAAAGTATAGTAAAAGTCATGAAAGTGTTGCCAATTTATATAATAAACTTAGGCTCAATCAATACTCAATACCAATTTGTTTATTACAATTATAATTTAAAAAATTCCCAAAATATTCCTTAAAATTTGTTTGAAAAATCAAGAAGCTTTTATATTAAAACTAAAAGCTTCAATGCCTCTCAATGAATAAAAAAAAATCATACAAAATGAAATGAAATGTCTATATATGATGAGCCTTTTAGATCGTCAAATTAAAAAAGTGAGATTACAATTAATGATACAAAATTTAAAATAATCCTGATGAACCTTAATCTTCTTATTTCTTAGTTTGATCATTATTATTTTTTGAAAAATGAAATTTTCATTAACTCTAAAAGAGTTACAAGAATGTACAAAAGAATGTCATTTACGATGACAAGAACTAAATAGAAAGAGATAAGTACAACTCAGTCAAAACACAAGTAATCAATATACTTCCATCTGCAGACTTACAATAATAGCAATCTAAAACTAGTCTCCATCTTCTTTTCAATGCTACGTTCATTTTCTTTGAGACATGAGTTTGTAAAATCTCCCTAATCTAGCAACAAACAAAATGAGCTAGCTCATATTCATCTTCTCTAGTTCCATTGAGCAACCTCTTATTCCTTTCTCTCCAAATAAAGTAAACTGAGCAATTTATAGCCAAACTCATATCAATATAACTCATATCAACATGGTCTCCACCCTTTTTTTTTGAAAAGTTTATCAGCCCAAACAAGTATGTCGACCCACTCCTATTGAGGATAGTACAATCTTATTACTTATAGCATTATGCTCCAAATGACACTAATAAAATCGAATTTAAAGAATAGGCGATTAATAGACTCACATTGTAAGTTACACAGGATACATATATGATCTATGGCTCCATTCAATATATCTTTAGTTTTAAATCTGAGCCTTGCAATAAGCTAAGTTACAAAGGAGGCCTTAGGCACCCAAGATCCTTTTCATACAATGTAATACCAATCAAATTTGGGATGATGTTGAGTAATGGCTTTAAGAAACTTTGATTAGTGAATTCTCTACCTTTGTTAAGCATCCAGTGAAAACTATAATCTCTAGAAGTGTTGGGTAGTAATCAGGCATATATGATCTAACTCTTTCGCCACCTTTAAAATCAACATGCCAATTATTCTGTTAAATAATCACTTTCACTCAAGAATCAGTAGGAATTCTATTGATGAAAGGAGAAACTTCCTCCCTTAGAATCAGAGGGCTATGTAAGGACCAATTATCAAACTAAAACCAGTAGGAAAGACCATTCGTATATGAGCATTAATGAGAGGATATATGATCTGCCTCTTTCTAAGCATATGAATGAAGTACCAGAGTATTCTTTCCTCTCATCTAATTGCCAAAAGTTGGAATGCTTAAGGTATACTTTATTGATCCATTTGGACCAAAGGGATTCCTTGTCTTTGAGCAGTCTCAAAATTCTCTTAGCAACTAACAACATTTGGATTTTCTGTAAAGAAGTGAGCCCTAACCCCTCCCTTTTTGCTCCAACAAAGACGTTCCCATTTGATTTATCCCCTTTGAAATTGCCAGTAGTCCCAGTCTATAGGAAGTTTTTAATACTTTTCCTAAGCTCCTTATTGGTCCTTTTAGGCAATAAACGAGAGCTCCAGTGAATATGAAGGCTGCTCAACACTGAGGTGATGAGTATAAGTCTTCTTACATAAGATAGAGACTTATTTTGCTAGGAGATGATTCTTTTTCTATACCTTTCCAAACTCCATTCCTAGACTTTTCACACCTTTCTCTTTCTCCCTCTTGGAAAGCTTCTATTTTGTTTGTAATTTTGTATCGGTGAAGTAAAGCATATTTATTACTCGAGCCATATTTGGTCTTTTCTAAAACTTCTAATGTTCGATAATTTTTCATTTATGGGTTTATGAACTCATAGAGAAATCTTAAGAAATCTGGTTTGAGGCAAGAAATTTGGAGAAAGTTTTTAATTTGATTTCTGTTTGTTAGATAAGTGTAAAAATATGAAAGCTTTTAAGATGATGCTTATGAGATTGTTTTACTTGGTTGAATTTTTATTTTCTCTTTGACTACAATTTGCATTTTTTGAGTTAGAACTTGGTTAATAAGAAAAAAAAAATTTCTTTTCTTGGATAGCAATATTTACAAGGAAGGTAGTGATTTTGAGGAAGAAATGAAAGAGATGAAGAAATTTGAAGTGACAAAGATAAAGGTCACTACCAAACAAAACCATGTAAATTTAAAGGTTCGTTGTGAAAGGAGATAAGGCCATTGTTACCTTCGGAGATCCACCTTAGCATTGCTTCCTCTCAAAATTATATTCTTTATTCTTTCAATCTTAATGTATTATTCCTTTTTCTTGTATTCCTATTTAGTCATATTTCTGACTAAACCTGTTTTAGAAAGTTGGTCTCTTTTTTTTTTTAACAGTTATTTTCCATTTCCATTGGTTTATATTTCATTTGTCTAACTTCGTATGATTATGGCAAGTTGATGATGTTTACAAGGTGGGAATAATAGATGAAATACCTATAACAATTTATTAAATATTCAACATTATAAACCTTAGCTGATTGGTCTACCATTTTAAGTAATAAGAGGAGCAATTAGCAAACTGATTTTATTGCATTCCTATTCTTTAACGTATTCTCCCATTCTAAACTAAGAAACAGAAGAAAAGATTTTAGAAAAAATGAGTGAGTTTCTAACTATGGTACAGTGGGAAAAGAGGGGACGTACACAAAATTATCTAAAATGTTTGTTTTTTATTTTTTAATATTTAATCTACAGTGACTTTAACAAACTATGTGCCAATTATGAGTCCAATGAACTTAGTGGCATCGTTAATTATAAGATTAATGATAGACTTTTTTTGTAAAAAATTAAAAATTAGAATATTGTATTACTACCTTTTAAAGTTCAAGTTAGTATTATAAAATTGAATAATTTTTTTTTACTTTTTTATAATTTACCTAAAATTTGTAACTCTCTCAAATTTTCAAATTCATGGCTAATGAAACTATTAATATAAAAATTAATAAAATCATAATAATGATTAGTAGTTAGTTAGTGAACTCCATCTTACGTATTCGATATAAACTCTAGTTTTTCTTTCTTTTTTCTCTTTATTATCATAATTTATACCATTTTAATGGTTATTAGTGTATTAAAAATATTTCATTCATTTTTATTTCAATATTTCTCTCTTAAAATAATACTCTTCTCTTACATCTTCTATGTCTTCTCTAAAGAGTCACATCTTGGATTATCAAATTTACTTTAAAAAGCTCCATAATAAATTATTAGGGATGTTTCTCATCTCCATCTTCCACTTAACTCATAGGAATATTATTATTATCTATCTTGCAAGGCTATGGTTTCTTATTTTAATATTAATAGAGTATTCATTAATGTCACTCTTAATCAATTATTAGCATATGCTCATTAATAAAAGTACTTAGTGGAAAGCAATTAGTATTTAGTAAGCCTCAAAAAGTGAAGTTATTGGTTGAGTTATAAAGACTTACTATAACTTCATTAACTAAAACCAAACTTAAGTGTAACAAACTTCATCACCTTAAAACTTTATTCTCTCTACCTTTTTAAGATCTTCATTTATTTAATCTTCTACCATATTAAATTTGTTCTTTTAACGAGTGTTTTCTTAATTATATCATATAATTGATATTAGACTATATTGATCATAATTGAAAGATACATTTACATGTCTTAAAATATATCTTTAATCTAATCTTGTGGAACATTTGTAATTTCTTGCACCTAAAATATTAAAGATAATCATAAGAAACATTCTTTTCAAATTAAGTTATATTGGGAAGACCTCAGCTCAATTTATAATTAACATATAGATTAGTTACATACATATAGTCAATAATGCTTCACACCAAAATGGTTTGAGGAATTTTGCTTCTAAAAGCAAACACTAACTCGTTAAATTAGAATATAATCACTTTTTTAGCTAAAATATTCAATTGTAGAGTTTTTAGGTGTCATTTGGTATCTAAGCCTTTATTATCTATAACAACCATCACTAGTATTATTATTGCAAATATATTTCACTTTAAAGCCATATGCATCTCAACCATTGTTTGGAACTTTAAAAAGTGCCATGAACTTGGTAATTAGATTTTAAAGGATTGACTTATATTTTTCTTTTTAAATGATTACAATATCATAAAATAGAGTGTATCATTTTGTATCCTTATTATCATAAATAATAATCATCTAAATACTATGATTTTAGAAAATCTAGTTTTATAAATGGTAGATGACTTTCATATGTTACTCTCCTTTTCTTACTAAACCTATAATTTGGATGATTCTTTAATTTTTTCACTGTTTACATCAAGAGACAAATTCTTCTTCGTAAAGAAGTATTCTATCACTAATATGTCTCAATTCTTATGCCTCAATTTTATGGAGTCCATACTTTTGATCAAATAATAACCATTCTTTGATGTAAATGGTTGATGTTAACTCTAGGACAACCGAAATGGGGGTGGGTAGGTGATTCAAATTAAAAATTACCCAATAACAATTTATCGAGCACATTAAAAGTAAATAAAAGTACACTTTCTAATCTTAAAATTATTTTAAACAATCCACAAATATTCTCATAAAAGTAACTTGGTACATGATGCTATTAACCAAAGACAAGAATAATGGTAATAATGAGGTATTCTTAGTCTCTTTAGACCATTAGATTGATAGTCTTTAGTGGTTAAATGATCTACTAAAGCAGCTAATCATACAATGTAAGATATGTATAAAAAAGTGATAAAATTACTTAAGAGTTACATATAATAATTGAAGAGATATGGAAGAGATAAAAACTAGTGACTGTCCTCCATAACCTATTTTCACTCCCCAAGCTTGGTCAAAATTACAAATCTATGATTTATATTCTTTGGTGTAGGAATGTCAATTTTAGCCCAACTCGGCCCGATTTTGACTTGGGTTGATCGGGCCACAGGCCAAAAATGTTTGACCCCACTGGGCCATGAGTCGTGCGAGGTCAGCCCAGCCCTGTCTATGACCCAACTGGAACGTCAAAAATGGTGTAGATTTTATATTTTTTTTGGTGTGTAAAGAGTAAACTACTGCAACTAGTCTTTTTAAGGCTCAAGAAAGATTTGGGTGTTTAGAGCTCTCTTTAACATACTCCTCTAATCACATAAATTAGTAGAACTCACATTAAATCAATTTTTTTTACAAGAATTTGATTCTGCCCTACATTCTCCTGAAATTTGTCACCTACAATATAATAAAATAAACATAGAAAAATATAATAAATTTTATATAAAAATTGTTATAAAAGTATCAAATACCAAGTAAATTAACCCTAAATATCATATAAAATATAAACTTATCAGTAATCAATTTTTGACATGATTTATAATGCTCGCCGAGAAATTACTTTAGAAATTTTAACTATATTGGAAGTGGTTAGGCATCCTAGACATAGTGAGAAAGAAGGAATCAAAGTTTATATTTGGAGAATTAAATGATAATTGACTTTCAATGTGTTTGTAGTGTGATGTTGACTTTACACTCTTGAATAGGTGGAGACAAATGACTTTAAAAACTCCATAACTGATTTTTCTATCAACATTAAAGGCAGAAACCTGTGGAATTTTAGAGCATCATATAAATAAGCAAGTCTAACTATGATCCATTAATAACCAAAAAAACCCAAATTACCTCTCCTATCCTAAAATACTTATATAAAGTGATACCTCATTTACTTTTAGGGAGAAAGGAGAGTACAAGTTTGGTCAAACATAGGAATTTGTTCTATTTATGGTATATAGTTAGAAGGAAACTATGGCACATATGTTTTTATTTTATCATGTGTCTAGAATAAATGGGCAATAATAAAAGCATATGTAATATATAGAGGATCTTATCTGATGAGACTGATAAAAAAACCTAGGTGTATTCTCTTTTAGTATTAGTTGTTGGATGTTAAATGGGTGTCGGCGATTTTAAAATGGTGAGGCACTTGAGATTAGTTAGGAAGGTTAGTGACACTTATTTTTAGTGGGTATATAGGGAGCTAAAGCCCCTATGGTTGAAGGAGAGGAGCAGGAGTGAGTGGAGTCTGAACGAACAACTAAAGTTCTATAAGTGGCTAATATACCTCAAAAGGAAGAGAGGACAAAAGAGTAAGAAGACATTAAGCTTTCACCATAACAGTGAAAGGATTGATAGGACTATCCACCATAAATACATTAAGATGCATATTCAAAATTATGTTTCACATAATTTTACACAGGTAGTTGGGAAAGATGAAGTAGTGGTTATACACTTTCTTCTAGTATATGGAATACTCTAAACTGGCTCCATATTCTTTGATGAGATTAAAAGAGGAAAATGATGATGATGACGAGCCTATTGTTGAATTAGCTCTTATTTTTTTCTTTAATCATTATATATTTTAAGGATTCTTCCATTTATAATCTTTAATTACATTTTTATTTTAGTTATTTTATTTGTTTTTGGATTTATTTTAGTTCGTGTTTAGTTTTAAATTTCTTAGCTCGTTTTGTGGTGTTTTTGTTTACTTTGAATTATGTTTGTAAGGTATAAATAATTTCTAGATATAGATCAAAATTACCTTGGACAACAAATGATAAATAGGGGATCGGATAAGTTTCTAGCTCCTTTTTATTATAGTATGTATATTAAGGAAAATATATAACTCAAGTGTGGGGAGGGAATAAATTATTTATGGATCCTATTTTACTTATCAATTTGTTACAGTTAACTAAATGTGAAGAAATTCTGAGAACACTTTTAACAATGAAAGAATACTAATCAAGATGACATATTATAAGTTTGGTTGTTTTATTATTCAATTAGTTCAGGGCAATAGTTATGAGAATTGATAACTAATTTGAATATACTTTGCTCTAACAATCTTAGAAATGGATGTATAATTTGCATTATAATTCTTTTTTATAATTTAGGTGTATCTTCGAGTTAAATGTGGATCCTCTTTAAGCATTTTAAAATTACACTTAAAAATAAATAGATAAAATAAAATAAAAATAAATATATAAATAAGTAAACATAAATAAATTCATTCCGTTACATTTGACCTAAGTGAAAAGGTAGAAGTTAAATGGTAATGATAGTAGCATTTGAAATAGTGCCCAAATTGAGTAACCAAGAGGATTCCTAACAAGGGGTTTACTTTTTAATCGAAAGGCTAGGTGAATTTTCAAACAAGCCTCTAAAATGCTTCTTTATTAATTCAAAATTCAGTTACTTATTTTTCTGTTAATTTGAGTTATTAAAATGTTTGAAAATTTAAGCATCTTACTTATTTATGTCTATTTTATACATTAAATTGAGCTTTGTAGATTAAGTTGATATTTGAAGAATTATTAGAAAATTGAATTGGTTTATGATTTAATACAAGTATCTAAATGCATAACTAATTGATGAACAATGGAATTGAATGAGTGATTGATAATCTTAATTACTCTTATTTATTTATTAAATTCTTTCTTGGAATTATTACTATTTAAGTTAAGATTCATTCAATTGAATTGGTCGAGGACAAGCAAAAGCTTAATAGTGTGGGAAGATAAGAAAAACCTAAATGCTTTTACAGGGATGTTAGTTGTGGTAGATACAAGTTAATAAACTAAAAAATAGATGGTTGCAGTTTAAGAGAGTGCAGTTTCAGTGTGTAAGAGATCTTACCAGTCCAAAGAATATATCCCATCTAGGTTAATCAAATTATAAAGTCAAAAGAACTATTAAAGGAAGTACTGATCTAAGCAATAGCTATTTGATAGAATTTTTTTATATAAATTATCTTATCATTGATTTTCTTGGCTACTATCTAGGTTTTAGTTTTAGTTTTAGTTTATATTTTATAATTTAAAATTCGTAAAAGTTATCTTTTTATTAATCATTCTTCAGATGGATAATAGTGATAGATTTTTTAGTCTAGTTCTCTTCTTATAGGGTTTGAACCTATGTACCATTATATTGCTTTCTAACTATAGGTAAACTTACGTAGTTAATGATTAACAGATTTGTAATTAGTAGCATACACTTATATACTAATACACACATCACTCATAAAATATTGAGACCCAGTTAACAAAATTCTTTTATCTATAAAGAACCCTATTAAGGGTTTAATATCTTGTTTAAGATTTAGTACTTCTCCTCCACCTTCCTTAGTTCAAGAGAAAGATTACTTTAATATGCATTCATAATAGTTTGCTAATTATGAGACCTTATACCTTTACTAGATTAAAATTGTTGATCATGCATCTTTAAACTTATTTAATAAGTACGACCTTGAATCTTTTCTCATTGACAAAGTGTGCAATACTCTTTTAACTAAAACTTATAATGGGAGCTTAATATATTTTAGATTGTTTATTAAATTCTTTTAGGATATCTAATTGATCCCTTAATTGTTTAGGGTGTTGTTTTAGGGATTTTCCACTCTAAAAATGCTAGGGGGTAGGATTTTGGTATTTTGTGAATTTTTGTGTGATTTTGTGGTTAATTGTGATTTAATAGTTGAATTTCATCCTTACCTATATGATTTATTGATCCAATTTGACGGATTGCTTTCGAATTGGATGAAATGTTACTTGGAATTGAGAATTTATGTGATTTTGCTCACTAATTGCTAAATTGTAATGTTTTTATATGAAATTATGATTAATTAGTTGTTTTTATGGTTAATTAAAGTGGTGTTCTTGTTTATTTCATTAATTTTGATTTTGTGTGAATTCAATGCTTAATTTCTCTAATTTTGCATAATTATTAGATTATGGTTGTTAATTTCAATTTTAGGGTTAAATTCGTAATTCAATAATTAGATTAATATTTTTTATTCGATACAATATTTTTAATTTCAATTTTGTGATTAATTAGGTTAATAGATAATTTTCTAATTATTTTATTTATTTATTTATTTGTGCTAGATAATTTGTTTGTAATTTTATTATATGATTAATTTTCCTATTTCTAGTTTTCATGTTTAAAAAATTAGTGAACATAAGAAATAAGAGTAGGGAAATAGTTATTTTTCATGCTTTATTTGTTAATTTTTCTCACAGTAAAGTAAAATTTCAGGCACAATAAGAAGAAGGGTCTTCTAAAGATCTGACTACAGCTTGCCCATAACACAAGCCTACTAATATAGCCCAGCTCCTATATCAATCGCAAATGTTGTTATTAAGTGCCACATCCTAGGAGGAACAATACCAACAACTAAAGGAGAAAAAGTTTGGGACTAATAAATTTATTGATTGGGAGGCACTAGAGTAGGTTGGCTTAGCCCAGTGAGTTTAGGATCTCGTTAGTGTTGGAGTGTGATCTAAATTCTTCGACATCATGGAGCCTTCATATTGGGAGCTAACGCTCGAGGTGTTCTCCATGATCTTCGTGGAGAGAGGCGGCTACAATGGGGATCGCCCAAACATGATCCAATTCTAGATGATGGGGGATATGGTCCGGATGAGCTGTTCATAATTCTCCATCATGATGGGCCTTTATGACCAAGAGTTTATAAGGATATCGGAGTACATTGCATTGTGAACAAACTTTTTGTATGGACTATCTCTTCAATACTTTTGGAGTATTATTAGTATGGAGGAAAACTATGACCCTAGTAAATCCAAGGCATCCATACTACGACATCCCACGCTTAGATATACCTGGTATTATGTGTCATACACTGAGCGGTCAAGGTGATAGTTAGGAAGTCATCAAGAATTTGGACGTGTTTTACCTTTGAAGCATAAGCGAAAGGACGTCAATACACCTGGGACATACATTATACCAATTTATCTAACATTAGAAAGAAAAGGGGAAGGTTAACACGATCTGTGTTAGACATTATGTGATGAGGATTGCACTAGAAATGAGGGTCTTTAATGGACTACCAGGGATGTAACTAATGGATACCATAGCAATACTAAACCTAGATGTCATCAAGCGTATGCATATGGTATATAGATGACGAGGAACTACGGGTGATATTTATCGCCTAATTAGAGTTTCCAACAAGCCAGCAACATTGGGAGGAGCTAGGGAGGAGCCATACATAGCAGAGTAGCCACCGCAGTCGCATTCATCATCATCGCAGATGGGAGGGGTTGCACAGGAGAAGGATAGAACGGGGGTACCCAAGGTGCAGACACCACACCGAGACTATCTGAAGATAACTCAGCTAGAGAGATTGTGGAAAGGATATAATAGCTTCAGACGCCTGTTAGATAGATAGGAATCTACTATTGCTGATGGCGAGCCATCAAGGCAGCAGTTTTCAACCTTTGCCATCTGGAGCAAGTACATCATCATTAGCTTCTCCACCTTTTGAGGTTGAACGACTCGAGGACTCTCTATCGATGGACATGCTAGAAGCACAACATGATTGAGGGAGGCTATAATTTAGCCTTTTCTTTTCTTTTTCTTATTATTTGTATTTTTCTTATTTTCTTTCATTTATTATTTTCTTTTGTCTAAACATTTGTGCAATGTTATTTTATGTCATTATTGTTTCCCTTTGTTTCTTTTTTGTTATTTTTATTTTCTTTTATATTTTTATCCCTTTTTATTTTTATTTTACAAGGATGATTGTATCTAATATCAGATGGATCCCTCATCGAAATTAGAATCTAAAATTTTTATTACTTAGGGAATTACAAATTTCTACACTTTCTCACTTCCTATTTATCTGTGCTTATATTGTGTACATGGGGGACAATGTAGAGTTTTATATGTGGGGAAGGGGATTATAATTTTATTAACCTTATTATAATTTTGTTATTAAATTTTATTAACTGATATCTTGAATTAGTTAAAATTTGACCAAAAATACTTTAAATCATTATTGATTATTTAATTTAATTAGTATGCAAAAGGATGAAAGTTAAAATAACTTGATTTTATAAGTCATATATTTAGTAATCATTAAGATAATCAATTTGAAAGAAACTTGCATATTATTAACACACATAAGATCCATTTTTTGTGAGCTTTTCAGCCTAATAACAAATACATCGATGTTTTAAGCTCTTTTATTCTTTCATTTGTGTTATCATGCATAGTTGAATAAGTCTATAACTTGTTTTATTGTACATATTGAGACCACATTTGTTAAATTAAAAGCATTGAAGTGATAACGGCACTTAGATTCAGCATTTGTTTTGCCTATTTACTTGATAATTACCCTACCATATTTTATCCCATAGGAATAACCAATTTTGGCCTTAACCTTTTTCATTGATTATAGCCCTATTGTTAACCTTTATCTTATCTTTCTTTAAGCCTTTTTATTAATTTGAACCCTGAAGGTTATTTACATTACTTGATTGTTCAAAATTTAAAATTTGAAAAGGTATGATATTTCTTTAATTGTTGGTACATGATTAATGCTAAAAAAAAGTGTGTTAAAGTTATGGTACCAATGGATTTATAATGTGAAGGACCTAGAGTGTGAAATAATAAGTTTTTTGTAATTAATGAAATCTTGTTTTTGTAAATTTCCTTCAATTTTATAACCCTTTTTATTATCCTAGTCATACCTTATCTAATTCACATTAAAACCTTGTATTAAGACCTTTTTATTTCGGTTTTTAGTTTACTTATAAATGTTGGAGATAGATAATATTGCAAGCTTATGGTTAAGAGTTATGCTATGTATTGATATGAGAGCTCTTAAAATTTTCATCATAAATACTTGAGTGCATTGAGTGAAACAATAGTGAGGATGTAAAGATTTATGCTTTTGATTTCAAAATGATTATTGATGTGATTATTGTTGATATTGACTTTTGAAGGTTATAGGATAACTTGATTCTAATTATATGTTAATTTGATCAATATTATATAATGATTTAGAGTGTGAATGGACAGGTTGAGGTTAATAAGAGATGGATATTTGTAAGATTGATAATTTAGATTATGATTTATTTGAGAACAGGCAAAAGCGCATGTGTAAGGATGCTTGATAAATATTTATTTAACTATAATCATATGCCTATATTTAATTTATTATGCTTTCTATTTAGTAGATTTATAGTATTTATGATACTTAATTCACTTCAAGTATATTTATAGGTAATAACTGCCTTTATGGACCACAAAGAGAAGAATTCAGATGAAACTGTGGCATGGAATGAAGATTTGTAGAAACTTAAAGCTATATGACTGTGTTTAGTGATTGTGTAAGTTTCTGTAAATGTGTGAAGATTTAAAATTTTGGTTTTGGTTGTTTGAAGTTACATGCCCTTGTATATTGATATACACGACTTTGTATATTGCTTGTGTAAGTCTCTGTGTCTATGTAAAATCACAAATTCAGGTATTTTTAGAGACACACATTCACCTACACGCCTTTGTATGTTGACCATATATCCCAAAAACCCAAATTATTCTTATAAAAGGAAGTGAACGAAGGCAAAATAGGAGGAGGCAAGTTTAGAAGTGATTTTAAGTCATAAGTGACATAGAGAGGTGAGAATTTTGCTCGAGGGATGAGAAAAACATGAAGAATATACCAAAAGATCTGATAGATAGCAACATTCATTCTAACTTACATAAAGATCCATTAGAAGAAAAAGAAAGATTTAGAATTATAACTTCTTTGTTTTCTAGTTAAAACTCTTTTGCATGTTTATTTTTTTTTTGTTTTCTATAGATAGGAACTAAATTTGTTTAGTGCCTAGGTGTGATGAATCTTAAGTTGTGATAACAATATGTAACAATATGATTTGATCTTTTATTTAATACAATTTATTTGATTGATTTATTGAGATCCAATTATGCGTTATATTATTATTCTAATATATCTGCGATATTAGTTCATGATTTGATTTCATATGATTGAGATTCAGAAATCCTTTTGTATGAATAGATCTATCATAATTTGAAGAAGTTGCATGCAATAGAGATAGGTTGACATAAATCCTCTAGATTAGGGTTAAACTTAATAGTGAAATTCATAAATCAATAATACAATCCTAGGTTTTTAACTAGAAAGATTTTTTAATCAACTGGTGGATTAGTTGTTAGTATTCTTGAGAAAGATATTAATATAAGATAAGAATTTCCACGATCTAATAATTAGTAATATAATTGCATAATAGAGGGTTAATATTTAAGGATTCTTAGGGAGATTCATCACCTAGGTATTATTTATTTGATATAGACTTTTCCAAGTATATTCCTCTGTCTTAAGTTCATCATTGTTTCAATTTTAGTTTATTTATTTAGTCTAATTTGTAATTAAATCCATAGTTTGATTCAACAGTTAGATAATAGAAAAGGGTAACTACTAGTACTTATAGTCCTCGTGGGATCGACCTATACTTGCCTGTGTTAACTATAGCTACATCATGCACTTGCATTTTGAGCATTAGTAAATTTCTTATAAGTATAAAAAGTGTCAATCAGAAAGAAAAACTTCCAAAATAATACCCTATGCTACTACTTTTGCTCTTATCTTCTAGCATTTCAATATTACACCTTCTTAAAATTAGTTTTCTTTTTATTCTAAACTTAATTATACCTATTGATATAGAATATGATTATAGTTCTTTAATGAAGTCATGGCCCAACTGATATGAAGATCTCATTCCACTTTAAAAATAGGAGCTTAAGGACCTCCTTCTTGATGATGATATACATATATTTACATAAAGCCACTTTATAGAGATGCATATTGATGATAAGGCCCCTAATTAGGATTATAGAGCCACTAATAAACCTTATAGAGCTACAAGTGGACCTTATGAAGCTACTTATAGGACTACCTTAGATATTGCTTCTTAAAAGGCATTAGAGGATATCTAGATACATACGTGAGTTAATGTCACATTGATAAGAGGCAAGCTTAAATCATTTCGAGTGACTATAGAGCATCACCTAAACATCATGTTCAACGACATGAGATTAAAGATAAAAAATAAAACCCATTTCGAAGGTCTAAATACCTGAACCCCTCCCTAAGATAACATTATTTTAGTTTAACTATTTAAAATGACATTATTTTGCTATGTATGTTTAAGAAAATAAAGACCAAATGACATTTACCCCTAAATGATTTCTTTTTTAGGTTACTTGAATACGCTCAAACAATATTAGAGCTTCGATTACATGTAGGATGTAACATCCCGGTACCTAGGGGAAGGGTAGAACAGTAATTGTAAGTGGGCAGCGAGAGTTTAGAAATGCACTTGCATGTTCATGCATTATGTGACATACATATATTGTGAAAAATGAATTGTTGCACATGAAAATAATTGTACATGCACTTATTGACATTCCCGGTATAAAAATAAGTGTGATTATTTTGAGAAATGTGGGTTCTTGATCTTGCAAATTTATTTGGAGAGTGAAATTGTTGATTTTGCATTTTTGGAGAATTTTAGGAAATTTTTCTGAAATTTTTCGGGGTAAATCCTGGACTAGGAAAAATGCCAAGCGGCAGACCAACTGATAACCGGTATTAGAATTTATTGTCAAATATTGGACTTTTGGATATATGGCTATAGGAATTTTTGACAAGTGTTATTTATTGGAATTTGGGCTTGAAATTGATTAGTTAAGAAGGAAATGCTTGAAGCTTGACATGTGGCAAGTTCTTAGCCATGTATTTATTTTAATATACCCTAAGTTACATTTAATTGAAGCTCTCTTTGCCCTCACTCACGACACCCTCTCTTCAAATGCTATTTGGAGTTTTGTTTTGGGATTCTTCTTCTTCTCTTCTTCGTGTATCACTCTTCTTCTCCATGGATTGTGCTTTCTTCCAATACTAAGTCTAGTTCCATCATCTCT
>JAOSBL010000005.1:27303589-27321659 GCA_027568915.1 Erythroxylum roraimae | reverse complement strand
TCATAATACTTATACAAAATACTCATTCAATTTCATTTCATATCTCTAAATTGCCACTTAAGGATCGGGGTCCAACAGATAATTTAGGAAAATAATTGGAATTAATATCCATAGAATCGACCTAGACTTACCGCTAGCTATAGTTTAATCTAGTTATTTTGGTAGTGCTACGACACGCGATCACATGGACTTGAACATATTTTGTATTTGGATATTATATTTTGCATTTGCTCATTATACATCCTTACAGGCATAATACACTTATCTCTAAGCTTTGGTTGACTTTTAATCATTACAAGAGTTTTTCTCAGTAAAGGATCATTACATGAGTTTAATCACTCTTATTTTTTTATTTTTGCTCCATACTTGATTATATTTCTTCTACTTTGATATTTAATTATAAATAAATTTGATAATAATTATAGAAGTGTTTATGTTTTATAAATGCTTCAATAGTTAATTAACTTATGTAATATTAGAATTCTGATTTTGTAATGTGGTAAATTAAAAAACAATGATTTATATATTAAAAGGGAGTTATGTGTAGCCGAAGAGGAAATTTTGATGAAATTTTTGTGAGTTGTTGATTTTCGTATGTTCCATACTATTTTGACATGGGGGGATATTTTCACAATAACTTAAGAGAAAGTTTTAACTAAACTTTCATGAATACTTTGTTGATTTTCAAATGACACTTTTATGGACATTTTGAGTTGTCTTTAAATTAAGTTTTATCAAAGAGTTAGTTCGATGCTTTGGAATCTTATTTTTCCGTTAGTTTGGACAAACAAATGAGCTGATATTTAATTAATAAAATATTTAAGTAATATATTAGGTTGACTTAATGGGAGTTATTTTGAACGAAAGCATGTTTGATGAGTGAAAATTATATAGAATTATGTTGAATAAAAATTGATTTTTGAAATAAGTTAGGTTAATTGAAGCATAAGCATATGCCAATTAAACCCTCTAAAAGAAAGAGTTTTTGATATAATGAATTGTTAAATTTTTTTGAAGGATCTATTGGTTAACCAAATTATAAATTAAGCCAATAAATGAAATAAGAATTAATTATTGAAATAACTAATTTAAAATTCTAATGACCATGAACTTTGACGATGGACATAAATAGTCCATATTTTTTATTTGGACATGCTTTATAAACTACCATGAATTTTATAAAGTGAGTTTTAAGTGCATTTAATGATAAATATAAATAGTTGGAAACAACTTTTCTATTATATAGAGATAAGATTACGTACGAGTGGATCTTCCCAAACCTCGCGCCTTACCTCAACTAGGTGTTGATAACGACAATTTTATAAATATTCCAGATTTAACGTAACTTCCGCTTGCTAAATGGCTAATGCTCTCTCAATCATCGGCGATTTAATGCTCTTCTGCATCAAATGACCATTAGGTCGAGGTGATAGTGAGAGTTCCTTCGTGCACAAAGGTGTTGCAGTTCAATATCTCTAAATTTGACCAACATTGACATGAACATTATTTTTCTTTTAAATTTAATAAAATAAGTACATAATGGTAATACGACCAGTCAAATTTTGGATTAAAGAAGAAAAATAGCTTCCACGGGTGGGTCTTCAGTCTTTACAAAACCAAAAAACCAACAGTATATGAGAATGAAAATGGCAAGTTGGTTTTTGAGGAGAAGAAAGCTTAAGCTCCGTTCGGCCTTACAAACAGAAGCATCTCAAGTGAAGCCCAAACCCTCAAACTCAAAGCTCTCTCTTATTTGTCCATTTCCTTCGGCAGGACAGGAGAGAAAAACTTTGTCATCTTCGATCGCCACCAGTTATTCTACTTCTCATCCTGCAAAAACCCATCTAAATCCCATATGAATCTCCTCAAACTTTAAATCCCAAAAGTATGGCACCATCATGAATATTATCAATTCTCTCCTCCTCCGCCGAATCTCTCAGCCCAAGCCCCCATGGATTCAAGCTATCCACACCTCCTCTCATGAACTTATCGTTTCTAATGAAGTTCTCACCATCATTGGCACTGTCAGCCCCATGGAACCTGCTTTAGAACCCATTCTTCCATTCATCACTTCCGAGATTGTTACTTCTATTATCCAAGACCCGCCAAACCCGCAATTGGGTTTTCGTTTCTTTATCTGGGCATCCAATTACAGGCGTTTTCGCACCTGGGTATGTCGCAACATAATCATTGACAGGCTTGTTAAGGAAAATGGGCTTGAATTGTATTGGCAAGTTGTTGAAGAAATAAAAAGAAGCAATTTTTCTTTGTCGTCTGAAGCACTTGCGGTTTTGGTTCATGGATACACAAAGAAGGGTATGACTGAAAAGGCTCTTGAAGCTTTTGGAATGATGAGAAAGTTTGGGTGTGAGCCTGATATTAATATTTATAACGTGATTTTGCATGTCATGGTGCGTAAGAACGTTTTGTTGTTAGCTTTAGCGGTCTATAACAGAATGTTGAAGTTGAATTGCTCACCAAATATAGCTACCTTTAGTATTTTGATTGATGGTTTGTGTAAGAACGGCAAAACTCAGGATGCGCTTACAATGTTCGATGAAATGACGCAAATGGGAGTTGCGCCGAATAAGTTTACCTATACCATTGTAGTTTCTGGTTTGTGTCTAGCTGACAGGACCGACTATGCTCATAGGTTATTTAATACTATGAAAGATAATGGGTGTAATCCTGATTCGGTCACTTGTAATGCATTGCTGAATGGGTTGTGCAAATCAGGTAAAATTGATGAAGCCTTTGCACTGTTGAGGTCTTTTCAGAAAGATGGATATGTGCTCGGGGCTAGAGCATATACTATTTTGATCAATGGCATGTTTAAAGCCAAGAGATACAAGGAAGCAGAAGCATGGTATAGGAAAATGATTAAAGATAAGATTAAACCTGATTGTGTTTTATACACTGTTATGATAAAGGGGTTAGTGGAAGCAAGCAAGGCTGCCGATGCATCAGGTTTGTTGAATGAGATGATGGATAGAGGTGTCGTTCCTGATACTTATTGTTATAATGCCCTGATCAAAGGGTTTTGTGATATGGGCCTTCTAGATAAGGCTCAGTCACTTCAGCTTGAGATTTCAAAGCATGAGTGTTTCCCTAATTTCTGCACTTACTCTATTATCATCTGTGGCATGTGCAGGAATGGACTGGTTGGGGAGGCACAACAGATTTTCAATGAGATGGAGAGGCTTGGGTGCTATCCCTCTGTGGTTACGTTCAATGCTCTTATTGATGGACTTTGTAAGGCTGGAGAGCTTGAGAAAGCTCATCTTTTGTTTTACAAGATGGAGATAGGAAGAAATCCTTCATTGTTTCTACGCCTTTCTCAAGGTTCCCACAGAGTTCTTGATAGCAAAACCCTTCAAAGCATGGTAGAGCAGCTTTGTGACTCAGGATTGATTCTTAAAGCCTACAAGATTCTTGTGCAGCTTGCTGATAGTGGGGTTGTGCCAGATATAATAACATACAATGTATTAATCAGTGGGTTCTGTAGGGCTGGCAATGTCAATGGTGCTTTTAAGCTCTTCAAGGAACTGCAGCTCAAGGGACTTTCACCAGATAGCATAACATATGGAACACTTATAAACGGTCTTCATATTGTCGGCAGAGAAGAGGATGCCTTTAGCCTTTTTGAGCAAATGTTGAAGAATGGGTGTCCACCTACTGATTCTGTTTACAAGTCACTTATGACATGGTCTTGCAGGAGAGGGAAGGTTTCATTAGCTTTTAGTCTTTGGTTGAGGTACCTGAGGACCATGCGCGGTCGGGAAGATGAAGCAATGAAAGGGGTAGAGGAACACTTTGAAAAGGGAGAGGTGGAAATGGCAGTCAGCAAATTGATTGAGATGGACTTTAAGTTAAAAGATTTTCAGTTGGCTCCTTATGCTATTTGGCTGCATGGTCTTTGTAGAGCAGGAAGAGTAGAAGAAGCTTCAAGGATATTTTCTATACTTGAGGAGTCCAAAGTTACAGTTACTGCCCCAAGTTGTGTTAAGTTAATTGGCAGTCTGTGCCAAGATGGGAATCTGGAACTTGCGTTTAATATTTTCCTTTACACAATTGATAAAGGTTACATTTTGACAAGACGAATTTGCAACCGACTAGTTAAGTCTCTTCTGCGTTCTGAATGTAAAATGGATTATGCGTTTGCTCTACTTAACAAAATGCATTCGTCGGGATACAATTTGGATACTTGGCTTTACCAAACAACAAAGTTCCTTTTAAGCAGGTGTGGGAATCTGCGGGAAGGGGAGTCAAGTCACTTGGATGGGTTGAAAATGCAGTGGCATGGTTAGTGACTGCTAGAAAATTTTGGCAGCGAGAAGGGTATTGCATTCAACCATATGCATGAAAGGATGGGGCTGATGCCATCTGTGTTGGCATGGCCTTTAATGCTTCATTTTGGCATTGAAGGATGTACATGCTTATTTTCCAGGTTCCTTCAGGAAAATTTTCAAATTGTTGTAAAAAGGTGCCATTCTATTGATTGACCATTTCTTGATCCTTGTAACTTTACCGGTTTAGGTTACTAAAGTGGGACATTTTTCTTATGTCAAAAAAAGAAATAAGAATCAGTTATAAAGAACAGTTATTTGTGCATCCCAGAAGTTCTGTAACTTGGTCTTTTAGTGAATTGTTATAAAAGAATTGAAATTCATGTACTTTGAGCTAAACGCGTTTCTATGCCTGGTAATCTCCATGCTTTGGCTTGCACCAAAGGAAACGCTCCCATCCAAAGGATTGCTTATTTGAAGTCGATGTTGTTGTTGATTTGATTTAATACTTAAATAATTGGATACAGTTTGAAAATATATGTCCTAAAGAACACCTAAAAGAAGGCGAATTGAGTGTTTAATCCAAATTAAAAAATTACTAATTGCAAGTATAAGAAAAAAAATCACTTGATATCAGGTGTAAATTAATGATCACCTGATGATGGAGATGTAAGAAGTATATCTTATTCCTTTAGACCGGTAATCCTATAATTTACACCTGATAATGGAGATGTAAGAAGCATATCTTATTCCTTTAGACCGGTAATCCTACGCAATGGGTGTCTTTTCTTATTTTCTTTTAATAGACAATGGGCAACTTTATGAGTCAACTGCGAGGTATAAAGATTTGCTAAAGAGGTGCCACCACCACAAGTTATTGACATGAATGCAAGTTCAAACCTTCCATAATAGTCTGGATTATGTAACTGAAAATATGGTTGATATAGCAGGAAGGGGAATCTTGAATAATATGCCAATGCATGAACATCCCCACACAAATGATATGCCAATGCATAAATATCCTTACATTTGAACAACATATTGTTCTCAATGTGGTAACCAAAAAATACAACTAAAGAGAAATAACAATAAAGAAAAAGAAAGAACATGAAAACTTATGGTGATTCAGGTGGTGACGGTGTTGGACATGAAACTTGGATACACTTTATGACATGAGCATCCATCAAGTCAACTCTTTATAAAATAAAATAAAAAAGCATAACAAAATAACAAAGCACTAATAAACTAAAACAAAAATAAAAATGAAACCTATCCTAATTTTTGGGTGACAGCGCGAGTCGAGTGCATTGCAAAATTTACCTACTCTGCACACTAAAAATTTTTAGCTGTGGTGAGTTAGGATCGTATCCACAGTGAATGTTCAGTTAATTCTCGTAATAAAAGTAATTGATGTAAAGGAAATAAAAAGGGTATTTTGAGTTGATACAATTGAAAAAACAAAATAAAATTAAACTACACAAGCAATTTATAGAAAATAGTCAAAAGCGAGAAAAGTGTCAAATATATGTAAAACCCATTTCTCGGATCAATCTTGACCTACTCACAATTAAACATAATTATAACTTTCACATCTCTCCTAAAACTAATGGTCGTAGACTAACAACAAGCGCTGTTAATACCGGTTTTCTCTTAAGTCGTGTTTAATTAAGATATGATTGTTAATTAAACCTAACTACCGAATAACCTAGAATATGCCCTCTGGATTTAATTGGGAAACCGCATTACGACACAAAAAATAGACCAATCTAAGCAATAACCATATACACTGGGGTCATTTAACCTAGGTTACATTATTCCTAATGATTCAAAACCATTAGTAGCTACAAACAAATCTCAAATATAACGATTACATATTATATTCAAGATTCTAGTAATGAGTTCTTACATAAACGATCTAACGATAACGAGATTAATGATCATTCATACACGAAAATCCAAATCTATAGACATAGGATAACATAATCAATCCATATAAAGATATTCAACATTAGATAATGAAGAGATATCCTTAACTGTGACTCGAGCATCGATTTCACCATTGAATCGATGTTGGAAAGTCTAACCTTCCATCTTCTCCATAGGTCTCCATAAGAACAACTCTCTGTTGCCTTTCTTTTCCTTGAAACCTCAAAAATGAAGACTGGCTCATTTTTGCCATCAAAACGATGTATTTATAACAAAAACTAGGTTTTTAAGTGAGCTGACAAAAAGTGGCCATGACTAGCTTCCATAGGAAGCTCATAGCTATGAGCCATGATTGCTTAGGCGAGACACACCCATGGCACTAGTGTCACGTCCACGACAAATTTTTCATGGGTGTGACATAGTTATGGTCGTGAGACACATTTCACAGCCATGTCCTTACATGTCTTCATCCCTTTTGGTATTTTCTTGTCTCCTCTTCATTCTAATCCTTCTCTTTTTTGCTCCATGAAGCCAATTGAGTGTGAATCTCAAGAATATGGCTTAGCGAGTATGCTTTTAGCTCACTTTAGCTATTATACTTCCAAATTGTACCTAAGATCAAATATGAACTAAAGTGAGTGTCTTAGGCATTTCAAAGCATTAATCATTAATTGTTATGGATTAAATGTATTAACAATTAAGAACATATCATTAGGTTGCCTCCCAAGTAGCACTTGTTTAACATCGTTAGCTCGACTTATCATTCACTTCTACCATCAAGCTCTGTCTCAAATTAGTGGCTTGCTTCCATCAGTTTCTGCATATAATGGTCTAATATCCTAAGAACAAGCCATAGATTGTAAGATAATAACAAGGTCATAATGTCTGAAATTAATTAAACTAATTGACTCCATTAATGCCCTTGTTGAAAACAAACTGTTACTAAAACAAGGAATAATAAAACTCCTTAAATCTTTGATTGAATGAAACAACTTGTATGTGGGAGGTAGGAACTATCTGTACTTAAAGCACCAATACTTCACTAATGGTTTTCGAAATTGGCTCCTCCTGCTCCTTTAAAGATTTAATTACATCAATTTTGATGCATGAGATACCCTCATGAGGATTCTTTCGTACTTTGTTTATATTGAATTCCACTTATTCGTCGTCAATCAAAAGGACGAGGTTGCTTTCACAGAAATCTACCAAAGCTCTTTTAATGTTCAAAAAGGTCTGCTAAGAATTAGTGGACAATTTTGATTCTCTTCAAATTCTAGCACAACAAAATCCACATGAATAATAAATTTTTGCATTTTCATAGGCACATCTTTCACCACGCTAAATAATCTCTTCACAAATTGATCCACTAACTGAGTAAGCATGGAAGTTAGCTTCACTTCTCCTAACCCTAATTTCTAAAAATAAACAAAGGCATAAGATTAATACTTGCACCTAAGTAACATAAACATTTAGAAAATTCTAAATTACCAACTACATAAGGTATTATAAAACTCCCTGAATCTTTCAACCTTGAGGGAATGTGGTTGGTAATTATGGAGCTACAACTTTTAGTTATGGAAATTGTTTGGTTGTCATCCCAAGCTTGCTTGTTTGATAAGATGTCTTTAAGAAGCTTGGGTTTGCTCTCTAAAGCTCCTATAAAGAGTAAGATAATTTGCAATTTCTTCAACTTCTCCACGAACTTTGCAAATTGCATATCCATTTTGTTCTATTATAGCCTTTGTGGAAATGGGATCTTTGGTGTATATGGAGAAGGAATGTAAGGAGTATTGGCTTGCTTTTCTTCATCATTATTCTTTTCTCTTGGTCTTCTACATGGTAGGATTCAATTTGATTTTCAGATATTTCTTCCAACTCTTTCCCACCCCTGAGTGTGATGGATTTCAGTTGCTCCCTTGGATTCGATTTCATGTTGCTTGAGAGAATTCCTACACTTCGTACAGACAACGCATTGGCTAATTAGCCAATTTAAACCTCTAGATTATGAATAAAGAGGTATAATTCTTTAAAATTTGGTTGAATTTAGCTTCCATCCTCTTTTGATTCTCATCTTGGCTCATGAACTTGGAATTCAATGCATCTGTTAGTTTATCCATCTTTGTTTCTAATAAACCGAGCCTATCATGCTAGAATCCTTGTGGGCCTTGAGCTCTTATTTGATTTGTTGCATTGTTAAACTAAGAAAATTTTGTGTGGTTCTTTCACCCAGGATTATAAGTGTTCGAGTGAGGATTATTACCTACACGACCATATTGTACTCCCACAAAGTTGAGCTACTCTATATTGTTGTTTTCCACTATAAAGCAATCACCTATAATATGGTTCTCTCATCCACACAGTTTGCGTCCATGCTAAATTGCTTTAAGTGGAGAGGAAGAGGTGATTTTCAAGCTATTCAATTGTTTAGTTATGTTTGCAACCTTAGCCTTCAATGTTATCATTAAATCTATAGCCAACACCCTCTTTTAATCTCTAAAGGTTAATTGTTGTCTACTTTGTTCTGATGTTTAAAGGCAACTATTGTTTGCCATCTCATTTAACAAATCATGCACCTTCTTTACTTTTTCTCGCATTAATGAACCTTCAGCAATTGTATCAATTGTGCCACATGTGGGTGGATTAACTCCGTTGTAAAATGTTTGCAAGAGAAACTCCCTTGGCAAGTTGTGATGCAGACAACTCCTTATAACACACCCATGCTTCATATAAATACTCCTCTTCATTTTGCTAAAAAATTTGTAATTTCTTTATAAGCCTCATTGTCTTTGTCAAAGGGAAGAACTTAGCCAAAAAGGCTTGCACCCGTTACTCCTATGTTGTGATGTTTGCTGGGTTTAGTGAATTCAACCATACTTTAGCTCTATCCTTAAGTGTAAAGGGGAAGAGCCTCATTTTAGTTACGTCTTCTGACAACCAATTGTACTGGAATGTGTCAAAAATCTCTAGGAAATTAGCCAGATGATGAGCTTTGGAATCCTCATTGTCCAAACTATAAAATTGTTTATTGGTCTGTAGCATGTTTAACAATGCTGGATTGATTTCGAACTAGTTTGTTTGCACTGTTGGTCGAGTACTTCCTTACTGATTTTCATTAAACCTTAGCCTTATGAAATCCATAAAGGTCCTTTTGTTGTTCTCTTTGGTTTATTTCCTCCTTCATCGTTCTTTCTATTGCTTATTGCTTTTAGCTTTCTGAATATCTCTTTCTTGCTTATGATGTCTAGAGCTGATGTATCTTTTAAATTTTTTAGGCTCCAAGTGATCCTTGTGTTCATGCACCTACAATCACATAAGATGTATCAAATCCTCAAATCAAAGGAATTCAAATTATATAAGATGCTAACTCGATTCCCGGTAAAAACACCATAAACTTGTTAACAATTTTATATAAAAACTTTAATACTATAAGTATACAAATTGTAACTTGTAGTATAAAATATATCGTTCCCATAAAGATTGATTAGTCACCTAACAACTTGAATGTACGATTAGTTATGCACTTTGTCTAAGGTAATAAAAGATTTAATTAATTGAATCAAAATAAAGTAACTAAAATTAAAATAAACTAATAAAGCTAAAAACTTAGAAATTATTCTATCCTTGTTTTGTCTTGTAACACCCCATCTTAGGGATTAAAAAATTAAGGAATTCCAGTGCATTGTATGCTTTGCATAATTGAGTATTCGCTAATATGTGCATATGAATTTTGACATATACAAATAATTGTATATGCATTCATGACATTTTTTCCTAGTAAAATGGATTTATAAATAAGATTAAATTGTGAATTATGAATTATTGGTGGCAAAATTTTATTTAGAGACTATTAATAATATCTTGGAATTTTTGGAAAATTTAGAAATTTTCTGAAAATTTTGGGGTATTTTAGATTAAGAAAAAATTAGACAAATGGCTTTATGACATGTAGCTCTTCTATGTGAGTGACAAATGGCTCACATGCAATGGATCCATGTGTCAAGGAATTAATAAGACACGTAAGCACGTGGTTTGAAAGGCCAAATTTTTGTAGCTTTTAGTTGTTCTCTGATTTTTACTGTGTTCCTTACTCATCACCGAAACTCTGTCTTCACTGTCAAAGTTGGGATTTTGCTGAAGAGGCAAGTAAGTTGTTTTAGTTTTCTGGTTATTTTGTAAATGCTTTGATGATGCGTTAGTGTTGGAAATAAACACATGCATGAGTTATGTAAGTTGTGTAGTTCAGTTGGAAAGATGAGTTCATATATTGTACAATAATTATGCATGAAAAACCGTAAGTGAGTTTTGATTTTGGTGTTTGGGTTGAATCTTAAGTTTTGAGTTGTATGAGAGTAAGATGGGCTAGAATGGGAGTAGAAATGTAAATAATATAAGTTAGAAATGGTGTAGGAACCGTGAAAGTGCAGAGAATGTTGTAAACAAATGTTGAAGATGATGAATAGTGGTGAAAAATGTCTGGTTTTGGTATTTGTAAGTAATCTTGCATTTTGAGTTATTTTAGCATAAGATAAGTTACATAGGCGGAAAATGAAGAGAATATGAATTAGGAATGAATTAAGGAAGAAGAGAACAAGATTTTCGATTTCTGGAAAAAAAAAGTTGTTGAAGAAGATGGGAGTTCACAATTGTGCACCCGAAGGGTTGACTCACCCAGAACAACTTTGCTTCTTTTGACCATACCTTTGTCATCCGACCACCAAATGACATGAGACTTGAACCAATAGATTCCTAACACATTGATCTACCTCTTCATAAAAATTGGTAGCTTTATGAATTTATTCGAAAAAGATTGATTGGATGAAAGTGAGGAAATGTGCTGGAATGTTATGAACTAGAGAATTTTCATTAAACATGCTTTCGTATTTTGCTTATATTTTCATTTGTAGATTTCCAAATGAGTTTATTCTTAATTCAGATTAAACTTGAGACATAGGTCTACAACTTTCTTGATGAAGTCGAATTTTAATTCTATCTTTAAGACCTTCAAAAGTGGCATGGAATTGAGTCTTGTCTTAGACTGTAGCACTATAATGGACAGAACTCGTGTCCTGCGTTTATTGAATAAACAGTATTGATATAGGCTGAATTAGGCTAAGGTGTCTTCACCAAAGTTGTAGCTTATTCTCTTAGCTTTAAATTGGTATAAATTTTGTAATTTTTGGATATTGTAATTGAGAGTTATGAGGTGTACAACATGAAGGCATGATCAAGCATTAGCCAAAATTTCAAATGTACACAGTTTGTGGTATTTAGAGCATAAATCATTGAATAATAAACCAAATTGTATGATCTTGGTATCATTAGAAACTTAAGACATAGAGAAACAATTGTCTAGAAGAGAGTGTTACAAAAGTACATCATTTTTTTGATCTTATTGATTATACAAAGTTGACCTGAATGAGGTGCTTCCAGTAAAAGCTGGAATAGTAATTGAATGTATGAATTTTGAAACTTTTGAAGTACAATTGATGTTTACATCAGTTTAGTAAGAACATATACCCGAGAATTTGTCATGAACATGCATCATATATATTCAGTATACATAAATGAATTCTTAATCATGCACAATAGTGATTTGTATATATGTTAAATGTTATATCGGAACGTATAGAGCGACCACTTCCAGATATTGCCAGGATTTCGAAGCAATAAGCAATAAGGGTGCTTTTGTGAGTAATCTTAGATGGTCACACCTTACTTTGTTCTACTTGTTGAATTTGATTTATGCTGATTGTGTTCTGAATTCCGAGCAATGATTGTCCGAGGCGTTTGATGTATGTTTATATCATTGGAAGTGCTATTTGCTTGTGAATATGATTGACTACTTGCTTTGCACATGAAATTTCTAAAATAACTTTGTTTTGTTTTAAAACTGTTGAGTCCTATTTATGGGTAAATAGGCATGCCTAAAAGGGTTTGCAGCTGCTCCTGTGACACTTCGGTGTCGAGACTTCGGTCTCTCATGTGATACTTCAGTGTTGACACTTCGATCTCTCCTGTATAAGTCCCGTTACCTGCTTCTGTAAATGTCTTAGCAGTCGTCTGATTTTGTATTTTGATATATGTTTTATTTTGACATAAATAAAATTATGTTCTGATTCTGACAGGTTTATATCCTCTCTTGATATTAAGCTTTGTTAACTATAAAATATGTTCTGAAAAGCATTATGTTTGATTTATTGTTAAAACAATTTGTTAATGCACGCTTATGCTATTACATGATTCAGTATGATGAGTTATCACTTTATATATAGGTTAGTTATTAATCACTAAGCTATATGCTTAGCACGGTGGATTTGCCCCGTGTATGTTCAGAGCGAAGATTATAAAGACTGGGATGAGTCAACCGCAATGGCCAATAGAGTCTGAGCCTTGTTTTGATAAAAATGTATTTTAAATTTATTTTGGCTTATATATAAAGTGTATGATTTTGAATTGTTGTAAGTTTTTGTAATAATTATGTTTCAAGTTAGTTTCGTTTTTTTTTTGAACAAATTTGTATTAAGTTCATGTGATATAATGTATGTATGTTTTTGAACAAGTTTGGAATGATATGTAATGTATGTCTGCTTTGCATTGGTTTATGGAAGACATCGAATGCTTGGGATTGTTTGTACTAATTTGTGTGGCGTCCATATATCCTTCTAGGGGGTATGTGGGTGACACATGTCTCTCTTTTATCTTGCTGATTTAATTATGCTCGATCCTATATATCCTAAAGTTTTTATTATCCTCTCTCGAGATCTTATCAAGTAATCTCAATTGAAATCGATGATAATATAATTGCAACCTTTTGATTCAAAAAACTATTCCTAACTATTCAATTAGATTTGAAGCAATCCTAAGGATAATTAATTCATAATTAAGATCTCTCTTCAATTGTTTATTAATATGATATTTGTAGGTCTATTAAGTTACCATCTCTTACTGCACACCTTAACACCTATGACTTGATTCAATCTCTCGATTTATTACCAAGTATAAGCATAACAAATTTTACAAATGTATTGATATATCTATTGAATTCAACAAGAATAAAGTTCAACAAAAATAGATCAAGAAACTCATAATCATGTTAAACATCCTAATAATCCAAATCAACATCCAATACAATGAAATTTATGAAGAGAAATAAAGAAAAACAGTTTGGAGTATTGATTTGGAAATCTAGAAAAACTGGAGTTACTCTTGATGTCTCCTCTTTGATTTCTTTAAATCTAATGTGTAGCCTCTTTTTGGTGTTTTTCTTATTCGTAAATACTTATTAAGGCTTATAGGGTTGTTTCTAAGGTTTTCCTACTTATTTTGGTTCCAAAAATAGCCTCAGAATGTCAAGAATACAAAAATTTTATGCGTTGGAAAACACCAATCACAATCGTGCATGGTGCCATGATCGTGACTCTTGTTTATCTATCTTCTCTATCATGATTGTCCATGGAGCCACGATCGTAACAAAGAGTTCATCCTCTCGCCTAATGATCATGGCTTCTTCCTTTCTCTAAATTCTTCCTTTTTTCTTTAATTTCCTATTTCCACTCACTAACAAACAAATCAAACACCTCTTGAAACATAAAATTAAGATCAAATTCTTGCTCTAAACTAGTCAAATAGTTAAAACATGTAAAACCGCTTAACAAGAGCACAATTCTAAGTTGTAAACATATGATTATCACCTAAGAAAACACTTAAAAACACACTCAAATACCTATAAGACATATTATAATATACACCTATCACCTAACAGCTCCACATGACTTGCCAGCTTTTAAGTTATTGCTCGTTTGACCTTTTTTAATTGTTTTGCTGCATATTTGTGTGTTGTTTTAGCTGGTTATGTACTAATTCTTAGTTGATCAGTGCATAAAGGCAAATACTTTTCTTTCTTTATATAAACGGGATATTTATAAGTGTATTTGTCAAAGTTAGGCAGATTGGTGTCGAGGTTAGTTGAACTTTGAATAGTATAGCATAATTATGGTTTAACTTTACAACTCAAACCTAATATTCTTTTTAGTAAAAATTATCAAAGAGTTTGTGTAATAATATTAGTTCATAATTCTTATGAGCTCCAATAGACTTAATAATTGGTACATGGTAAAGTGTGTAATCTTATCATAATAATAATATGTCTTATTTATATAATAGCATGATCATCAAGTTAGCTATTGGTAAGCATCATGATTCTGAAAACCTTTATTTCAACATTGACATAATAAAAGAAGTGAGAAATGAAATTGCTTATGCTTAATTACACATTTAATTCTAACTTTATGATCATTTCATATTTGTAAGCAGTAAATGTACTTATATTGGCATAATGCAGTTGATAATGAAACTAAGTTCGAAGAACATTTGAATTTGATATTAAATTATTAATTTAATTTTGACACGTCTTTATTTACTTTTATAGATAAATGGAGAAAAGTTCAAATACTCATGATAATTCAACATCTTTAAAAAGTTTCGATGATCTAGATTACGCTCATGCGAGATTGGTTCATATTATAAAAAACCATATTTTTTGTTTGTATTAACATAAACATTTGAAAGGAGGGGGATTACTAGATTAATGAAACATTTAGCTAGGACTAAAGGTAATGAATAGCCTTGTAAGGAAGTTAGCCATGATGTAAAATGAAAAACGAGAACTTTTCTTGAAGAATATCAAAATGAGAAAGAAAGAAGGCAAATATTGAACTACAAAATTAGTAGTGAGAGTTCTTTTTAAAGTAGCAGGATGATAATGGTAATGTTGAAGGTGATATTCCTACTCAATAAGAAGATATTGCTACAACTAGATGAGAAAGAGAAGAAGATAGGTGTGTAAATTTTTTGTTCAACAAACAACTTTTGAAGCTTAACCTTCAATTTATAGCACATTACAATATAAAGAAGTAACTCAAAATATGGACATAGCAACGACTGGATGTTGGTATAATGCAAGTTTGACATTCAATATTATTTACTTTTATTAACCTTTAGTGGATGTTAGTGCCTCTTACAGTCTAGGGTATAAGGTTACTTTAATTGAGACTATAAAGGTAATCTTTTAAGCAACCATGTTTTTGAAATAAAAAGTTATTGAATGAAAGAAGACAAACTTAGATAACTTATAGATGTTAATTCATTTGTGATAGTTGGAAACTAGAAAGCATAAGCCTATTATAAATTATCTGGTTTATTATACTAAGGGGACGATGTTTTGAAGTCTACTAATGCATGTGGCCTTGTAAAAAATGTTGATACTCTATTTTGAGATATTTGATGAAGTTGTAAACAAAATTGAGCCTAAAAATATTGTATAGTTCATTACTAACAATGATATTGCTTATAAAGCAACTAGGAAAAGATTGTAAAATAATTATAATTGTTTTTATTGAACTACTTTAGCTGTACATTGCATTAATCTGATGATGAAAAATATAAGAGATGCTAGATACATTCATACCATTGACGAAACTATATAGAGAGTAAGTAAAGTGACTAAGCTCATCTATAATCATGTAAGGATTCTAAATTTAATGAGAAAGTATTTTACCAATGGTAAGAATTTGTCTTGTTCTACTATTATAAGATTTGCAACTAATTTCATACCACACTAGTGCTTTATTCACATTAAAAAAGAAGTTGAGACAAATGTTTATAAGTAATAAGTTTTATGCATCTCAGCATGCCAAGTTCAAAGCTGAAATAGAGATTTCAATAATTATACTTAAAGATCATGAATTTTTTTCCTAAATTGATTTTTTGTCGAGTTTATGACCTTTTTTTTATAGTACTTTGTCTGGTTGATAGTGATGAAAAGGTAAAAATGAGTGATTTTTGTGATACCATATAGAGGGAAAAAAGAATGAATAATATGCCTTCCTTGTATACACCTTATCTTGTAGTCACTAAAGAAAAATGAGAAAGAAAACTTTACTCTTTGTTGTTTCCTACCTGGGCATTTCTGAATCCTAATATTTAGTTTAGACTAGGTTTTACAGAGAAAGCTAAAGTAAATATGGGCATGCTATTAACTATTACAATAAATACTTCACATAAGATGTTGCAATATCCCTTTAACTCATAATAAAAGTATACGAGGGTGTGTGTTTGGGATGCCTATTATAATACATCAAAGAGACAAACTTAATCTAGGGATATATTTGTTTTCTTTTACTATTAGTTTAGAATTAATCATCACTTTATTTTATTTATAAGATTACTTTTGTTTTCTTATAGTTGCTTTATGTGATTAATTTAGAAGCGGTGTCCTAAAATTGCATTCCTAGTTAATATGTGAGTGAAATTGAGTATGAAATAAATTGGAACGTATTTGAATTTATTCATTCTAAACAATGAAATAAATTAGAACAAAAAAGATTAAAAGATTTAGTCTTTATTTGATACAACTTGAAACTTTGAGAAAGATATGTTATTATCATTATTAAGTTGAATATAATTTCTTAATAATTTAATTTTATTTCATTACTAGATCTTTACATCCAATTTGTCTTGACAATATCAATTTATAAAATAAGTAGTTCTATAGATCTATTTTGTCATGACTATATCGATTATTAGCATATTGAGCTTTTAAAGAACTAGGTTTTATAGACAAAAGTGACTTCGAGGATAACCTTGAATGAAAAAGCACTGACGTGTCATTTGATGCAATGAGTTTGAATAATAGTGATGATGAGATTCTTCTCAATAATGGGAATTTTATACTAAATGAAAATTGGGTCCTAAGCAGAGATGCTATTGGATGAAGTTTCACATTTTTTAAAATTTTTATATTCTCTTTTGATTTTACTTGTATTTAATATATAATGTATATATATATAATTCTATATATGTAACATAAATATAAAACTTTTAACTATAAGTACTTTTATTTCAGGTTTCACTTGTACTCAATGACGGAGTCAGAAATTTAATATAGAAGGGCCCGATTATTAATTTTTTTAAATTTTGGGGAGCACAATGCACCACTGACCCTTAAATAACTCCGTTCTTTTATATATATATATATATATATATATTAAAAATAATTTTTAAAAAAAATCTTGAGGGGCCCAGTGCACCACTGGGTCCCATGTAGCTCCGCTTGTACTTTAATATATTATGTAGCAAGAACTCTTGTTGTTATGCTTATGGATCTATATTATTCTTACCATATGTTGTTTTGATATAATCAGTTATAATATTTGAAGTATATCGTATTATTCTTAGTTTCATATCTATATGATAATTAAATAATCTTTTTTATTGGTTATTGTTTATATGAGAAATTACAGCAATAATAACAACAATCCAGTAAAAATTTCACTAATACGCGAGGTTTAGAGAGATCCAGTAATATGCATCCTTATTCTTAACTAGTAGAAAGATTATTTCTAAAAGACTCATATGAGAAAATGTGAAAAAAGAAAGAGAAAGTTGTTATATCAAATCTATATTATTATGAGTTTTTGAGATATGATTGAAGTAAAGATAAAATTATGTAGTACAATAATATTTTTTTTTGGTAAATCAGAAAACTTTATACGAAAATGAATGGGTTATATACACAGCTAGAGATTACCCAGAATCTCTTGCCAACAGAGGTACTACGAAGGAAAAAACCAAAGGAACAACACAAAGCAGAAAAAGCAATACCACACCCTCAAAACTCGCCTCTCAAGCAGTCTAAAAAAATAAAGTCCAAAACCCTACTACATAACTCCCCAGCACCCAGGAAAAGCCACACAATGATCAACAACATACCACACCAATCAACAAAACTATCCTACATACACAGCCCGCAACCCACAACCAAAGCAGCACATCCAACTTGCATGACCCCCGAGGAAGAG
>JAOSBL010000005.1:27283962-27294429 GCA_027568915.1 Erythroxylum roraimae | reverse complement strand
ATGTGTATTATTGGACCTCTCTAGACCTCGTGTGTAAGTAGTATTTTTACTGGGTTATTGTTGTTATTGTTATTCTCATATTAAATGATATACTTGATGAGTTATATAGTTCTTATATATTCTCTAAAATTATTTTAAAAAGTGGATATCTTTAAATTATAATGAAAGAAGTTAATGAAGGGAAAAACCTTTAAAACAAAATATGGTTCATATGAGTGGGTAATGATGCCTTTTAGATTAGCTAAAGTGCTTAGTACATTCATGAGGTTAATAAACCACGTTTTATGTACTTTTATTAAAAATTTTATGGTTGTTTATTTTGATGATATTTTAATTATAGTAAGAGTTTAGGTGAGTATGTTAGTTATGCAAAAATTATTTTGAATAGTTTAAGAGAAGAAGAATTATATAATGATATAAAAATCTTAGATTTAATATGAAAGGGATAGACGCGGATGAGGAGAATGTTAAGGCTGCTTAATAGTGGCCTACATTTAAATCTATAACTGATGTAAGAAAGTTTTCACAATTTTTCTAGCTTTTATAAGAGGTTTGTTAAATATTTTAGTACATTAGTTTCATTACTACTAAAGTTATCAAAAACTTTGTTGGGTTTAGTGGAATAATAACAAGAGCATGCTTTTAATTTGATTAAAGAAAAGTTATGTTAAGCTTCTTGATTAACTTCACCTAATGTTTTTTAAAAACTTTTAAGATTAAGTATCATGCGTCAAAAATATGTATTGATGCTATTTTAATGTATGAAAATCAACCAATTGCCTACTTTAATGAGAAAACTTAATAGAGTTGCTCTTAACTACTTAACTCGTGGTAAGGAGTTACACATTAGTGAGGGCTTTGGAGACTTGCCAACATTATTTATGCTTTAAAGAGTTCATTGCTCAAACTAAATAGGACTCTTAAAAGCATTTGAATGGAACAAGGAAATTGAATTAAATAATACCAAGGGGATGGAGTTCATCGAGATGTTTTCTTACATAATCAGGTATAAAGAAGTTAAGGAAAATATTGTGGCTAATGTATTGTCCTAAAGGTAAGCCCTAATTTCTACCTTGAATGCAAGTTTTTTTAGGCTTTGAGCATGTTAGTAAGTTCTATGAGAATGATGATGAATTTTTTTTCTATCTTTTTGGCTTGTGAGAAATCTGCTTTTAAAAAATTCTTTAAGTATAACGGGTTTTTATTTAAGGAAAATAACTTGTGTATGCCTTAGAGTTCTTTGAGAGAGATGATTGTGGATGAGGCCTAGGAAGAAGGATCTATAAGTTATTTTGGTATTCAAAAGACTTTAGATATGTTTCTTGAATATTTTATTTGGCCTTATATGTGTCGTGATATTGAATGAACGTGTGCTAATTTCATTTCATACCTAGATGAAAAGAAGGTAAAGTCTTTATTTTTATTTTTATTTATAGGATTTCTAAACTAACAAATTTTATTATAGGTAGTAAAATTGATGATGCAACCAACATAACTGATTTGTTCTTTAAGAAGACAATACAACTTCTTGGTGTTCCTAAGAGTATCATATCTAATAAAGATGTTATGTTAACTTTATTAACTATTTTTAGAAAATTTTGTGGGGAAAGTTAAGAACTAAATTTTTAGTTTCAACTACTTTTCATCCTCAAATCGATGGCCAAGTAAATAAGACTTTAAATATTTTATTACGTGTTATCATTTAAAATAATCTGAAAAACTGAAAAGACTGTTTGTCATTAATTGAATTTGCATATAATAGAGTTATTTATGACACTACTTGTTATTCACCTTTTGAGCGTGTTTATTACTTTAATCCACTAATCCCATAGATTTGGTTCCTTTATCTATTTACAAGAGGAGTAGCTTGGATAGTGAAAAAAAATTTAAATAAAGAAACAACTATATGAAAATGTTTGCAACCCACTGAGAGGAAAATTGAAAAATTTATACATCCAAATTTAACAAAGGGAGAATGAAAATTAACTTTGAACTAGGTGATTAGATGTGGGTGCATAAAACAGAGGAAAGGTTCCCAAATCAAAGAGGATCTAAGCTATAACTAAGAGGAGAAGGTCCATTTTAAGTTGTTACATAGGTCAATGGTAATGTTTATAAATTAGATCTTCCAAGTGAGTGTAATATGAGCACTACTTTTAATGCTTCTGATTTAACTCCTTTTTGATGTAAGTGATGATTCAATAACAAATCTTTTTAAAGAAGGAAATGATATGAATCAAGTTTCTTTTAATACTTCAAGTTTTCCAAGTGGAACAATTATGTGAATAAGGAATAAAAGGCCTTATGATGCATTTAATAGTGATGTGAGAGAAGTGGCTATACATATAGAATCAAGCTAAATTAAAGGCTAAACACTGCTTAGATTAATTTAAGATAAGGTTAAAGACAAGGATATGAACACAACCTCCAATATGATTGTGTACTTGCTTATGTAACTTTTTAGAAGACTCAGTTATAAGACATGGTCTTAGACACAGGCATGTCTAATTGCAAAAAGTTATAAAAGGATCAACAACCTTAGGTATGGGCGTGTCCCAGACCATGTCTAGCTTCACAAAGTAACAGAGATATCCAAGGTCTCAAACATAAGTGTGTCTTGGATTGTGCCTACTAGCATAGGAATAGCGTTGGGATTGAGCCCGATCTGAAATTTTAAACAAGGGCTCATTCATGGTTAATGATCCAAGGTTAAGCCTGATCAAGCTTTGACAACTTAAAAACTAGGAGCTCGAGCCTGTGCCTGATTAGGTTTGGTTGGCCAAAGCTCGATGTAGCTAGGCCAAGTCGAAATTATATAAAATATTTAAAATTTCTAAAATTATATTAACAAATTAAAATAATTTTTTAACAACAAGTTCAAAATTTTGAATGATAAATGCTAAAAATTTAAGGAATATAAATAAAAAAGAAAATCATGTAATTTATGATCTAGAAGAGTAAATATACCAATTATTTTGAAGCATCATTAATAACTTTATAAAGCTTACATCTCATATATTTGCAAAATTGCGAGGTTTAATAAACTTAAGGAAGAATTAAGGAGGAAAAAGAGCACACCTAAGTGAATCTAAATTATAATAAATTTGTTGCTAAAAGTACAAGATCATTTTCTTTGCTCTGATAGTGTATGCAAGCTACTACTTAAAACATTTGAAAACCCTAGCCATTCCTTAGCCACCGGTACAGTCACCAGCTCTTCCACTGCCTCGCCACCTCCTCCATCAATAGCAACACTTTCTACTTCTTCCAGCCAATACCATAATCACTTCTCAGCAGTTTAACTTTGCTGACATAAAACCTCTTCACACTCCAGACAGAACCCATGGTCTCACAGCTAGAGAGCTCATCATCACCACCATTCCAACTTTCAACACACCCCTACCGTTGCAAACCCTTAAACCCTCAAAATCTCAACAAACTCAACCACATTTATACAGCCTCAAACTCACCATCTTACTTGATCTTGTTCAAACCTACAAAAATTAGAGAATATTAGTTCAAATATGGACACTGATTTCCCAACTCTTCTATCCACTATCAAAAAAAACACCAACCCTAACCCTTGTAGCACCTCCTTACCATAGGGTATATACTGAGACGCCCGTAGGACATTCCAGTACATATTCTACGATAATGTTGCGCTACGTTCAGTCACTATATTCACTTAACATGGCATCATATATCTTTGTTCTCTTATGAATTTCACTAACAAAGTCACAATATTTTAAAACCCAAAATTTCCTCATTTCATTTCATAAAAACCGAAGATCTACAATATGTCTTTCAACATTCCCTACATGTACATCATCATAGCCGAATACAAAAGTGCTACATGAAAGAGGAAATACACAAAATCTATCTAATCTGTCCAAACCTAGTTGACCGACTTTTGAACCATGACTTCTCTTCCCAAATCACAAGTCTACACTGCTTGTAGAGTCTCTCAGTAGCTAGAGTCGTCTCTCGGTCTTGAAAAGTCAACGTTGCAATTTTAGTAAGTTTTGTGAACTCAATGAAGTAACTATCATCGATGGTTTACCCAATTCATACATCACATCAATACATGTAACAATGTATTCAATTCTTTGCATAATTGATCGCATATCACATTCTCACTTAAGCATAGGCAATTTTGCATTTCAATTAATCAAACATACTTATTAAAATACATATGAAATGCTCATGTGACTCTTTTCTAATTATTACGTTGTTGTGACCGAGTGCCTAAACTGTCCCGTATCTATTGTGGATACCGGGCTCATTTATACTGTCCCTTATCCATTGGAGATACAGGGCTCATTTTATATAGTGAACCTTTGGCTCTTAATCACATTTGGAGCTTTAAGCTTATTTTCGGTGACTACTCAAGTCACAACTCTCATTATCTGATCATGCATTCATGTATGGAATGCATCTCTCATAACCAATCATGTCATGAAATATTTAATTCATCATATTCACATACAAGTAGTACTTAAATATCTCATTCACTTATCACAATCATCAGACATTCATTATCCAGAATCAACACAATCAAATCACATTCATTCAACAATTCAAACATAATACAATCAAACAATTAATTGAGTGAAACCGTCTAGGTTACTCACTAATCACTCCCAAAGCTAATGCCTAGAAGTTTCAGCAACGTCTGGAGGTTGACATTCCATTTGCTCCTCTATAACAAGCAATATATGCATATCACAATTTGGCACAATTGTAAGTGTTTAAAAATGCACATGTATGTATATGAAATATGCACAATGCATGTTCATAACAATCCCGGGTATTTATCCATTAGTTTCATCAAAAAATCAATCCCATATCAAGACTCACCTAAGTATAATTTACACTTAGGTTTATACCTCAATAAAATCATTAAAATCACAATTCATAATTCATTGAATCACCTTCAAATTTTTTCCAAAAACTGACTTTCGGGTCTACTGTTCGGGATCATTTAGACAATGAAAATGGAGTAATTTGGTCATACTCACTTAAATTTCTTCCTCTAACTATCCTTTACACAATCTTTCTCATCTTAGACCATCATCTTACAACTATTCCTCAACTCTAATTTCATTCTTTTGGTCATCTCTAAAAATCTCAAAACCCACGTATATACATACATACACTGTGAAAAGAAAAACGGAGCATATATTTCTCTATCAACTTTCCATATCTCAGTACTCTTTCATGTATATTTTTATGGTTCTTTCTAACTCAAAATCATTTCTACGCTATCTTATAACATTTTTATCATCAAAACCAAAAATCCAAAAATCCACATTTTCATCTTTTATTCACAGTAAACATGAAAATTTTTTATTTTTCTCTTATTCATGACAATACAATAAATCACCATTTTTATTTCATAAAACCAAAACTCTAAAGGATTTACACAATACTTGATAAAACTCCAAAATCTTCAAAAATTCCAAGAAGCCTTAACTCTCATGCACCCACGTATATCATCTTGAAGGTGGTTTAGGTTAGGTTTTTCTTGAGGCAAAAAGGAATAGATAACGAAGTTGGAGTAGCAAACAGTAGATGAAAGCAAGATATAACTCTAGGGAAGATTTCGGTGAACCAAAGTCCATGAAGGAAAAAAGCTTGCAAAAGATAGTTTTGAAGAAAAGTTTAAGTCAAAAAGTAACTTAGTCTTTCAAGTATATAAAGAAACGTGAAATGGGTCTGTTAAGTCGAGAAGACTTTACTTCTTCTATTGATTTTGATGAAAGTCAAATAATAATAATAATAGAAGTGTGTGAATTGTTTTGATGAATTTGTTAAGTGCGCAAACAATTATATGTGGCACAATTCATGAAATCAAGACGATACTTAAGTAAAAGCTGAATAAGATGAAGCGTCAAAAGTGAATCAGAAGAAATGATTGAGTTTGAGATGATCAAACGAAGTGATGAAGTCTCAGACAAATCAGACAGGTCAAGTCTCAAACGAATCAGATGGATCAAGTCTTAGACGGATCAAGTCTCAGACGGATCAAGTCTCAGATGGATCAGACGAAGTAGACGCATCTAAACAAGACGTAGACGAAGTAGACGCATCTAAGCAAGACGCAGACGAAGTACACGCATCTAAGCAAGACGCAGACGAAGTAGACGATGTAATTGAAGAATGTACTAGAATGTCCGTTAGTTGGAGTTGGTTACAAGACTCAGCTAATAACAGACTCTAGAAGATTTTAAAGGTTCGTATCTTAGACGATTTAGCACAATTCAACTTTACTCCATATGTCTCTAAAAGTTTCAATACCATCTTCACTCAAATTCTAAGTCATCCCCGAAATTTTCAAAGTCATTTTTTTACAATTCTCCAATATCATTTGGTTTCCTATCTCTATTTTCCATACATCAATTTACTTGCCAATTGGCATTTTTTTCCAGTCCAGTAACTTTCAACAATTTTGGGAATTATTCCTAAAATTCACCAGAATTCAAAACTAACAAATAAACTCATTAATTAAATTTTAGATACAACAATTTCACAAATTCTCAATAGTATCACATCACAATTCAATTATACCTGGAATTATTCATGAATGCATATACAATTATTTTCATGTACAAAAGTTTACTATTCACGTGTATGCGTATATCATATAATGCATAAGTATGCAATGCATTTCTAATCTCTCAGTACTCTTTCATATTTACTATTTTAACCTCCCCTCAGGTAATGGGATATTACACATAGCCTAAAGTATGGAGATATTTAAATAAATATGTAATTACTTGTTAGATAAAAAGTTCATTAAATTTGGAACATTACTTGTATTTATATGAAAATCTCCATTGTGAATTTGTGATAATTGCATAAATGATCATTTGACTTAAGATTTTAAAAGTATCTTATACAGGGATTGTTATATTTTGAATGATACTATTTATGACCTATTTTTGTTAAAGATGGCATAATTGATAGTCACTGGATGTAGTATAAACTTTATAAAGGTAGTTAAGTGATCGATATATGATTCATCATCTTAAAATGAAAAGGAAAAATAATTTTTTATTCTTAATTAGTACTGATTCAGAAAATTAGTAGCCAAAGCTGAAAGACACTTTAAACACAATTTTAAATTGTCATTAATTGATTAATTACTAATATTGAAGAACTGACATGATTTGACTCATATACAATAGAAATTAATTACATATATTATATCTAACTGAAACATGTGTGAAGAATTGATTAAATCATATATAACATGATGTACAAATTAATCCAAATCATTTTGAGATTCCTAATGTTTAGATGGCCATAATATATTATTAGACGTCATTCTTGATTTATTAATATAAATTCTTTAATTAGATAATGATAAATGAACTAAAGGAGATTAATTTATATAATTATAAATGTAATTTATATTTTTAAAAAATTAGACTTAATTATTAATCATTGTTTTACTACCAATCACAGGTTTCATATTAGATGCACTACTCATACTGAAAATTATGATCAAAGATTACTTTATCAACCACTGTATACTTCAAAGATCCCGTCTGAAATATTTTTCAAATACAAAAAGTCAATATCATCCCAATAATTAGTCAATTTAAATTATAGGAAAGATTTTTTATATAGAAAAACAAAATGACATGTAATAAATAATAATAAAAATAAATATGAAATAGTATGTTTAACTTTAATTAGTATTTATTTAAAATTAATTATAATTCTGATTAAGTTTAAAATTTTATGTCAATTCAAATGTTATTTTAAATAAACTAATGCTCTAAAAAAATAGCACTTATCCAATCTTCTCTACACTGCTTATAAAATTATCTCTTAACAAATTCATCGTTAAAAGTCAAGCACGTATACAACCACAATAAATGTTATGAATTAAATTTAAATAATTCTAAAAAAATTACAAAAAAAGAACCAAATCATATAGTAACATACATTTTACATTTAATATTCAATATATTTGTACATTAATCATTTTATAAAATTTAAAATAATTTTGAATCTCAAAAAATCAAACAAAAATAGTTTCTGCATACAAGATCAAGTCCCACCTCAATTTTCCTAAACACATACACCTAGTAGTAATCAAGTGTTGGAACACAATTTGCAGTCTGTCTTAGGCTCGTCTTCTATATAATCAACTTTTATGGGGAATAGAAAATTGAAAAACTATTGCATGTCTAGGGTTCACAGCACCTTCCCACGCTGCTGAAACAAGTCTCCAACAACACAATGGAAGCTGTTTTCTTTAATTTGTATTAAGAAAAATAGCCACGAAATTTTATCCATGTCCAGATTCCAATTAAGATGGACTCCAGTTCAGTGGCTGTTCCAGCAAAATGGCTAGCAAAATTCCATATCATGAACTGTAGAAGTAAGGGCAATCCCAACTGTGCATGTCTAGTCCCTGATTTTGTATCTCTCCCCAACTTCTACAATGCTCAAAAATTTGGAAGAAGAATTGAGTACAAATATAGCCATCCTAGCCACTTATCTTCGTCTTGCCATGTTTTCTGGGTCTCTGCAATTTCAAAGCAGAGACACGTCTTTTAAATGCCACCTTACCCTCCCCACTTGTCCCTTCATGTTCCAGCTTTCTCTTCTGAACCCTCGTGCCTTTGTTGGACTTATTACCAACTTTCCATTGTGATCTATCTTTCTCCAGGTTTCTAGCCCTTTTAACCCCTTTAGGTCCACCGCCATCACCAATTGATCCACGAGATTCCTTTGAATTTGAAGGGACATCCGCCTCTCCACCAGTCCCATCCCTCTTTATATGATGCAATGAACCACTTTTATCTGGTACATAACTAGATTTCTTGCGCTTCTGCTTCTGCTTCTCAGCCCTAACAGGATGCAGGTTTAACCGTTATTGGACAGCATTTCCACCTACTCATTTTCTGGCAGTGCATAGAACAAGAATGAAATGAAAATCAAGAAACTTTTCAGACCTTTTATCAGAAGAATCTTCAGGCGATGGCTCCACATCTTTGGAAGCTGACTTATGACGTCGATTCTGCAAATTACATCCACATTGAGAACAGCTATAGTGACATTATGAAAGGCAACTAAGATTACTGTTTCAAGAGAACTTTGAAAATTGTAATGTAACACCATAATTGGGGTCTTGTAATACATTTACAGTTCCTTTTCAATTCCAGATAAATGTAGAAACCTTAGATGGCCTCAATTTTTAAGAAAACATCTGAAGATCTGAAATAGCAACTTGACAATTTCAGGTACTTCATTAGCAGTTCCAGACTATTTCATCAACATTCCTAGTTGCCTACAATGCCTCGCTGTTCACATAGTATGAGAAATATCAGGCAACTTTGTCTTCAGAACATGCTCAAAGACAATTTAAATTCAAAAGCCTGCACAGTATGGGAACAGGTTTCATGACTCACAGGAGTCTAATTCAGGTTAGAAGATCCCATGAACTTCCAGTCTAATGATGGCAAGTTGTTCCATGAGGTTATTACAACTGGCTCTAGAAGACATTTCATAAAACCAAGCCTAAATAACTAAACCACAGTTCCTGAGAAAAAAAGTTGGATAATCACCTGGAAGACAGTCTTGACAAAACTCCTGTACTTCTCTGGTGTAACAATTTCCAATTCTGGAAAACCACACTTTCGTATGATAATCTCTAGAATAATTGTCACCTATAGGAAAGTAAGCAGGTATCAATTTAAGACCTTTACTACGGAATACAGAAACAAAAAGATAAGACTTCGTTAACCCATAATTTAATCGACGCAAACATGCATATAAAACACAGAAATTACAAAGTACCTTTTCTCTGAAATGATGTCTGGAAACCGATGACCATGGGAGAACTCCACTGATGATGTCCGGTATAAAAGTCTGCAGGTCTTTAGCTTGCAAACAAGATACTAACACTTTTGCAAAACCCAAAACAGCCTGGTTGTACAGCCCATTCTGTTTGTTAGCATAGAAAGTTTAAAAGAAAAGTAACAATCTCAATAAAAGGTGGCGTAACAACTTACTTTTATGACTTCCACAGCTTTGTCTTGCAGCAAAGACATGAGAGAAGGAACAAGATTGGGCATCCTACAACAAGTATCTGCATCATTGTATACAACAACGGACAGTGCAGATACTGCTCCACTCTTTATATGAGGAGATGAACCAGAAAGATAACCCATTATCTGAATAATGTAGACACACCATCAAAAAATAACCTTTGAATTAGTTGCTTATGATATGGTAAATTACCAAATAAACCTTGATGCTTCACTCTTGAAAATTGCGACTCTTATGCTTAGAAATGAGCAAAGAAGCCCTTATTTTAATAATTTAAACAACTAATGCTAGTAAGACTCATAAATAATAAAATTCGAGATGATTCTGGTAGAACCAGGATAGATCAGATCAGAAATAAACTTACATATATAGTAAATATATATATAGAGACATGTGTTCTGT
>JAOSBL010000005.1:27272249-27283862 GCA_027568915.1 Erythroxylum roraimae | reverse complement strand
GGGTGTTTATACAGGGATGGACACGGTTCAAGAAGGAGGAGATGCTGGGTGGGTCGGGTTGGAACCGTATGCCCATGAACGACCCGCAGAGCTCCAGGTGAAGGATGGGTCTGACCCGACTATTAAACATTTAGTCAGGGACAGATTAGGGCAAGCAAGAGGGCTGGGAGAGGAAGGCTATCGCGGAGGAAATAGATGTGAGGGGAAAGACCAGAATAGGGAGGAGCGATTCACCGGCGAAATCAGGGCCGGACCGGAATTGAGGGGTTGTTATCGCGAGGCGGAGGGCGACCGGCGGGATGAGCACTGGAGAAGGGGACTCGCGGCTGACGATCCCCGACCACCTGAGTGGAGGCGCGATTGCCGACCAAGACGAGTTGAGATGCCGACGTTTGGAGGGACCGATCCCGATGGATGGATCTATAAGGTCGAACGATTCTTCTCGGTGGGGAGGTTCACTGAAGGGGAGAAGATGGAGTTAGTGGGTATGAGCTTGGAGGGAGATGCTTTGACGTGGTTTAGGTGGGTGGAGAGCCGACGGCCCATCGTCGATTGGCAAGAGTGCAAGAAACTGGTGACGCAGAAGTTTCGGCCGGCTCACGAGGGTAACCAGTGCCAACGATTGCTAGCAGTGAAGCAGGTCGGTACGGTGGTGGAATACACCAGCAAATTCCTGGAACTTGCCGCCCCTCTTCCTGAGTTACCCGATGCAGTTCTGGAAAGTACATTCATGAATGGGCTGGTGGAGGAGATTCGGCTGGAAGTACAGCTCTTCAAGCCTAGGAATTTGGCTGAAATGATGGAACTCTCTCAACAGGTGGAGGAGAAGTTTCGGCGCATGAATGAACTTAGGTGGCACCGATGGGGTGCAGGCACAGGGCTGGGGAATATGGGGGCTGGAACTAACAGCATGATAGTGGAGAAAAGGAGGGAGGAGTTAGCTAATAATTGGAACACTATGGAAACTAAGCATAAAAATAGGGAAGAAGGCAGAAGTCCGAACAGGGGAGGATCTAGGAGGTTGACGATGAGTGAATTAGAAGACAAAAAGGCTAAGGGGCTTTGCTTTAGATGCGATGAGAAATTCAGCCCAGGCCACCGATGCAACAAAGTAGAGCTCCAAGTCCTGGCAGTCATGGATGAAGAAACCGAACAGGAGGAGGAATTGGAGGAGGAGACCCGCATATGAAGACATGAAAGCTAGATGTTCCAGACTTTCACCTTGCGGACAAGGTGAAGCTGATGGGGGGAGTATTGGTAGAACCAGGACAGATCAGATCAGAAATAAATTTACATATATAGTAAATATATATATAGAGACATGTGTTCTGTTATTTGGGGGAGGGGGGAGCTGACAACCTCATGATTGGTTGTCAGCCTAACCGAATCTGTTATTCCTAACAGATTCGTAATATAAATAAGCAGTAGATAGGAAGGGAGAAGAAGCGATTGAGTATATTGTGAGTGATTTGAGCCTTAGGCTGGAGGGTGGACCTCGAAATCCAGGTTACTTTTTGTATTCGGTTTTACAGCAATCTATAGCAAATACCTATTTTCCATACCTATTTTGTTGGATCCTATCAGATTCAGATTTCTGATTATGGGGGAGTGGACTGCTCTGCATCCCACACGTGTTACTTGGGTTCCTATGAACCAAAAGTACTAATAAAAAGACTAAAATTGAAGATACTCCATCAGAGAAAATTATACAAGGAAAAATGTTGAATTCTCTTGCACTGAAAAAATGTTGGCCATTTTATATCAGGAAAGTCATTTGCCAATGATAGAAACTAGAGTTGATTCAGATTTCTGGGTATGGGCATAAGGAAGGGGTCTGTTCTGCACCCCACATTCGTTAGTTGGTTCTATACAAGCCAAAAGTACTACTAAAAAGATTAAATTGGAAAAACTCTATCAGAGAAAATTTAATAAGGAAAGATGTTGAAATCTATTGCACTAAAAATTATTGTCAGAGATCTAAATTGGGACAATTATTTGTCATTTTTTCATTTAAGAACCTGTTAGATTTAACTATTCCAATTTCAGAAAATGAAATATATGCTTGCTCATTTTAAAAATATAATGGACTTGTCAAAAGTGTATAAGATCAAGGCTTTTGTGGTATTGTATCCTTCATATTAACAAGAGCAACCAAAAAATTTGAATTATGATCATGGAAACAGATGCATTGAACCAACATGATGTACTAAGCATAACTGCTATATCAGTAAAGTAGTCCCCCCTAAATCCACTGCTCAACGTCTTAAAATAGTTGCTTCATTCTGGTAGTACATCTCATATCCTATCGGTTTCAGAACATTCAATTTCTTGTATAGCAATAAAGGTGTGTGATTATTAGGCTGTTAAAATTCCATTTGATGCTTAACGAAGTGAATATCGTTACATTGAGCAGGATTCATTTGCTAATTAAGGTAATTTGAAGGTTAACAGCATATAACCCAAACTATACTATATTCACTTGAGGTAGTTAAAAGGTTTCAGACTGCATTTATGACAGTAACTTGTAGTTCAAACTACCATTTGTTGTCTTAGTCTTTATAGAAAGTTTCCATCCTATTCATTCTTAACATGGAAAACTCAATCTTTGTGCTCAGTAAGCAAGAACATAGGTTAATTAGAGTCTTCCACATACAGTACTCCAATACCTAACCCAAACCATCTTTCTAATGTCAGAATTTGACCAAAAAAAACTGTCATGAAAAGGAATTTGAAAATTGTAGAATTAAAATGGAGTAAGACCAAAATAATGAGCCAATGAGGCCCTCAGATCATAAAATTCATGTAGAAAGCATCCTGATAGAGCAGAATGTAGTTACACTAACCATGTTAATCAGTTTGTAATAGGATTCACCAGAGTTTGTACAAAATGAGCTCCTCAAGGAAGAACTTATTGCAAGGAGTGTATCGTAAGCCACTTTTCTTGCTTCATCCTTTGCCTGCATAAATAGATCATGCATGTTATTGGCTGATTAATCAGAATGCTCTGAGTTGACAATTAAAAGTTGAAAATCCAATAATCAGCATACATAACCACATTGCAGTTACACATCCATGACCACTACCAAACGCTTCTGATCTCTCCCTGCCCCCTCAGACCCATTCTCCTTTAGTTCACACACTTAAAAGGGAATGGCTTAGAGGAATGAGCTATAAAGTAAGTAAACTGTCAGCTAAGAACCATCTCATTCCATACTTACATATATTTACATTTACTTGAACAATACAAACAAGAACCATCAAATATTTGAAATATATATTTAAAGGGGAAAAAAAAGAAAGAACAAGAAGATATTAATTCATTCATTCATTTCTAGTCTTTCTCTATCAACCGATGCTTTTGTTTAAATTATGTCAAAGAACTAATTGCACAAAGAACATGCAAGCAAATGTATATCCATCTTTTTTTTTTTAAATCTCATGCTTAATAAAAGGAAAGAAAGTAACACCATCAGTAACTTTTGTGGAACTTACATCTTTTAAGGTGACTATGACCTCGTTGAGCATAACAAAAGTTTTTGTATTTTCCTCCTCCAAATTCATCTGACCAAAGCACATAAAAGATTGAAATTCATCAAAAGTGCAAGATCGAAAGGAAGCAAAAGATATCAGTTGAATGCATACAATTTTTTTCCCCTAAGATAATGAATACTAAGACATTTGATATAGAAATAAATCTAAAAGGAAACTAGAAAAGGGAAGCATATAATAAGGTCACCTTAACAAAGAAATGTTAGTATCAATATGAATCCATAATATTGGAGGCTGTACAGATTTGTTCTTTGATGGTAAGAGCATTCTGCAGACTAATTTCAAGAAAATTTGATGACGATGGAATAGTTGAAGCAGCATTTACCACCAGCTATGATGGTATACTATTGGCTTTCCTCTAAATAATTACGATGTACTAAGGATTGTCTTTCATGTAGCAAACGGATCTGTTTTCCTAGTTTCAATTCTGTTTTATACAGAGAAAGTGTAAAACTACGGAAATTAAGAAAGTTTGACTAATTAGTTCTGTAGGCGCAATGTTAACAAACAGTTTCTGTGAAGAACTGAAAATTGAGGCAGTATTCATTCATAACAAAGAAATAGATGAATTCTCCAAAAAAAAATAGATGAAAGAATAAGAAAGAAACACTGTGCTTCATTAATTAATCATTTTGAAAATCACAAAGTAAATTCTCACCAACTAGATTTATTTCATTGGAGTAAGGCTTTGAGACAAGGTAATCAACATAGCCTCATTCTCTCAGTGGCAATGACTAACAATTTGATATTCAGTACTGTTGTTCAATGAATTTACAGATGGATGCTCTTCAGTGATGGACACTTATATCTCATTATTTATTGGATGACCTCGTATTCTAAGTAATGTCATACAAAGAAAATTATTGACTCAGTTGAATTCTTCTTGGTTTGCATTCACAATAGGAGTAAAATTTAAAAAAAAACAGGCCTGTGAATCACACATGGTATGTTAATGATTTTGTCTCAGTGGAGGGATTTTTATCATTTCAAACCCCATTGCTCCTGATTTGAAGAGGAAAATAACAAAGAGGAAATGAAGGAAAAATAGAAGAGAAGGAAAAAGATTCAACCTCTAAGGCCTGAACCATGAGAATTCGGAAACAAGTAAATCGATACTTGACGGACAAAGGATCAGCAGAAGGTTTCAAGCCAAGTAACAAGTCAATCAGCTCGACATTTCGAGAAGAACAAAACCAAGCATGTTCCTGCAAATTACCAAGTTATAGGGCCCTGTACAAAATAGTGAACAAAAATTTAAGAATCCAAATGCTAACAACAACCTCTAAAATCCTGCTCAAAGTTTTGTAGGCTTCACAGTGACCCACTTCATTAGTTCCCTACATATGTCAATGCACAATTTCAAGCCAAAATCAATTCTCTACACAAGCAGAAAAGTAAAAATGAAAAAGGAATCAACCAAGTCCGGTTATATGGTTTTCTAAGATGAAAAGCATACACTGAAACTGAATGAGATGAAGCTGTATATCAGAACAACAAGATCCTCCTGTGCTCCATGAATGAAAGCAGATGCCAGCTCAAGCATCACACACCTGAAGAGTAACTCAAATTAGCTATCTAGAAATTCTACAGGAAGTGGAAGGAAATGCAGGTTTGTAGTTGAGCGTTATTTGACCATCTCAGCAGTTTCAATTCGTACCAAGATGATAATATTTTTTTGCGCTGCTCCCAACAACAAATGCTTTTAGCTTATGAAAACTGTAATGCAACTCAAGGATTTAATAATTAACATCTCATACAAAGGCTAATGAAAAAGCAACCAAAACACATCCAAATTAAAGAATTGGCTAGGAAGTAGAGAAATGGCTAAATCGTGTATTTACTGCAACATTGCTTGCCATTTACAGTACCTAGGTTGCATAGGACAGACTAGGCTGGCATCTTGATTATATTTCTTCTAATAGAGTTCAAAAAGATTAGCAAGTTGAACTTTTTCTTTGCCTATGTAATGTATTTGGACCACAGAATATGAAAAATCAGATAGTTTGCCAAACATATCAGAAATAAAAAAAACGTAGCAGGCCAAAGTATGAAGTATAAACTAATTAATCATCAGGAATGAAATAACAACTATTGGATCATTACTCCAGTAGCCAGAATATCAAAGTAAAATGAGAAAGGACTCATTAATTATTTCCTTTAATAAATTTTTGCAAGTACTGAAAGTGGTGGTTGTTGCTTCATTATGATTCAGAATAGAATTTTTTTTATTAACCTCTGTACATCTTTTTCTCTGGCACTTGGATTGCCTTTTTCTTCGGCTGGATTGCCTTCTTGATCACTCAATATATCACTAGAATTCTTGTTTTCAAATTCACCTCCATCATTTGCAAAGTTAAACCTCCGAAGCAGTAACATGAAAATATTTTTCGTAATAGAGGGATCAACAATGGAAACCAGGTATTCTACGGCATCCTGAGAAAATAAATGGAAAATAGAAATCAATTCAAGAATCATACAGACAAAATGCACCATGACAACGCAGTTCTCAGCTTATTTAGGAAAACAAAATTTCTTGTGAAGTCTAATAAGGATTAAGAAATAAATTAAGAAATACAGACCACCATGTATTATGAAAATCCAATCTTAAAGAACAAGTAAAAAAGCAGTAGTGGTAATGGGCCAGCTCATGAATAACTTGATAATATCAATGCACATAACACTAAAAGCTGCATATTGTAATCCAGCTCCACAAAAATAGTAGCTACACATCCAACTTTTTTATATTAAAAATAAGAAATGTAAGAGTTAACCAGAAACAGTAATGACCATGTATGGTCACAGAACCAACTGCCTCCCTCCAGATAAAATTGAAAACAGGAAGTCCTTGTCTGCTAAAATAATATCCTAGAAACAAACCCAACCTAAACCTAAATGAAAGTAGTAATCCTTTGTGTCATTTTGAAGTGAGTTGAAGCCTTGTGTTGTCAAAGAAATGACAACACAACCAAAATAAACAGAGAAAAGATCAGTCCTTACTCGACAATCAATATACTTATAATTTTTTTTTAAGTCATATGAACAAGATGAACTACATAAGGAGGTGCAAGGAGCAGGTAGAGGAAAAAGAAAGGATGTTTAAGATATACATCCTCAAGATTCATTCGAGTATTGGTAAAATAAAAGAGGGCTTGGAAAAGAACCTTCATCTTGAGACGCTTCTCAGGAAGTGAATGAACAAATAAGTCTGCAAGAGCTTGAAGCAACTCAATTGAACCTGATGCCATAGCCTTAATATTCTTCTTTGCCATTTTCTTTGAATAAATAGGGCAGACTCTCAATTCTAAACAAGAATCCTTTAGTGCTATGATATCTGAATCACAAGAATTTTCCTCAGAAACAAGGATATCTCGATTTTGATTCACAAGAACCTGAATAAAAATTTAATTCAACTAAATGAGCATGCCGTAAAAATGAATACACATGGACCATAGAAATATAAAAGTTACTTAAGTATCAAAAGAAACACAAAATATAGTTTCTCGTTACCATACACAAGTAGACATCACCTGTAAGGCAAAAGCAATATGTTGATGCATGGAAGAATCCTTATTCAACAATTTAATCAAAAGCTTGGCCAAAGATCTAAACTTTTCATGACCATCTACAGGATAGCGACAAAAGGCTGGAAGCAGGCTCCATAGGTCATGAGCACGAGCCTGCAGATCTTCACCAATCGCTGAATTTTTAACTGGAATGCAAGTGAGAAGAAGCAAAAACAAAATAAACAAACAGCACAAGTTCAGTAAATCAGTAAAGTTCACCAAATGTACAAGACATTAGAAAAAAGGGGAAGAATTAGGATCCCATTCAATAAATTGATGTCAATAATCCAGCAATCCACTATTAAAAAAGATACTACCAACAGTAAATTTCTCATTTTAATTACTGCAAAGAAATTATAAGAAAGGCATATTCCCAGCAGAAATTCCCAACATAACAAAATAATAAAAAGTAAACCTAGAAGCATTAGATTTTTGAGATAAAATTAGGGAGTTCAATATCAACTACACTTTACACGAGTATCAGCCACGCCAAAGATGGAGGCTAGGGAATGAAACGGAGAGAGGAAGCTAGAAACATTTTCACGCGTTTGATGCAAGTACATCAAAAGAACTGCATGTCTTCCAACTTCCTATTGATGGGGAAAGCGAAGATTTAAGGCAATCAAGCTTCATACAGAACTAATCAAATGCATAGAATAAAAATAGGTAGCTGTTTTTTATTATCTATGGCTGAATCTACCTTGGACCCCAAACTTTTCTATTAAATGAGAAATTGTTGGCGCTTATTCATGTGTAGAGAAAAGGAGGATCATTGAATTTGAAATAAAATAAAAAAGATGGTTTAGGTACAAGATGAGTTATATGTGATATGTTGGAAGTTAAAAGCTGGAAAAATGTAATCGGAACATGTTCATTGAGTATGCTTTGATGTTTTAACTATAATTTTTTCTCTAGTTATCCAAATAAGATGATTTTTTTATATGGAGTAAACTAGGGATATAGGGCTAAAAATGTTCTGATGAAATCGAGTTTTAATTTAGTCTCTAAGAATTTCAATTTCTGGAAGGAAGTTGAGCACAGAATATTGTTTCAGTATAAGAATAGTCTGAAATGTTTGGTGTATAACTCTTAGACTATTGAATGATTTTGATGTCATTAAAAAATTGAGACAATGAGGAACATTTTTCTAAAAGAAAGTGCTATCAAATTCCTTCAATTATATGGTTAAAAAAAGGTCTTGATTTTTGAAAGGAATTAAGTATGATTTGAATAATTTTGAGGTCTTGCTAGATTAATTATTTTATTTGGAGTTCATTATTATGTTAATGTTGGTAGGATTTTAAAATATGGTTTAGTTGAATTAAGTAGTAAGAATGTATATGTGTGAGGGCTTTTTGGAAAGATCACTTAAGCCATTTAAGTTGCAAGGCGTGTAAAGAAGGGTATAATAGTCTTTGTATACTCATTAATGACAAACTTGAAATAAAAGGTGTGGTCTTGTGTTTAAGAAGGGGCAAAAACATGGATTGGAAGAAGGAAAGGAGAGAAGCAACGAAAATTAGAGAGAAAGCAAAGAGAGTGTCGGATTTGAGAGAAAGGAAGGAGGAAGTTAGAGTTTCTTCATTTCTTGGATTTTCAAGTTGTTCAAGAAGGAAAAAAGAAGAGGAGGATGAGAGCTTCCATTAGAGCCAACAAACTCATTATTTGGTAAAGAATCAAGGTAAGAGTATATTTGATTTGTTGGATTTTTAGAAAGATTTTAGTTCATGAAGCTTAAGACATGTATGGATTTAAGTTTTTTAAGATCAATTTTAGTGATTATGTATTGTGGGTTTCTCAATTGGAATGCCTATTGATTTGGAGATTTTTCTCAATGTTAAACAAAATCAAGAGAGGCAAGAGGAGCAAAAGTAGAGGCTTCTTAAGCAAGGTTTTCAAGTAAAGAAATTAAGGTGGGTTTCATGTTTATAAATTGAATAATGAGCTATCAAGGTTTCTTTCCAAATCAAGAAAATAAAAAGATTTCAATTAAATGTTGCTTTATTGTTTTTGATTGATTTGAGAAATTGCTACATGTTGTGATGTGAAAATTGCATATTGATGTATGACATTGTGATAAAAATTGAATTCTGAGCATGATTATGCTATATGCTATGCCTTATATCATGGTATTTTGATTAAATGGAAAGAAGAAAAAGCATGAGAATATGAAATTGTGAATGATTGAAATAAGTATGCGATTTGATTGTGTTTGGGCGAGAAAGGAACCGTTTCGTAGTCACGTGCACGTTGACATAAAGCCTTCTCCCGGCTGCTCGCTTGTGGCCCACGAGATTCGAAAAATGGACTCGTTTCGTTCACGGAGTAAACTTCGGTTTCTCTGTTTTGTTCCACGAGACCCTCGAGCTAATTGTGTGTGCATTTGCATTTTGATGTGTTAAGATATGATGAAGTTGAGTATTATGCTTTGATGCAAAATTTCATCAAATGTGTTTAATGTGATGATGCATTGAATCATGATTTATGATGTTTATGAATTGCTTGATAAGTTGTGAATTTGGGAGATATGTGTTACATGAATTTCAATGTGAGTTTTACAATGGAAATAAATATTTCAATGGTTTTTGCTTGTTTTTCGGTTATAAACTTGTTACCCATGAGCTTTAAGCTCACCCCCTTTCATTCTCATCTCTAGGTGATGAGAAAGAGATCGGGTGAAAAAAAGTCAAGGCATTCGTCTGATTATGCATATTTTGTATTTTAAGTTAGATTGATGTAAAAATAAGACTTTAGACACATGTCGAGAATTATGAGATTTTGTATCTTTTATATTTCAAATTTTTGATATTGATGATGTAATATGACTTGGAATGCCATTAAAGCTTTGTAAATACTTATCTGATGATGTTAATGAAATATGAATTGTGTATGGATGATATGAGTTTATTTGAAGAAGTTCTCCGCTTGAATTGATGAACTTTGAACATGAAATGTTGTTTTATACATATATATATATATATACATATATACATAAGTGAGATGTTATGGAAAAGAAAGATAAGAATTATTACTGATGAGATGTAGTTGAATACGAAGAGTCAATGAATTGAAGTTGAGAGTTTGATGAATTCCAATTGGTAGTTGAATTGTTATGAATGATGTTGTAATAGAGAAAATAAAGTTGGGATAAATTTCATGTTTTTCACGAGGGTAAAATGTGTATTCTGACTTCCAGGACCAAACTGTATCGATCTAGGTAAAATTAGCCAAAGTTGCCTTCATGAAAGTTATAACTTGTCCTACAAGCTTTTCAACGGTATAAAGTATGCGATTTTTGCATATCGAAGATGAGAGATATGATTGTTTGAGTAGGTGATGTTGCATAGGATGTGTTTCCCGAATAACTAGAGTATATGAAGTGATATCGCACTAGAAAGAGTTGATTTTGGGAAGATTATAAGTAAAAGGGATGATAGAATGGGTTTAGGATCTATTGGAGGTGTCTTGGAGAGTGAAAATTTCGGTTCACCTGAAGGTTACACAACGTGCACGTGACTACGAAACGGTTCCTCTCTCGCCCAAACACAATCAAATCGCATATTTAATTCAATTATTCACAATTTCATATTCTCATACTTTTTCTTCTTTCCATTTAATAAAAATGTCATGATACAAGGCATAGTATAATCATGCTCACAATTCAATTTTTATCACAATGTCATACATCAATATGCAATTTCCACATCACAACATGTAGCAATTTCTCAAATCAATCAAAAACAATAAAGCAACATTTAATTGAAATCTTTTTATTTTCTTGATTTGGCAAGAAACCTTAATAGCTCATTACTCAAATTATAAACATGAAACCTACCTTAATTTCCTTGCTTGAAAATTTTGCTCAAAAAGCCTCTACTCCTGCTCCTTTTTGCCTCTCTTGATTTCTTCAACATTGACAAAAATTCCCAAATCAATATCCTTCCTTACATGCCTTGTAACTTAAAATGCTTAAGTGATCTTCCCAAAAAGCCCCCATACATATACACACTTACTACTTAATTCAACTAAACTATATTTTTAAAATCCTACCAACATTAACATAATAATTAACTCCAAATAAAATAATTTAATCTAGCAAGACCTCAAAATTTATTTAAGTCATTGCTTAACTCCTTCCAAAAATTAAGACCTTTTTTTAATCATACAACTGAAGGAATTTGATAGCACTTCCTTATAGAACAATGTTCCTCATTATCTCAATTTTCTAATGACATCAAAGGTTCCATAGTCTAAAAGTTATACCCCAAATATTTTCGGACTGTTCTTATACTAAAACAATATTCTGCGCTTGACTTCCATCCGAAAATTGATATTCTTCTACACTGAATTAAAACTCGATTTCATCGAACAATTTGTAACCCTAACTCTCTAATTTAACCCAAATCAAGAATCAACTCATTTGAATAACTAGAGCAAAAGTTATGGCTAAAACACTGAAGCATACTCAATGAACATGTTTCAATTACATTTTCTAGCTTTT
>JAOSBL010000005.1:27246348-27260678 GCA_027568915.1 Erythroxylum roraimae | reverse complement strand
TAGAAGATATTTCTTAATGCAATATTCAAACGAGCCATTTTGCCTGATTTGTTTTGAGGGAAATGTATAATCGTTAGATACTTTTTGTTTGGCAGCTTTAGTTTTAATTGCGTTTCAGAGGAATCGGAACTATCGAAGCATTAAGCAAACAGTGAACAGACTAGAGGAGGCTTCCTATTTTGTAGAGGCTCCGAGAGAGAAATGTTGTTGAAAAAATGGTTGGTTGTGCTCAAAGAGGTTGAGAAAATTGTGACTAATAAAAGGAAGAGTCTTAAAGAATACCTCATCAATGATGATGGGGACTTTTTTTTAAAAAAATTATTTTTATTTACCGACGAAATTTTATTTTCCGTCGGTCAAATGATCGATATTTACCGACGGAAAATAAAATTCCGTCGGTAAAATTCCATCGGTACACTTACCGACAGCCGTTTTAACGACTTCGTTAGCTGTCGGTAATTTTCCGTCGCTATTTTACATTACCGTTGGAAAATATTTGAATTCCGTCGGTAATTTCCGTCGCTAAACGCCCTATTTCTTGTAGTGGATCAATATCGTCACTTCTGGGTGTTCTCCATATTTGGAATAGTCTCCAAAAGGCCGCCTGCATCAATTGCCTCTAAATACGCCCTTTTATAATAAATTTTAAAGTTTTATAGAGATGCACGGGCTGATGCACAGCTATGGATCAGATTGTGCATAACCCAAAATCTCTATAATTTGCAAATCTGCTCGGCCTGAGAGAAGTGCATGGCTTGTTACATGCCTGTGCATCCCTTTGGTTTGTTATACTAATAATCTAGTATGTAGTTAATTAACATATAAATCATTTATATAGATATTGAAATATAGAAATAACATAATTTTACAATTTTTGTTTCAATCATTAATTTCAATCACTAAGAATATTTCTAGTTATTATTTATATGCAGGGGGAATTTGTTCCTCTATAATAAAGAGCTTGGAATCCAAATTAATTTATAAGAGTTTTCTCTTTATACGAAACCAAATATATACTCTCACTCCTAATTATATACTCTCACTACAGAAATATAAAATTTTTAAATCAAAGAAATGAATCTTAGATGAACTCCAAAGAAACTAGATTGCCACTTAAAAGGAATTACATTAGATAGAAAACATGAGCAAAGGCAAAGCAAATGGTTGAAACTAGATTACCACTTAAAAGGAATTACATTAGATAGAAAACATGAGCAAAGGTAAAGCAAATGGTTGAAACTAGATTACCACTTAAAAGGAATTACATTAGATAGAGGCTAAGCAAATGGTTATTATCCTAAATTAAGGATTAAGTTCTTTTTTAAAAAATTAAAAATTCTTTCATTGATATGGGAGCAAAATAATTAGAGAATTAAACCCATCGCTATAGTTCAAAACACTATTTTAGATACACTGGAAGACTTAATAACTAAACAAATGTATGGAAAAGCCCCTGACACTCGTAATATATGCAAGACTTCCAACATAAATATCATCCTAAGTTAGCTTGCTGGTATAACCTCCACCACCAAAAAATCTTTAGCCTAACAACCTTATAAAGAGAAGCAAGCTATATGTAGTTATATGAGCTCCATTCTTAGAAAACTTGGAGACATCATGGCAACAACAAGTTGGCACAAGAAAATAAAGGAAGGTAGATTTAGATCTGAAACTTATTGGGGATATTTATGCATTAAACGTAACCCATTTATGCAAAAAAAATGTCTACTATTTATGCCTTCATTAATCTCTATATGTATAAGCTTTAGTTTCTAGAGTTTTATGTGAATATAGTACCAGATTATAGGATTCCCTATACATGAGAGACATGCCCACTTAGTTGCTTAAGATCTTTACAGTGAACTAGTTGCTTTCTAATATTATTTAGGGTCTAGTTCAGTACAAGCTCAACTTGCTTACTTGTTGTTTGAACTATCTAGAATTTCTCTATTCGAAACCATAAATAGGTAGGAAGCTAGACTAACAAGTTAGGTAGGAAAATCTTCACTTAAAATTGAGCTATAATTGTCTAATAACTGTGGTATAATTTTCGAGAAACAATCCACATTTGAGATCCATCCCAATAAGTCTTTAAGTTGCTTCTATATTGTATTTGAGAAGTTGCATCCAAAGAAGAGGTATGGCAAATTTTTAACTGCCATGCTATATAAAATGTATGTGTTTTGTTGTTGGAGAAAGTGTAGCCTCTCTAGCATGCTGAATATATTTTTGACAACTATCCATAAGAGAAAGGAATCTCTAAGCATTAGGTTTTTATTCTATATAAGTTTAAGCCACTCCATTTGTTGCCCCTAATTCTTATCCACTCTTTGTACACTTTGTTTATTGAATTTTCCATTAGGATGATTATTCCAAATGTACCAATCATTTTTCTCAACATTAGGGAAATAATTAGGAATCATATGGCTCAATTCACTCAGGAAATTACTCTATTGCCCATTTTCAATCTAACTATTAAAATTAACTTGAGCTAGAATTTGGTTCATGGCTTGTACTGCTTGATCATTATAGATAAGAGCTATATTCATGTCCAATTATCATAATATAAAGAAGTCATAGAGTCATCTATAATTTTACAACGTATGTTGGGTTTAATTAAGCTCCTTAGTTTGAGAAGTTGAGAGATAAACCCATAATGAGAGATCTTTTCTTTAAGTGCCCATATACTTTCACCCTTTAATATGCAGCTATGCATCTATCTCATCCATAAGGACTCTTTGTCCACTAGCACCCTCCAAATTCTTTTAGCCAATAAGTCTTTGTTAGTAACATTAATGGGATGATCCTTATTCCCACCCCCTTCCTTAATAGGGTTACGAACTTTCGTCTATTTAACCTTCGCATTATACTTAACATCACTGAATTTTCCCTATAAAAATATTCTCATCAATCCTTTAATAGTCTTAATGATAACTTTGGACAAAAAGATTTATGAACTCTAATATATATGATTGAATTGATAATAGATTTGATGAGTTGAAGCTTACCATCCCAAGAGAGTTACTTGTTAATCCAACTATCCAATCTCTTTTGAATCTTCTCTACCAAAGGCAAACATTTCTTAAATTGCAATCTCCTTATCATCAATTCCAACCTTAAATACAAGGGGGATATAATATTCATGCCATTAAATACTCTATGCCTTTTCTCATGATGTTTCGCACTAGAGGCTAATAATATATGACTGTTGTTTAAGTTTATATCAAGACCATATAGCTCTTTAAAATTCCTCAAAGAATGCATAAAGACTTGGATGGATTTTTTATCTACCTTAGAGAATAGTAAGTCATCTACAAAAGATAAACTTGTTAGTTTAATCCTCTTACACTTATTATAATACTTGAAGTAAGGGCACTTAAAGATGTCCTACTTCCAAAGTTAAGACCAAGGCCTCCATAAAAAATATAAAAAGATAAGGAGAAAGGGGATCTCCTTGTCTTATGTGCCTAACTCCTTTAAAGATCTTAATAGGAATTTCATTAATCAACACACTATAATGGGGAAGAAATGCAAGTTTCCACCCATTTTTTGAAAATATATGGGAAACTAAGGACCTCCAAAAGATTAAAAATGAACTCGCAGCTTATACTGTTAAATGCTTAATTGAAATCAACCTTGATAGCACAATTCTATGAGGCATTCTTTCTAATGTACCATTTTAAAAGTTCTTGAGCAATAAGAATATTATCTCATATTTGTCTTACTTGGAGAAAAGGCACCTCGATCACTTATAAGACTTTGAAGCACCAATTTTAATCTATTTTCTAAGAATTTTTCAATGATCTTGTATTTGAAATTTCTACATATGATTAGCCAAAAGTCCCCAAAAGAAGAACGATTAGGGATCTTAGTAGCAAGATAAATCTACATTTTATTGATGTCTTTTAAAAGGCCACCATTATAGAAAAATTCCTTAATAACTTGTTTTGCCATAGGAGTCACCTGTTGCCAAGTTTTATGATAGAAAAGTCTATTAAACCCTTATCCTGCCAATTTGGATGTCAATGAATTGTTTCAGAAGATCCACTAAAGAGAAACAAGGAGAACAAGAGCTAACTGAATTTTCAAATAATGCCACAACTTCATTGAATATCTCCTCTTGCCTATCTATCAATTCCCCTCTTTGGGAGAGAATAAAGAAAATTTTATTAGAGTCTTTCTAGCCAAAATATAGTGAAAGCAAAATTTAAAGCATTTATCCCCATCTTTCAACCAAGTGATTCCATATATTTGCTTGAGAAATGAAACATGCTCCTCTTTTTGCTTAAGTATCTTTTTAGAGAAAACTTCTCTTTATCTAATAACTCCTTGCTATGTGGATTAAACTCAAGATTTTGTTAGACCTTTGAATGCTAATCTTTAGCATACAAGATAACTTGCTTAGTAAAGGAGCCACTTTTAGCATTCAACTGCTTTAGCTCATTTTTAATGCCTTTCCATTTCTACATACATATAAACTACTGGAACCATGCACCTTGATAGACATTCCTTTGGTAATCGCCCCTTGGAACCCTTCATCAAACACAAGAAAGTTATTAAATCTAAAAGGGTATATCCTACATATCTTTTAGAAAATGTCACCAATATAAATTGGTGAGTGGTTTGAAATTAGAGGCTCCATAAATTTTACATTGCCCTTAGGAAATTTGGTGAGCCATGAAAGGTCTACTAGATCTCCATCCAACTTTTTCCTAATAGAACATATCCCTTCTTGTTTATTGCTCTAGGTAGATCTAAGATCCTCATATTTCAAATCTTCAAGCCCTAAACTTTCCACATACTTTTTGAAGTCATTAGTGAAGTTCCTAAGACTAGCATACCTATCAGCTTTAGATCTATAGAGAGTACCATTAAAATCCCCACTAGCTAGTCATGGATCAAAGGAGCTAACCTGGTTTTATCTTAATTTATCCCATAGAAACTTTCTGTGAAAATTGAGATTAGAGCCATATACAATGGAAGCATATAACTTGAAATTATCATGTAAAAAGGAAATAGAAACATGTATAGCTTGATCGTAAGATCAAATTTCTTCAATTTAAAAAAAACAGTGTCAAAAGCTAACATAATTCTTTCGAGATAGAGACGATCGTGATTCAAAAGGAAACTTCAATTAGCTCCTAAAATCTTCATTTTACTCACTTTTTCTAGTCTAATTTTGGCTTGTAAAAGTCTCAAGAATTATGAATGTTCCATATTGACAAAATCCTTTAAAAATTGAAGATTAGTATAGCTTCTTAGATCACTGACATTCTAAATTATGAGAGTCATTTAGAAATAGTTTTACCTTTGGACCTTTTGCTCCTGTCATTTCTATCCAATTTTCTCCTTTTGAAACTTTGGAAGTCTTCATAATTAAAGTCCATAACTAATTTGATCTAGTGATCATTTTCTTTCATTTTGGTAGGAATTTGGAAGCTTGCTATGCACAGAATCCATATTCTTCCCCACTAGCTTTGCTTGATTATTCTGCATGCACTTGTAAGTATCTCATAGTTTTATAGAAGAAGATTAAGAATTCAGTTAATCCTCATTAACCATAAGATGTTCCTACACTCCCATTTGATGTAGGTCATCTTTAGATTGCTCATTTCCCTTATTACAGCTTAGTATATGCTCCTTAATTGGCTCAAAACGTCTTCTAATATATCCAACCCCATTAACTTATTATAATCATCCTTCTTAAAGGTTTTCCCTATAGGTTTCAATAGCTTATCTTGCATTGTAAAAGATGGCGTCCAATTATATGCAACAAGAATAATATCCTCATAAAGAGAATTATTTTCTCCTAGTCTCATGATAAGAATAAAAGTCTAGTAACTCCTTGGACAATCCAATATTGATACAAACTCTTACATAACTAATTCTTCTTCTCCTAGTCATATTTTCATCCATACACAAAGGCTTACCAATATAACTAGAGAGGATACTTAAACCTTTAGTGTTCTAATATTCCAAAGAATACTATGGATATTCACCCAAATTCAAACAATTTCATACTTAATCATATTGAGCTTAATTCCTGACTTCCGTGTTTGTAAGAAGACAGGAAGTTGTACAAGATGTCATGGCCCCTCCTTTACTATTTTCAAAGCTTCAATTCGACTAGTGAAAGAGAAGAGAATCAAATTGTTTTCATAGAGTAAGACTTCTGCCAACCTTTTATTTCTCTAAAGATTTTGTGACCAATTGGAAATGATAGGGAAAGGAGGATAAGACACCAAGAAGAATCCTAATAGGTATGATTCCCATATGGTAGAACTGACCTTCAGCACCTCAATCTCAGGTGAAACTATAGTTCTACCATCTTCATCCTTTGGTGGACAAAAATGCAAGGAAAGATCACTAAATCACCTAGGACTTACTTACAGCTGTTAGGTGTAGGAGCACTTAATAATGTAGGTATTTGGTAAGATTTTAGGAAGGGAGCTAAAATGGTAACAATTCTTAAGAGGGAAACAAAAAGAGAAGGAACATACTAACAAGCCCTTTTCTCTTAGGAAACCAACCAAGATGAAGGAGAGCACCCAATCAAGCACATTGTCTTCGAGTTTTCTTTAGCTTTTGTGCAACTTTAAGTTTGTGCCATTAAACTAAGTACTCTGTCTTTGATTTTAATTTAAGTTATGATGTAGCTTGGAATTTGATTGAAAATTGTGCAATCAATAAGTAGAGCTACAAAAATCTAAAAGGAAGTTGCCTAAATCCAGGGTATATATCCTAAGGGAGATTCAAGTTGGTTTTAAACCATATACTACACATGAGATAGAGTAATTTAGTTGCTATGATTTCTCTTAGTCGGTAATAAATGTCTCTACCTAAAGGGTAAGCCTCCATTTTTAAGTTGATATTGAAAAGACTATTTGTTTTAATTTTTTAACATCTTTTTCGTTATGGAAAATATTTTGTATTTCAATTGTGAAGAACGACTCAAATATCAATGTTGCATTTTCTTATTAGATAAATGAGTTGAGAAGTAAAAGCATTTGTTTTATATATAGTTGCAAGTTAATAATTATTTTAAAGAGTTTTATAGAACGTGAATTATGATTTTGACACGAAATTACAGTAAATGATTACGTTGATGTAAGATGTTGCTGTTTCTACCTATTTATCATTTTAGTTACAGTATATTAGTTTAATATTAAAAGCTTGTACTATTTACATTCAAAATAATTTCACCTACAATACAGTTATCAATTTCATGATTGAAATTATGTTTTATTCTACATCAATTGTGTTAAAGTTATTTATTTTATCAAAGTTTGTTTATTATTTGAGTTACAGTAAGGTTAAAGCTAAAAATTACTTCACTTTTTACCATAACATACTTATTAGTAGTCACCGTTGAGCATTTTAGCAAAATGTGATCATTTTAAAGTTAGAATGTTATAGCAAACTTTTTTTATATAGACAAAAAAGTAAATCTTTTGCCGAAATTTATGTTCTTTTATCCCCTGACTTTTTTGCTATACCTTGAATAGGAATTCATTTTTTAAGGAAAAGAAATATAGTTTTAAAATAATTGACTAGGAAATCGGAAAATTTAACTGCAACATCTTCAAATAAAATCTTGGTGAAAATTACAAAATGGTAACATTTATTTGATTTCATCACCAGCGAAAACTGTTAAATTTTATGCCGAGGTAGGAAATAAGATGACATTATCCAACACAGGGCCACACAAATGAGCATAGTCATGTAATTTGGTGTGGTAGTAGGCGCTATAAAATGTTATTCTAGTTCTGTTGGAAACTGCTCGGAACTTTAAATTTGCTGTCTTGGACAAACCCTTCCCTTGTGACTGGAATGCAACTTTGATTGTTTGCTTGGCGGCAAATGCCTCCACCATCATGGAACCGTGGCAACCATTCTTTGCGTCTCCCACTGTAAACAAGAGAGTATACAACTTGTTAGGAACCGTCCTAATCACTTGTGCAATGCCGCTCTCTCTCCCTGCCACCAGTTCCACAGCTGCCAGTCCTGATGGAACAAAGAAGTGTTTCCTGTCGATGTACTTTACAGGTTTCAGGGACTCCACGATCCACCCAGGAAGCGGCGAAATCCGGTCATTTTGCTTTGGAGGTAGGAGTACTCCTGTCGAGAAGTTTTTGAACACATGTGGGCCACTTTCGAAATCACCGTTCTTCACTAGGTTGCCTGGAAGTTGATATAATTAAGTAAAAGTTGCTAGTTCAAATGCGTAATTAGTTATTATCAATGGTATATGTATTATTACCTTTAGAATACGTGAGCGGTTGCATTTCCTTGATGGCAATAGCATCCAAGAGAGGGCCACAAGTAGGGTCCTCCTGAATACCAGGGTTATGAAATGCGATCTTGACAACATTAGAAGTTGCAACAAAAGCATAAGCGTACGTGTCACCTCCGTCAACGCTGTACAAAGTTTGGATAGAAAGGTCAGTTGATGCCTGTCCAGGGACGACTGAGATCCTAATCTTCTCGTCCTGAGCACAGGTTCTGGTGGCACCAAACGTGAGCGAATAGGTTGAGTTAGGATTGACAACAACTCTTTGAGAGATGGAAGCTTCGTTGCCTAATCTCACTGCGTGGGATCCTCGAGGAATTGGGAGGTAGAAGCCACCAGGCTGTGGACCACCTGAGACGAACTCTACCAAGCCAGTGATTTCCCACTTCGGAAGGGAATATCTACCTATGATTACCGTCTTGTTAAGGTTAGATTTAGCCGGTGCTTTCTCGAAGCCTCCATTTGGAAGAAGCCCTGACAATTATAACATATCATAAACCTCACATACACATACAACATTCCGCAACTACATGCAGTACTTGGGAATTCACATTTTGTGCAGTATACACGAACAATTGAAGAGAAGAGGTAATTAGTTTGTATACCATCAAGATGCCGAGGACGAGGAACAGTAGCAGCAGATAAAACTGAGGCAAGGCTGAGAATGCATACAAAAACTATAAAGAGAAATGCAGCCATTGCCTGTACTATTGCTTGTGAACGAAGAAGCAAAGCTCCAAAAAGAAAGGAATATTGGAAGTGGAACTAATTATGAATGTCATTCATCGCCAAGAGAGAATTTAAAGCTAAAGCGTGAGAGCAAAACCATGTTAAAGTAGCAGAAAATCAGCCGAAGGACGCGTTAGTGTGCCTTTTCAAACATCTAAGTGGTCGCAAATTTCCGGGACACTCTTTCTTTGCCTGGCGATGGACCCCATATGACTTCTTTCGTTGGCTTCCGTGATTTGCTCTTCCTTACCATATTCTTTTACATGTACTTGCCTGTGAAATCTTAAACAGAACATGAAGATTCCACTAATTATGTCTGCATGCACTTTTGTGTACTTGATGATATGACTATCAGAGAATTAAGAAAATACTATCCGTAAGTTTTCATTAAATCCAAGAGGTGTACAAGTTCCGTACATCTTTTTACTTGAATGGTAAGTGGGGACTACACGTGCTCTCCATCAGCTTCTGCATCCGGACAGAAAGCGTACAGGTCTTAAAGAATCAACGGGGCTGCACTTGAACGTCGTATACAAACAATTTAATATCAGTGGGGTTCAAGTGGAATCAAATATATTTATTTATTTATATTTTTTAAAATAAATTTAATAACACAAAATTATGTCTCATAAAAATTATCGATAGTTAAATATATTTTAAAAATAAAAACCCTTAGTAAGACAATTAAGTTTCATAATATTTTTATATAATTATATGTAACGACTTTTTCATAGTATTAAGTAAATTCTAAATTTAAAAAAAAATCAATAACACATATAAGTGCATTCTTTTTTAAATTTCACAACATTATTATAAAACAACAAAAAGATTACACTAGAGTACATATTTAGTGACTACCCTATGTGTAGTAGAATTTGAACCTATCAACTTTCAATTTAACATAATTTTTAAATTTTTATTTTATTTTTAGATATAAAATATTGTTGTTGTTAACTTTAATATATAACTTACAAAAAAAATTTAACTCCTTCATCTAAATTAAAATTTAAGATAATAACTAAATGATGTCATTCATATTATACAAACACTACGGTACAAAGAGTTTTAGGCAACAACATGTTTGAAACAGTTTTACAATGTGTTGCTTAAAATTAATATAATGCAATAATTTTACAAATGTTGCCTTTAATATTATTAAGATGCAACCATAATAATATATTGTTGTCTTATATTAAAATAGACAACAAAATCAAGAAAATGTTGCTTTAAAATTTTTTATATGCAACAAAATAAAGCATTGTTATATTTATATTTAGAGGTAGGTCTTTGTTATATCTCAAATCTATGGCTTCATCATGTGGTCTGTATAAATTCCGTGTAATTGTTGTTGTTGTGTGTATCTTGGGTGAGTAATGTGGGGTTTCTAGATTTTATACAGTCGTTACGATCTAGGCAACTGTAACAATATTGTAAAGCCTTGGTCTATTCTTTCCTATTAAAGTTATTCTTTGTCTAAGCTGACAACCAAGGACAAAACCGAAACTCGAGTCTCTGATCTGGGGTGTCCAAATAATGGAGGCTGAATCACAAGTCTTGAAGTCGGAAGCAAAGAAGGTGTAAGGTGTCGCCTCCGACAACGGTGGTGAGCGAAATTCTGAATCTTTCAAGGAAAGCCCTGATTTCCTGGAGAAGAAAGGGTCTAATGTCTTGAATAGAAACCTGATGTACACGTTCATTCCCTTATTGTGAGAAAATTAACTTCCCTATTACTTTTTTAGAAATTTTTGGGGTTAAATAAAGAAAACAATAGAGGTAAGGAGATGTGATCTGCAGGGTACGAGTGTTATTCACTGAAAATGGAAATTGATGAGAAGAGGATTTGTAGAGGGGTCAAAGGTAGGAACTTTACCGCCAACAAGTTAGCTTTGTGGTATCGTGGTTGTTAGGTGTTGGAGTTGTTTTCAGGTTCATAGTGTTCCAAGAATGGGAAAGAAGGTTTTGGTCTATTACATGGAGGAACATAGGTAACATTTCTAGTTCTAAATGAAAAGGGTAGTAAGGAAAAGGAAAAAAAAAAACTGTATGAGGCTCCGAAAAGAAGTAATCAACAATGAACTAAACGACGTCTGTGTCATGTAAACATGCTTGAGTTGGCGATGCTCATTTGCATGTTTTTTTGGAAACTAGTGTAGGAAGAAAGGTAATTAATTTCATCATGTGAATTTGGACTTTGTTTAGAATACTAAAACAAATATGCTACGAATTGTTATGCAACCTCATCTAAAGATCCATGTCAGTTTTACAAAGGACCTATAACTATTTAGTAGGATTCATTTAGCATGTTTATTGTCTTTGAAATGTTGAAGAAGTTCAGACTGCCAATAAGTTGATGAATTTAAGGGCATGAAAAGCTATAAAATGACAAAGAAAAAGGAGTTTCAAGTTTTCTTTTGATACAGATGCGTTTTAACATTTTGGTTGCAAGTAAAGTAAGCAAATGGTTGAATATGGACATAATGGATTTATCCATTTCTACACTTGGGTTGTAACTTGTAAATCTGTAGTTGCTTTCGCTAATTTCGAATGTGATTTGTGAGAAAGAAGGAGTACCCCAAAAAAAGGAAGTAGTGGAAGTGAATTTCACTGTTTAAGACTGCATACTCAATTTCCTCTCAATTGTAGAAATCCTATCATACATTTATTGAGACTAGAGAATTGAGAGTCACGACTTAGCAATTCTCCCTTAATATTGGCTTGGGAACCTTAGATCATAGAATACCTGAGTGGTCAACATACTTAATAGGAAGTAATAAAGAGAGATATTTAAAACGGTAGAGACTAATCAACACAAAGATTTCCTTTTGAAAATACTTCTTTCATACATTATAATCCATCAGTTTTGAGCATGTGGAGTGAAATGCAACAAATGCACTATGCTTTATATAGATAATTCTTGGTTTGATCAATTTTTTTAATTTTTATTGTCTATAATAAAACATGGAAAACATATGGGAAATGCATATTTTAGAATAAGTCGACCTTTTGATGATTGTTACAAGAAAATAACACACTTTGAGAGTTGGGGTATTTATCTTCACGGTTGTCTTTGTGAAGTTAAAAATATAAAAATTCAGTCTTATGGATTTACCATATGGGAGAGAAATTTGTGTTTGGGAAATGTTGTACATCTTTGTGTGTGTTTAGGAAATGTTGTACGTCTTTGTGTTTGTTTATGTTATAACATACTAAATGTTATATTGCTTTTAATGTATATATGGATGTTACATATATAATGATAAGATTTTGCTTTAAATATTATTGATAACGCAAGAATAAATTATTTTTTTATTGTTACAAATTATTGCCTTATCTATTTAACATTGTTACCTAAAAAAACTTAAAGTGTTGCAATATTTATTGAACATTGTTGTTATAGTTTGAAACTAATGTGTTGCCTTAATTAAAACTTAAAGCAACATTTTTTATTTTATTGCTTAATCAAAAAATTATATCATCTTATATTTATTGTAGCGCCACTTTTTGTAACGATATGAATTATGTTGCCTTAATAAAAACGCAATGATAATTGTACTTATAGGTATGCTTTTGTAAAATTAATAGAATCATTGTAAAATATATATTTGTATGAATGTAATAACTTCATTTAGTGGTCATATAGATGTCTTTCTTGATTAGCAAATGCCTATAACAAGTAGTATAATTCACAAGATTATATATATTATATTTTATTTTACTAAAGTCACCCAAAAAATAAATCAAGCTTCATTAAAATTGTACAAATAATAACGCAATTTAAATATATTAATAACTAACAAAAAATTAGGTCTGGAGTTTCACTATTTACCTAAAGATTTGAAATAAAATTTTTATTTAAAATTAAATCCTTAATTAATTATCAGGGATCTCAAATAATATTACATTAAATGCACCTTGTACGTAGAACCCATACTATCAAAACTGAAATATCATTAAAGTAACAAACTCTGGTCAGCTTCTAAAATAACGCATGCATGCACATCTTCTAAAATAAACGAATTCACAAGTTTCAATAGAAAGTTTTAATAATGCAAAGAAAAATGTTTCAATAAAATTAGGAATTAGAAAGTTTCGTTTAAAATTAATTCTCATTTATAAAAAAAGTTATACTCTTCTCAACTAATAAAACATTTTAAAAGAATTTATTTTTTTCTTTCTTATTCGTATAATAGATTCTTTAGAGAAAAATTAAATTGACCAAAAATTTTAAGTTACATCTAAATTATTTAAAATTTTAAAAAATAATTTCTACATCATAATATTCTTTTCTCCTAAAGCGACTTCACCACCATTTTATCTCAATATAATTACTTAAAAATAGTGATATTTTTCATACACAAAAATGTAAATTTTTGAATTTTTAATTACTTACATAGCATTATCCTATTAATTTTAGTAAAATAACATGGTAATTTTGGGCATAAATAAGCGTTCTTGTGTGTTGTACAAGTGATAGGTTAGGATTCAAGCCACCTACAAATCCAAAATTATATACAACCAAAAGAAATTCAAGAAATCACCAATAATTTCAAATGTTTTAAATTAAAAACTTACTAATTAACAAAACAAACAAACACCCTCGTGAAAACAAAGCAAAAAGCTTATGTTATAGCAACATATAGAAAAATGAAACCTTTAGTAAGTGAAATATGACATGAGAAAGTGCAAAAAGTAATCTCTGCTTTTTAGAGATAAACAATATTAAAGTGTTCAACTTTTTAGGATATTTTAAAGTTAGTGCTCTAAGTTTTTAAAATTTTCAATTAAATAACCAACTTTTTAAAATCTTAACATTTCAATTTAAAATGTCAGTTCCGTTAGTAATTTGATGATTTGATTAATGAAATCTTTGTTATTTATGATATGTAGATGTTCAAGTAAAAAATAATGGTCATTGTTAGACTAAAATAGAGATAATTTTTTAAGGAAGACACCAACATATCATGTACAAAAAAATTTCGTTAGCCTAGCTAATTAACAAATTATTAATAAAATTAACGTTTTGAACTAAATTGTTAAGGTTTTAAATTGATAGTCACTCAGTTAAAAAATTATAACACTAAAAAGTTGGAAATAAGATTAGTTATCCCTTTTTTATGAAAGAGGCAAAACCCCAATTACTAATTCTAAGCATTACATATACACACACGCGTAGTACTTTTTACAGTGAGAAAGCATAAATCACTATTTTTTTTGTGTATATTAGATTTTTTAAGTACGTAATATGTATTTATACTATTTAACATAAGTTATTTTCAATAATATCACATGTTTTTTCCGACAATGTGAGCGT
>JAOSBL010000005.1:27235106-27246248 GCA_027568915.1 Erythroxylum roraimae | reverse complement strand
ATTTGGACTTTCTTTGGCTATGTTTATTGGGTTTCTTTAGTTGCTGTTCCTTGGGGTTCGGGTTACTTCTTCCTAAGTAGTGGAGTCCCTTAGTTTTTTTTTTGGTTGCCTGAGGTTTCGCTGGTCGAGCCTTCTGAGGCTTTGTCTGTGAACTTTTTTGTATATATCTTTTCTGATTAATTTCATTTTTCTGATTTACCAAAAAAAAAAAGTATTTATTGACTACAGAATTTCAAATAAATTAGTAGGCAAACTCGGGAATTCAAGTCAAGTTAAATACCTACTAAGTCATCAACCATTTGTTTTAGGTAAACTGTTAAAAAAAGAACACAAGTCCAGCTCATGCGAGCTCAGTGGAATTCGTCATTGGAATTTCGTATGACTACGTAAACTCAAGATGCAATTTAAAAGCGCTCTCCGTTCAAAATCAAGATCTTCAATGCTCTAAGGCACTTAAATAGTTCTTTTACGCCACTTGAACTCATCTTTAAGGGGTGTCTTGTAATCTTACTAATATTAAATTATCAAATGCAATAAATTATAGTTGTGCAATATATAATAATTGCAATGACAGTTTTGTAAAAATGTAATCTTATTTACTACTGATGTTATGAATAAGATTAGTGACATTATTTTACGAAAATAATAATAATGCAATCTTAAGAAATAAAATTTTAATTTAAAAATAACTTGCGATAAAAATATCATTTAAAGTGATAAGATATTGATAAATTTGTTGTTACAACAAATAAATTATTAAATTAATAAAACAATAATAATTTCTTATTTATAAAATATTGGTGTAAAACTAAAAAATATTTTGTTAGAATTAGAAGTTAAAAGTTAAACTAAAAGATTTAAACTTCCGATGTGATTAATTTACTTATTAAAAGTACTTATATGATTTAAATTTATTTAAAAATACGTTTTGAAATTTAAAATAATAAAATATGGTATCAAGATTTTGTCGAATTATTTTAATATAAAATGTGATATGATTTATTACTAAACATGTGATAAAGTCTCTTTGAATGCTCTAACATAATTTTAATAACAAATTCTCTTTAAATAACTCAAATAAAACAATAAAATTTTCTTTTTTAATATTTCCACTAGTATAATTTGTTTTTAATATCATTGTTGATGGTTTGAGCGGAATTTGGCTCATCTGGCCTAAAGAGAAAAAGACCAGTTCATAGAGTTTCTAAAAGCCAATTAAATCACAAAGAATTCTTAGACATGAGAGTTAGTAAGGAAGTCTAGGATGCAAGAGACAGAATAGTTAAAAACGTGATGAATGTGTGGAAGACGGTTAGTCAAGACAGAAACCAGATCCTCTGTCCAGTTTTACTCTGTCTTATTCTGTCTCATGGAATCTCAGCCATTTATTTTGCGGGACCTACGCGAGTCCCATGCGGGCCTCACATAAATAAATGGCTGAGATTTATTGGACACAATAAGACATCATAATATTAGACAGAAGATCTGGACTCGTCTAAGACATGGCCTAAAACTTGAAGTTAGTTGGAAGTTGAATAGTTACAAGAAAATTACTTGTGGTGGTTAAAGTAGGGAGAAGTGTATAAGCACATAAGGAGGAAAAATGGAGGAAATTTAATACACAATTAGAACAATACATAACTCAAACAAAAGACCCTATGATTATTTTCAACTTTCCTTGCAATTTGTACTTATCATCTACTTAAATAAAAATTATCTTTTCAACTCAAATTTTATTTTCAGTACTCTTTAATAGTTTGGTTATTTAGAAATCTATTCTCGAAGTTTTCAAAGCCCACTTATATCACTATTTAGAATTCAGGTACAATTTCAAGAAAATTCCTTCCCGGCATGCTTGAAATCAAGATTATTCGTAATAATGATTAATAATTTGGTGTGACAATTTGGCACGCTCAGTGTAACCATGATACCATGCACGAGGAATGAAAAAGAAATTGTTATGCTAGAGAAAAAGTTCTTGTTATAGTAGGAAACAAAGACTTCATATCACAAATGATTGAGATTTTGGATAAGGCAGCATCGCTTTCAACTAAGTCTCCAACAAGCGAGAACTCAAAATCAGCAATTGTCCATAAGAATTGATGTTTTTTACGCAAATGATATTTCAAAATTGAAGTCCAATTCAGCCTCTACATATGAAGCAATCAAAATGTTAACATAGAAAATGGAAAAGCTTTCTGTCACTTTGGTATAGGTAGTTAGGTAGAATTTTCCCTCTCTGACAAGACATATTTTTAAAGGACTTGGGGCAGCTTACACCAAATATGATAGAAGTTGGTGAGTGTAGTCATTCAAGATATATCCCTCCTCATAGAAGAGAGGTCATTCCTATAGCACCTTTACATATTAATCCTCTAAATGCTCAACAGGGAGTTAGTCCTCAAGTTCCTAGAAGATAGGGATTTGGTTTTGAAGCTGAAACTAATAGACCAAAATACAACTTAGGGGTAACGTTTTGGCCATAAACTATAATCCTATACTCTTTTTTAAAAAATAAAAGAAATTGTATGAATACTAGCAAAAGTTAAATCTACTTTACAATGAGTTTCTTATTCTTTCTACAATTTAGCAAAAATCGAAATTGCAAAAAGATTACAACAATCGTACTTTACATTAAAACATCCATATGTTCTTCATATTAATAGTGAGTGAATTTTGCTTGTTGTTTGCTATCAAAATTACCCTAATCCAATTGATAATGTTTTCTGCAATCTAGTATTTTTCCTCCTCAGTTCCCTTATATAGTCTCCTGTTTATTTCCTTCCGTACAGAGTAGTGGTGTTTTTCATTGCTCCTCTACCAATATGGTTTCAAGTTGATATGGAAACTATAAAGAAGCTATTCAAGAATTACATGGGGCTTGTTTAAAATATATTGTCCACCTAAAATTCTATAAACCATATTTGGAGCATGTTAACTATGAGAATCCTTATCCTTAGGCTACATAATTCTTGAGTTTACTTTGTTTTTCTAATGAAGATGGTCAGTCAACTGTTGAACATATTGTCATATTCATTATTCAGTTTTGTGAATTGGCTAATTATGAAAATTTCAACAATTTCAAGCTTATTTTTTCTAATTTGTTGCTAGGAATGTCTTTTTTATGGCATCCTTTATAGTCCTAGAATTCTTTCCTTTCTTAGACAGAAATGAAAATATTGTTTTATACTCTTTTTTCAGACTAAACATGAAATTATTATAGTCATATTGTTTAGAGTTACTCAGAAAAGTGGTAAGAATGCAAAAATATTTATCACTTAGTTTAGGAAAATGAGGATTTGATGTCGAATTTACAATATCGAAGATTTGAGTATATAAAGCTAGCTCTGAAGAGCCTTAATATTAAACTTAAAAAAATCTTAAGGTATAAAATTCGATGATTTTTATAAATTAGTAGTAAAAGTGTCAGAATATGAAGAAATTCTTAGGGAATAAGAACATGGGAAAAGGCGTTCAGTAGGTATTTACTTTATGGAAACAAATTCATATGACTTGGTAGTGGCTAAGGTTAATATCCCTCGAACTTGTATTTATTCTACTTTAAAACAAAATTCACTCAAAGCCGAAAGGGAGAATTGCAACCACTAACTATTCATATTCAATACACTTTTGATACCACTAAAATAGAAGAAATCTTTGATATCTTGTTGTAGGAAAAGTTTATTACTTTACCACTAAAACACAAGATTCCTACAAAGGAAGAGATTCAAGAGAAGGACCACTATAAGTATCATATTGTATGGAGTCACCTTATAAATTCATGCTAGGGATTCAATAATGTTATTCAAGATCAGATAAAAAAGAAGCCAGTTGTTTGTCAAAGCTAACCAGACCATTTGATAGAAGAATATTTATTTCCACTCGTTGTAACTGATAATGCTACTAAGTTTGATTTACGACTATTGTTGGATGTCAAAAGGAAGTTGAAGATTATAGAAGATCGTTTGGCAGCATCCACGAATTTAGGTTTTGACAGTTTCATTACTAACTATAGTTTGAGTGCTAATTATAAGAATGAAAATAAAAAATTCTTATAATCTAGTAGAAAGTAGGAATTGCTAGATGAAATGATAAGATAGAGTTCACTCAAAATTTTAAGCAAAGATTTAATGTTCCAATTCCAAGCTTTCAACAAACATGCAATTAGGGGTGAGTATTCGGGTAATTCGGGCCCAATTTGTACTGTTCGGGTAAAGCCCGAATTACCCGAAATTTTTTTCATCTTACCCGGCCCGAACCTGAATTTTCAATTACCCGAACTTACCCGGCTCAATTTACCCAAATTTTACATTTTTATTACCCGAATTAATTCGGGCAGAATGGTAATCGAGCCGGCCCTAATAATGCTGAGAGAAGAGTTACTAGAATGACAAAAATGGACTCTAATTCGGGTAATCGGGTAACCCGAAATTTTTTCCATCTTACCCAGCCCGAACCCGAATTGCCCTTTACCCGAACTTACCCGGCCCGATTTACCCAAATTTTAGCATTTTTATTACCCAAATTAATTCGGGCCGGGCCGGCCCGAATAATGCTCACCCCTACATGTAATACCCTATAATAGATCGTTGATCAGTCTTAGAACCAGCTTAATCAACATCACTATAGGCTCGAACTGAACAATGCCTATGGTTCTTATCTAAGATTCCTTTCCCAGGTTTGCAGTTGAGGTATTTCAAGATTTGAATAGCCATATTCCAGTGGCTGGTTTACGGGGATTGCATAAATTGACTCACCACACTTTTACCAAATGAAATGTTAGACCTAGTAATTATTAGATAGTTTAATTTTCTAGTCAGTCTCCTATAATTTCTTAGATCTTTCAAATGTTCTCTTTGTCTGCGTCAAGTTTGAGGTTAGGATCCATTGGAGAATCTACCGATTTACATCCCAACAAGCCAGTTTCTTCTAGGAGATCATAAACATACTTATATTGGGAAAGACAAATACCATCTTTAGATCTTGCAATTTTGATTCCCAAAAAATTATTCAATAGACCATGATTTTTTTTTAAAAATTTTGTTGCATGAATTCCTTCAATCTATGAATTCCATTTTGATCATCACTAGTAATAACAATATCATCAATATATATGACCAATAAAATTTTATCAGATCTTATATGTTGATAGAACACCAGATGGTCTACTCCACACAGCATGAGACCAAAATTCTTCACAATTATACTAAACTATCCAAACTATGCTTTAGGAGATTGTTTTAAACCATATAATGATTTCTTCAATAAGTACACTTTCTCAAACTCCCCTTGAGTAAAAAACCCTAGAGGTTTCCCTATATAGATTGTTTCTTCTAGATCACCATAGAGGAATGCATTCTTATGTCAAGTTGATAGAGAGGCCAAGAATAAGTTGCAGCTAGAGAGATAAACATACAGACAAATGCCATTTTTGCCACAGGAGAAAAGGTTTCAGAATAATCAACAACATAGACTTGAGTGTATCCTTTAGCAATAAGACAAGCCTTAAGTCATTCGATAGATCCATCAACAAGTGTCTTAGTAGTATATACCCATGATAACCAACAATTGAGGCATCAGGAGGAGTAATAAGCTTCCAGTTGTCATTTAACTATAAAGCATCTATTTCCTCTTACATAGCTTGCTTCAACCTAGGGTTCTGTATAACCTATTATAATATTAGTCATAGACACAAAATCTATGTTTGATTAAAAAACAAAAAGGAGTGGGAAACATGGTTATAAGAAACAAAATTAGAAATCGGATGATTGCTATAAGATCGTTTACCTTTCCATAAAGCAATATGCCAATCTAGGTCATTGTTTTCTAGATCTGGTGACACATTAGGCACTAGAGGTGAGGGCTCACCCAAATGGTCATCTACTATTTAACGAGGTCATTAAGAATAAACTTGCAAATTTGCTCAAGATAATTAAGAAAGATAAGAAAGATCAGAATTTGTAGGTAAATTATCTAAACTTTTAGGTAAATTATCTAATGAGTTATCAAAAAATGAGGGTAAATAATGATGGAAGCATCTTGACTCTCAGAAAACTATGAAATGTTCTCAAAGAATGTCATATTTGTGCACATAAACAATCTTTTAAGTGAGGGGCTGCAACAATAATAACCTTTTTGTTACCTTATGCAACCGAGGAAGATATATTTGATGGCTCGTGGAGATAATTTTTCAACTCCTACTGGATTTGGTGGACAAAACAAACATATCTAAAGATACAAGGTTAAAGAGGAAACAAAGTGGTATTAAGAAGCATAAGGATATGAGAGATTTGACCTTTGAGAGTAGTGGACGAAATTATATTAATAAGATAGCAAATAGTGAGGACATCACTCCAAAACTCCTTGAAAACCTTCATCTTAATTAGTAAGGTTCGAGCAACTTCTATAACATACCTGATTTTTCTTTCAACAACACCATTTTGTTATGGTGTGTGAGAATAAGAAGATTGGTGAATCATACCACAAATTTTTAAGTAAGACTGAAAGGATTCAGAAAAATACTTTTTGGCATTATCACTTATGAGGATACTAATAGGACAACCAAATTGAGTATTGATTTCAAAACAAAATGATTGAAAAATAGAAAAAAAATACAAATGTTCTTTCACTAGATGTAATAACTAAGTCATTCTAGACCAATCATCAACAAAAACAACAAAGCAATAAAATCCAAGTTTAAGGTCACACAAGATGGACCCCAATCATCAGAATGAACTAACACAAAAAAGCTTTCGACTCTATTATTAACTCTAGATGGAAAAGTAACGTGATGATATTTCCCAAGTTGACAAGACTTTACAATCTATATGAAGATTTGAATTTAAATTAGGAATCAATTTTTTAAATTTTTTTAGATGGATGGTTGACTAAGATGACTATGGATTTGGAGAGGTGAAGTGACAACTGAGTAGGAAATTGAACGATTGTCAAAATAATAGAGAACTCTATATTCACACCCTCCTCTAATCATCTTCTTTGTCTTCAAATCTTGGATAACAATAAAATGAGGTAGAAAAAAGACATCAATTCAATGATTTGGTTAGTTTATTAATAGTCATTAAGTTGAACAAAAATTTTGGAATATATGGTGTCTCTAGTAACATAATTGAAGGAGAGGGAAATGCAGTACCAACCCTACTTATACTAGAAGTGGAACCATTAACAATAATAAGTTGGTGGGAGTTTAGTACAGTGGTAATTTGATTAAAAAATTTTGCGTTACCTGCAATATGGTCAGTGACTCCTAAATCTATAACCCAAGGTTTAATAAAGGACTATATACAAGTTGGGTGATTACCTAAGTGAGCAAATAATGCAATTGGTTGATTGCTTATTTGGCCGCTTAATACTAGAGAAAAGCTACATATTCTTCTTTAGAAACTAACTTTTTTCTACTTGTTAAGGCATAACAATTACAAGCCTCCAAAATATTAGTAGATTGAGAGGGCTTTGAGTGCAACTCTAGGTGTAAGTCCCAACAATAATCCCAAACATGCCCATCTTTCACCTCCTCTACCCCTTCCTCTATAACCACCATGACCACCTCGGTTACTTCAGCCTTCATTACCTCTTTCACTATTGTGAACAGCTAGAACAGACTTGTCATCACTTTCTTGTGTTAGACCCTTCAAGTGTCGAGAGATTCATGCATATGCATCAATAAGTGATCGAAGTTAAGTGCTACCGAGTATCCTTACCTGAATTGGTTCATATTTTGGTCTTAAGCTAGCTAATTATCTTTGCACGAATATGTCTTCTCTTTCCTTTAAAAGATGATCCTTATTTGTTATTATCAGCTAAGCTGCTAAATGTTCTACAAATAGATTCTTTATTTTTGAAAATACTTATTGTGGTTCTTCTCTCCCTGCTCACACTTGAACAATTCCACAAATAAATAATATATACAAGTAATGTTACTAGAAAATAAAAGTCTTACAAACTCCCATAACTCCTTTACTGAGTTTGCACGTTGACACATATCAGTAATATTTGGTTCCATGACATTCCATAGGATTGTCATTATTTGATTGTAATGTTGTTCGCACTCTTATACCTTGATGACTTAATATCAGGAGTTGGATCTGTGAGATGCTCATTGCTACCTGGGCCCTTAAGATATACAATGACCGCCTTCTCCTAAACAACATAATTCGTTCCATTTAATTTTTGATTTATGATTTATTAGACCATAATGGGTGGCTGTCTGTCAATACTTTCAGTTTTGAAGTCACTCGTAATACAACCGATACAGAAAGACATTAACGAGACCCAAATGAATAAATAAACTTCAAATATCAACAAATTATGCAATAATGAAAGAGGGATTGAAACTATGACAAAATCAGCAACGATGATTCAACATATAAAGCCAATTTCCAACAATTAAAGGGAAAAATCACATCACCGACTATGGTTAAATACACAAACCGAATTTTCAGCAATTAAAAGTAGAAAAACGCATCACCAACATGTTTCTAGAGTTGGTGTGACTTAATCCATGAAAGCAAGGTCAACGGAGTGTCACCAGAAGGTGGCATGTGGGCTACACGTGTTAGTTGAATAGCAGTTGTTAACGATTTGTGAGGGCATGTGGGACACTCATTGATGTTGCCTCAGTTTTAGTCACCGATGGTTACTTGAGGTGTTTATGGGGTTAGATTGTTAAAGTTAGTTTTATTTTTATGAGAAAGGAATTAAAGTCAACATTAGAAAACCTGCTCTGATACTATGAAGTGAATTAAGAAAAAGAATGGGAAGAGCTTGCTCAAATCAATAGCTTTCACTCCCTTTAATACTAGGTTATCTTATTTATATAAGGTTAGTTACAATTATAATCGTAATCAAATCAAATCATAATCGTAATCATAATCATAATCATAATCCCTAAAGATATATTTCGTAATCCCTAAAGAAACTATATCAAATCATAATCTCTAACCTGTGGCCACTAAATTGTTCATAAAGGATATGAAGAATTCAAAGTTGGTCTGGGTTAAAAGACCATATCTCACCCTATTGTTTAATACAAGAGACGTGATCCTCTTTAGCTTGTTATACTTGTTACTTCCAAAGGCCTACTTTTTCCTTTTAAAGCATAATTGATTTTCCCAACTCCTAGCCATCTGTTTGACCATGTTGAATTCTTCATTAAATTATTCACTATCTTGTTTTGGGGACCCCTCTGCTTAATCAACTTAATGTCTCACTCATGTTTAATAACTTGATCCTCTAAGGAGTCAAATTCATTCTTTATCTCTTAAATTTATGTTAGGAGGTTTTTACTTTTAGCTTCTTCCGCTTTATAACCAACTAGACACTTTTACGAAAGACTTAGTTTCTTATAATAGCCTACTTGGTTATAAAAAGATTATTTAAAAGAGTAAAATACTATTCAACTTTACTTAGATGTCCTCCAATGACATAATGATATTGGTACATATTTAGAAAGGAGTTGCTCTACATATCAGTTAGGAATTAGAGCTCTTGCTGCATTATAAGCTTTAAAGACTCTTTGAATTTAATCAAATCCTCAATAGTTAATCGATGACAAAACATTAAAAAGGGTATCAAGCGAAACATCAAAGAAGCTTAGATCAAATCTTCTTCAAAATTTCCTGCTACAATCCAAGCATCTCATACCTGTAAGATATAAAATAGCTTGTCAAAAGCTTGAAGAATTTTTGTAAAAATGAAGGGAATTCTTGCTTTACCTCTATTGAAGTAACTTATGTGTTCTTCGGCTGAGGGAAACTTAATAACTTTTGCAGATCTTGGCTCAAAAGAGAGATTAAGTTGTGGTAGGCCTGAGGATTGGTCATCTATGAAAGAAAATTGAAAGAATGAATTTATGTTAATAATCAAAGAAGTTAGACAAAAAAGAGATATCGTTATTGATATCTTCCACAAACTTCTCAGGGGTGGAAGAAGTCTCATCTATAGGGGTGATGTCTTTAGTGATGAGCTCAGTGTCTTCAATTTTTTCAATCAGTTTGGTGGAGGAGCGGTCTTTTTTCTAGCAAATTTTGGCTTTTTTGTAGGAATTTCCTCTAGACGATAAGATTTGCAGCCAGTTATACTTCTTTTTGGGAAAAAGTCTTTTCCTTTTCTTTGCCTTCAACATCTAGAATTTTGAAATACGAAGCAGCAGAAGTCAATTATAGACATTGAAATTGAATGATCTTTAAAAAACTAAGATAACAAGAAGTACCTTTGAGTATTGTAAGGTCTAAATGAGGAACAAACTACTAATAGCTCTTTTGCCACCAAAGGCCATAGGCTTCTACATCAGTAGTGCTCACCACAGAAATCTTACACTTTAAAGCATGATAATACTTAAAAGTTTCATATAGGAATTTATCATTAATGGAACTATCATGAAAGGGTACTCCCATTAGATAGTTCCAATATTGACAATAGGAGGAATTCCCAAGGAAGGACCAAACTGTTGACATTAGATATAAGGTAGATTTATTTCAAAGCCTGAGGATGTAATGAAGGAATAAGCTTCATAGCCTTATCACCACCTATTATAAAACTCTCAAGTTAGTGTAAGAAAGGAAGAGTTTTTGATAAACAATTGAGTAAAAGGAGGTAGAAGGCCTGGAAATTTTCAACCAGTAAGGTCTTTTAGAGAAATTCTTGAAGGGGGTGAGTTGGTCTATTGAATTGAACTTTAGAGACAATAGAATACTAAAAATATCCTTGACAGATTTACTACATAAGTTTGTTGGAAGTCGACGCCTTAGAATCTAGGATCCACAAAAGAAAGGCCTTCTTTATCCTTGAGTTATAAGAAATAAGCAAGTGTCTAAAGCTGGACAAACCATACACTCAAATTAAGCCTCTGAAGAGGGAGATTGCATAAACACCTTCATAGATTCTTGTAAAATAATCATAGAAAAATATAACCTAAAGAAAAAAACTACTTGAGGCTACTGCCCTATAAAAAGGGAGGAATTCCATAATTGGTTTATTATTTACTGGACAAAAGACAAACCAATTCAACAAGACCCAAATAAACTTGACAAGCCACTCAATCAGCTAGCTTATCTTCTAGCAATGAAACACCCTTCACTAAATTATTGTTCTACAATATGATAGAAGTGCTTGACCCTTTTGTGC
>JAOSBL010000005.1:27212383-27225170 GCA_027568915.1 Erythroxylum roraimae | reverse complement strand
TGAAATGTGAAATAAAGTGAGATGTGTGAATTTATGTGTTATGTGACTGGGTGAGCCATCGACGATGGTCACTCACTGAGTTCGCAAAACTCACCCAAAATTTGCAACTATTTTTCAGGATTCAGAAGAATACCCTGTTAGGCCAATGGGAGTATACATGCAACATTCAAGTAAAGGATAGAGGTCGGGATCAGTTCGTGTCTGTATTGTATTTCTCTATTTTTTATTGAATTGTTATTCCGCAACTTTTGTATAAATTTGTATTTTGAAATGACTCAAGAGTTTTGTGATTGTGTAAGGGTCTGAATGGTTATTGAAAATTTTGTTACGTGAAAATGTTTATGAATGAATGTTGGGCCCAAGTAAGCATCGATTTCTGAAAAAATGTGTCATGATTTAAAAAATTTACTATACCGATGTATGAATGATTGAGTGCTTTAGCACGCCACTCTCACGGGACACGGACTCGGATATCACCATCGATGTCGGGTTCAGGTCTTGCGGGAGTGGGGTGCTACACATTATTAACTAATGGTTACCCATTCTAAAAATTTAACCTTGTACCCTTTGATGGTATCCTGAGATACTCTTATTATTTCCTATGAAGCCATCACCTTAGTTCCACGAGCATAAGAGTGTATTGCTATTGGTCTTAGCTTATTTCCTCCGAAGCCATCACCTTAATGTTGATTATCTTGGCTTAGAACTCCTTCACCAACTCTAAGTAATAGTCTCCACGTAAATAAAATATCCCATTGTAAATTTTATAAAATATTATGAATTTTGAAAAACTTGTCAATATTGAGGATTATGGTCTTTTCTATAACCATATGGTTGTTGCTTCTTTTATCATGCCATTCCTCATTTTTCTAACCAGTGAATCTAGGAATGTTTTAGGAAGGATGTGGTGCTAAAGAAGAAGTTATATGAATCGTTTTTCTATTTGCCTTTATGTTCAATTTTTAAGCCATACTTAAACAAAGAACACCAGTAACTTCACCGTAATTCAATATAGTCACTCTATAAGCACATACAACACCAAATTTCATAATATCCAAAAAAAAAACATCATAGTCCCAATATAAAGCACGCTATTTCACAATCACCACAAATTCTAATAACCATAAGTCAATACTCTTCAATATTCCATCATAATCAATGAGCTCAATCCAAAGTTTTACCCAAATCAAGTTAACAATTCTCAAGTTCAATGTCTTACTACCGTAAAGTTGAGGAATATTACTTGAAAGATGAAGAAAGCCAAGATATATGCCAAATAGATATAAAAATCTTATAATACAACATTCTCAATTTTTTCTTCTAAATTCAAAAACTTGTTGATTAGTGGATGATTTGATGATTTGAGAGTGGGTTTTATTCTTTTAAGAATGATTTTATGTTGGGAAGATTAAATTTTATGTTAAAAACAAAATTTTCGGTAAAAATTAAGGCTTAGACAGTTGAGAGATGAAAAAGATGAGAGGTTTAGGGTTTTGGCAAAGGAAAATTTAAGTTGGGCTTATTTAGGATCGAGGTCTAAGATGAGACTGGTGCTTAATACAAATTTGCTACTGTCACTGATTTGCCTTTGTTTCCTCATAGTTTTGTTCTATCTTAGGACTAATTATGGACTCACTACTTATATCGACACTAGTTTTCTTTTATATCTTGACTCTTCCTTATGTTGTTTTGACACCAATGTCTATTCCACAATACAGACTAGTACCAATTAACTTCTATACACTCTATTAATTTTTTAACTTAATTTTCTTACGTACTGTTTGCCAAATCTCCTCCCTATGGCCTTTGGCTCAACATAAATGAAATATATACATCAAATAACACATGATAATATAAGAATTTTAAAACACCAAAACTAAAACGAAGATATGTTAGTTACAAAACAAAAGTAAGGAAAAATCTAAGAAATTTCAATCCTCATACTTTATAAGATAATGAAATTGAAATGAATTCCTTGATAATATATTTGATCACTGTGGTATGAAAATATATACACCAAGTTGTTACAACAATCTCTCGAAATATCAGTAAAGATTAGATATCAATGTTATCCTAACGTATACTAACTGAAGATAAGCACTAATAGAAAATAAGTAACAGATAACCCTTAATTATCTGTTCAGTATATCTAACACCCCCCTCAAGCTAAGGATCCCCGACAAGGAGTCTTAGCTTGTTTTTGATGTTCTAAAAGCAACCAATGGACAACAGTTTAGTGAATATATCTGCGATTTGATCCATTGATGAGATGAATTGGACAGAGGTATTGCCTTCCTTTACTTGTTATCTGACGAAAATGTAAGTCAATTTCGATATGTTTAGTTCTAGCCTTGAAGCACGAATTTACAGCAAGGTATCAAGCCCCAACATTGTCACACCAAATGATTGTCGGAGTGCTTAGAGGCTAGTTGAGTTCTTGAAAGAGTGATCGTATCCAGATGATCTCATCAGTAGTGTTTGCCACTGATCGATATTCTGCCTCTGTAGATGATCTAACGACAGTTGGTTGTTTCTTGGTAGACCATGAGATTAAATTGTGGCTCAAGTATATGGCAAAGCCACCAGTGGAGCGTCTATCAATTTTGTCGCCTACCCAATCAGCATCATAAAATGCTTGTAATGTGGTCGTAGCCGATGGTGTGATCAGCAAGCCACGCGATACTGTTTCCCGAATATATCAGAGAACACGTTTGCATGCCTGTCAATGGATTTTTGTTGGCGCAGATAAGAATTGGTAGAGTTTGTTGACCGTGAATGGTATACGAGATCTAGTTAAAGAAGCATACTATAGAACGCCCACGGTGCGTCTGTATAATTGTGGATCAAGCATAGGTTCTCCATCTATCAATTGAGCATCAAAGCTAACTGCCATGGGTGAATGAGCCAGACTTGCCCCATCCATTTTCGTTGAGTGTAGAAGATTTAGAAGGTTCCTTCGTTGAGATAATAAAATACCAGTAGGGAGATAGAGAACTTCCACACTAAGAAAGTACGTCAATTTGCCCAAGTCTCGCAATCTGAACTTAGTAGATAGTTGATTTTTGCAATTGTGACTAGCATGATCATTATTCCCTGTGATGATGATGACATAGACAAAAAGATAAAGCATAGTGGTCTCGTGGTGTTGAATAAAGAGAGATGAGTCAGTTTGTGAGCCTGTAAATCCTATAGTGAGCAGGAAAGAACTGAGTTTATTGTACCAAGAGCGAGGTGCTTGCTTGAGAGACCATAAATGGAAAGCTTTAGTTCGCAGACATAGGAGGGATTGGTCTGATCAATGAAGCCCTGTGGTTGAGCCATGTAAACATCTTCATCAAGGTGACCATTTAAGAAGGCATTGGAAATGTCTAACTGTCGCAAGCGCCAATTCTTGGATACTGCTAAGGAGAGAAGAATCCTTACTGTAGTAGGCTTTACGACTGGACTGAAAGTAGCATCATAGTCAACTCCTTCAATTTGATTGAAGCCCTTAGCCACCAATCTCGCTTTGTATTGCTCCACACTCCCATCTGCTTTGTGTTTGACCTTAAACACCCATTTGCAACCAACGACATTGATAAGACATTTTAGTATCTCTAACATACTTAAACATATCATTCCCTTCAATGTCAAATAGATAAGATAATAACTCAACCATAAGAGCAATTAAGATACACAAATCTCTCTTAATTCCATTCAAAGTTGGTGAGGTTAAACTCCAAGAAATTCCATAAATAACTTTAAGGATCATCACAAATAACTTTAGGTACTTAATGCATAATAGGGTTAATTGCGTCCATTCTATAACTCACTTCATAAAAGGCAGATGATCTTTTCAAGTTCTATAGATTTGGAACTCCACCTTCTATTTACCTACCTTAAGTGTCAATTTATCGTCAATTATAGAGTTTTCAGTGTTTGGAAGCAACGTGTAAGAGATAGCAGTTATCGGTGGTAAAGGGGTTACAGATGGAGTGTTGACGAAGAAGTAATTTTTTAATTTTTTAATTTATTAAATAATAAAATCATATGTGGCACAATTACAATATGTGGCAAAATACTAATATAACGTAACTCACTACATCATGCACATTAACGAAAAACTTAATGTTGGACTATTTTTGAAAAAAAAATTGAAAGTTAAAATATTTTAGCGTTACTTTTCAAAGTTCGAGCTAGTATTACATAATTAAGTTAAATTGAGAATTTTTTTTTACAATTCACCCTCCTCTAAAATCATGCTAAAATTTCTCAAATTTAGTTTGAACCTGCTTGAATTCATCCACTCTACTAAACTTGTAAAGAAAATATAAGCCATAAAGAGCACCAAATCCTACAAAAATCTTCTGAACACAAGCAAGTTACTCTCAAAATCAAACTAAAAATATAACCTAATTAATACTTATCATATAACATCTTTACAATTGATTATAAAAATATTATCTTTCAATATTAAAAAACATTGTTTAATTACTTAGTGATCATTACATTTTATAACCTAATTAATACTTAGCATATAAGATCTTTACATTTGATTATAAAAATCTTATCTTTCAATATTAAAAAAGTATTATTTAATTACTTAGTGATCATTACATTTTTGTTTAATATATTAGGTAGGTTATAAAGAATATTTCTTTTCTTCTTTTGATTAAGTTACTAACAATATATTATAACAATTATGACATATTATCCATAAGAAAATTGTCAACTATTTGACATTCATTAAGTTGATTGATTAACATCCAACAAGAGTGAGTTAATTTTTGTTGGTTAAGTAGATTTTGGTGAAGGGCAACTTCACCCTAAATCAATTAATTTAAGCACAACATAAGAATTAGGATTTAATCAAAGAAATTTGAAAATTTATACCTTTTCTAACTCAAGTTGTGAAATTGAGAGTAAATGTACAAATGGAAATGCCTTGCTTCATTCTTTTTTCCTATGAAAGTAGAATTTATAATAATTATTTTTTGAGTGTATATTGAGTAAATTTTTAGATACACCTAATAATCTGTAAATTAAATATCTTTAGATAAATCAATAATTTATAAGAGATAGGTGTAATATCTTTAGATTAAAATAATTAAAAAAGTGAAAATGGGCTAAGAATATTAAGAAATTAAAGGCCTTTGGGTCTTGGTGAAAGTGACGTATCATTAAACTGAAGTGACACACGATGTGAGGAGGGTGTCGTTGTAAAAGTACCGAAGCATATTATTTTTGGTTTGGGAAAGGGAAAGAACATGGCCGGTGGCATCGACCCCGGATCAAATGTTTCATTTTAGCTCTTTTCAAGTAACGGACTTTGTCATGTCATTGCCGACTTGTCTGTCCTGTGTTATCTCTCTGTATCCACTCAGCGTCAATTCATCCATATGTTCTTTGAACAAACCATAAATCTGACCAAGAATACAAAGAAAGTGAAACCCACCAAACAATCCACTTTTGTACCTGAACGAGATCTTGCTTCCCAATCCCTCCCCTTTTCATTATTTCTCTTCTTCGTCCATACCCAATAGAACTTGTCCCTTCTTCCGTTTCTAGTCTTCCCTCTCTTTCTGTGTACAGACGCATATCTTCTTCCTACACCACAGCTTTTCCGGGTATATATGAGTAACTTTTGTGCTTGTTCTCAATGTTTTACTCATTCCGGGTTTGGAGTTCTGATTATGACACTTCTGTTGGATCTTTTTTCGTTTTAATCTTCCTGATCATGTTTATATGGGTGTCTGTTGTTTTCTTTCTTCTGTTCTTTTGGTTTGGTGATCTGAACTTTGATCTGATCTTTGGTTGAGATATTCTTGTCTTTTAGTTGCTTGGTTGCTTTGTTTGTTTATTGTCTGCCAATTTTGTTTGATCATATGTTTAATTGGTTCGTAATTGAAACTGTGGTCATATTGAGCTCTATTTCTTTTAAGAAAATTGCATGAATTCTTCATTCTGTTTGTCAATGGGGATAAAGAAAAGGCTCTGGGACGTGGTCACGTTGATTATAATTTTTTGAAATTGTTGCTTTGAAGTTATGATTCAAGTTTCTGGCTTTTGGTAATGATCTTATCGTAATTCTGTCCATACCTTGGATTTATGGGCATAGCAGTTTAAAGCAACTTGGGGATTAGTGTCACAATGATCACGTGGAAATTCATGGCTAGGTAAAAAGAGCATGCTCCCTATGGCTTCTTCTGAGAAATGTGGCATCTGAGATACTAGGTGCTTCAATGTAGATGGTATGATTGTAGTGGTTACAGCTGGAAAATTTGGCCTAGGAACTGCTTTCTTATGTATTTGCTTATTCAACATCCTCTACTACCATGCAGAAGAGTGCATGGTCCAGATTGCATTTAGTGTTAAGTTCCTGCGAGTAGTATGGGAATAATATCGTGTTCCAATAGAGGATTTGGGAGCAGAAGTTTTTATTTGTATGCATGTCTGCAAACATGTCTGCTTTGCAGACATAAACCGTTGTCTCAAACATGTCTATATGGGTCACGTTCCTATTTGCTTCATTTAGCTTTCTACAGTGTCAGACTCCGTATTTAGTTTTAACTAGTTGAAGCAATCATTTAGTTTCCGAAGTATGCATTGTTGTCTTGGAAGTTGCGTGACTGCAAGTTTTGTCATAAGACATTCTGGAGCGAATCGACTTTTAGTTGAGTCTCCTACTCAACTCAACATGAGTATGCGAGTCTCCTACTGAACGCAACATGATTATGCATTAGTTGCAAACCAATCTCCTCTTTTCTCTATTATTAGACTCCATGATATTTCTTGTCTGACTTGTTGGGAAAATATTTCCTCTCTGGTTTAAACACTTCTTTTGTTTGAAGTTTGATACTTGTGAAATGAACCTATTTGTGTCTGCTGTGTGGTAACAGTACCCTGTATATTTTATAAGTTGCACTGGGTTCTTGTGCAATTTTATAGCAGCAGATAATTGGATCTTCGAATACTTATAATTTTTATTGTCATTAGGAATCTCAAGGAAAATTTCAGAAAATGTCTAGCGCTACCAAAGTTTTGGATCCTGCATTTCAAGGAGTGGGTCAGAGACCGTATCCTTTTTATAAGCAGCAGCTTTATGCATGAAATTATTTACCTAAGCTCTATTTAGCAAGGTAGCATTAGTAACTATCCTTTTGTATATTAGTAAATCTTATGAATATTGAAAGGTTTTCCAGTTTACACTTGAAAATTGTTAACTTAACACTACTTAGAGGAACTGAAATTTGGCGAATTGAGAATTTTCAGCCAGTTCCATTGCAAAAATCTGAATATGGAAAGTTCTACATGGGCGATTGTTACATTGTCTTGCAGGTAGGGACATCTATACCTCTTCTTTATCTCTCTGTCCTGTACTTTCATTGTTGGTAACAAGTTGGTCAGGTAGATTTATTTTTCTTTTTTTAGAATCATATATGTAATTTCTTTATATATCAAAATGTGAAATTTCAGAATTTGAAGTATCCAATCAACATTACTCTTCTAAATAATTTCACCACATATGCTGCATGTCAAATATGAGGTTATTTCATAGGGCTTGTGTGCATGGTAAGTTCACAAAGGAAGGTAGGATGGCTGTCTAGTACATATCTTGAAGTCATCATTTTGTGATTACAATTAAATTTACATTGTTTAGTTGCATCATTTATGTGTTACCGCTAGAATCACTGATGCTTTAAGAGTTGGTGCTGCTGTAACGGCCGATCTGCTTGTAACAACAAAGCAAATATGCTTGTTGTAATGAACAATAGTTTTTGTACTTTGTAATATTCCCATCATTGTGATGGTGTAATAGCTTTGCTAGTGTTAATAAAATTTCTTCATTCATCTTTCAAAAAAAAAAAAAAAAGCAAATATGTACTTGATTCACACTTTCATTTATAAACGGACCTTTATTGGTTTTTCATGTCTTGTTTGCTATAGCGTCATAGCGTGCTTTATGCATCTTTTTGCTTTCACTTGGGCAAGCTTATTTTTCACAAGTTTTCATTTTCATAGTCTCATTTGTCTCCTATGCTATAGACAACATCTGGAAAGGGAGGTGCTTATCTATATGATATTCACTTTTGGATTGGAAGAGACACAACCCAGGTGCTCATTTACTACATTTTCCATTTTCTGTTTCCTAAGTTTACTTGATTATGTTTTGTCGTGTCCTATCATGTATTTTGAACTAGACTGTGGTCTCACATGATATGACAACCTAATCATAGGATGAAGCTGGAACAGCAGCTATTAAAACTGTTGATCTAGATGCAGCACTTGGAGGACGTGCAGTGCAGCATAGAGAACTTCAAGGTTGTGAATCTAATAAATTTTTGTCCTATTTTAAACCGTGTATCATACCATTAGAGGGTGGAGTTGCTTCTGGATTTAAAAAGCCTGAGCAAGTAGAGTTTGAAACGCGATTATATGTATGCAAAGGAAAAAGAGTTGTCAGGATGAAGCAGGTATTGCATTACTTGGAGTTTAATGAAAGAAAGTGAGATTTTCTTAGATATGAACCTGCAGTGAATCAAGGGATTGGCTCAAAGGAACATTGGTTTGCATCTGTTTTATGTAGGTTCCATTTGTTCGGTCCTCACTGAATCATGATGATGTGTTTATATTGGACACTGAGAACAAAATATATCAGTTCAATGGTTCAAATTCCAATATCCAGGAAAGGGCCAAGGCTTTGGAAGTAATTCAATATCTGAAGGATAAGTATCATGAAGGGACTTGTGATGTTGCCATTGTTGGTAAGTGCATTTCCTGTATAATTTTGACCCTACCATGGGGAGTTCCTGAAAATTATACTATTAATGACCTTCAATGTCAGATCCTTAAATTGCTTCCTCTTTCTGTTTCATTATTTTTCTCAATGGTTTTTTACATTATCAGATGATGGGAAGTTAGATACTGAGTCAGACTCTGGGGAGTTTTGGGTCCTTATGGGAGGCTTTGCTCCAATAGGCAAAAAGGTTACTACTGAAGATGATATCATCCCAGAGAGTACTCCTGCCAAACTTTATAGGTACTTCTATCCTTAAATATGTGTTCTGTTCTATGCAGATCAGTGAGGATTCAAATACTGGCATTATCTTCTTCTTTTTTAGAAAATGATACTGGCATTATCTTGTAAGTGTAATGCCTATTTTCTTTGTGGTATTGCATTTTCTTATCCTATTGAAACATGCCATCTAATTTATATTCATTTCTAATATTTATCACATATTTGTTTCAATATGTATATTGTAAAGCTCAGTTAATCCAAAATAACATTGCTCTATCTGATTATGTAGTCTGCAATTCTGGGTGTAATATTGATATATCATCAGTAATAACTGTCTCCAGGGATAGTTTAATAACTGGTCACCTTATTTTTCGCTATGTATGAAGTGGCTTCTTTCTTTCAGAATAAAATGTTGTAAGAAAAATTATATCATCTTATCATTTGAAGGAGACCGTGTTCTAGAAAATGATGTCAACTGCTACATATAATTATCTTGCAGATGCTAAAGATTAATGGTTTTAAAGTTCATCGTCAATGACCTGGAATTTGCTTTTGTAGAAACACAAAATTTTTAACCACATGATCAATGTTTTTGATATATGTGCATTATCAAGATAAGTGCTGATTTATAATTCCTATTCACTGCAGTGTCACTGTTGGTGAGGTTAAGATTGTTGAAGGTGAATTGTCCAAAGGATTGTTAGAAAACAATAAATGCTACCTGTTGGACTGTGGTGCTGAGGTGTTTGTTTGGGTTGGTCGTCTAACACAAGTAGAAGAGAGAAAATCTACCGTCCAGGCTGCTGAGGTATAAACATTGTGTTCCTTCTTTGTTTAATTAAGAGCATGGAATGTTTATCTTTTATAAATTTCTGTAGGAATTTGTTGCTAGCCAAAACAGGCCAAAAGCTACTCGGATAACACGACTCATTCAAGGTTATGAGACTCATGCATTCAAGTCAAACTTTGATTCTTGGCCAGCTGGATCTTCAGCCCCAGGTTCTGAAGAGGGAAGGGGGAAAGTAGCTGGTAAAAGTCATGTTTTGAGCCTGAATTGAACTCTAGTAGTCATAGTTAGCATTATTGAAATTTTGCACATATGTTAGCAATGCTGAAGCAACAAGGACTGGGTGTGAAGGGTATGACAAAAAGTGCTCCTATAAATGAGGAAGTTCCGCCATTGCTTGAAGGAGGGGGCAAGATGGAGGTTTGCTTCATATTTTTTGTTGTATTTAGTTTTGGGATTATTTGATCTGGATGTGTAACTCTGATAGCAGTTATATTCTAAACCCCATTCCTTTCCTAGGTCTGGCGTATTAATGGCAACACCAAGACTCCACTGCTGAAGGAGGACGTTGGTAAATTTTATGGTGGAGATTGCTATATCATCCTTTACACCCATCACTCAAATGATAGGAAAGAAGATTACTTCCTATGCTGTTGGTTTGGAAAAGATAGCATAGAGGTAACATCGTTTTTAGAGCACTTTTTGCCTATATTATCATGGACTATAACTGATATTATAAAATATAACATCCAAGGTATTTTCTAACAGTTCATTACATAGGGTTGTATATGAAGAAAGAGACTTTAACATTTATTTAGCATGTTCTCATTGCCACACACTAGCATGTCTATGGTAGAATCTAGAAACATAGACTTTGATTTTTGTCCAACTATTGAAGTTAATTACAAAAATAGTCTTATCCCGAATACTTGAAGGATCATTTGGTATTAGAAATTTTCTAGATGCATTTCATCTTTTTTCATTCACACTTCATCCATTTCTCAATTATTTGAATAAAGATAGACGTAGTAACATATGATCTCCACATATTAGCCTTTTGTCCTTTTAATGTCAACATAGTTTTCATGGCTGTCTATTGATGCACTAGATCAAATTTCTTTGCTTACTGTCGATCCTAGTTACATATTAAGTAGCCAACTTAAATTAATCAAAGTCAGCTCAACCAATTTGGCATACCATTTTTCAGTTTTCTTACATGCATAAAAATTGTTATGTTATTCTATGCTCAATAGTTAAGAGCAATTAAGATTCCTAGAATTATCAAGTTTTTCTCTTTCTTCGTTAAGGTAATCATAAGTTGCAGACTTTTGCAACTTCTTCATTTCAAATGTATTTATGAAATTCCATAACCTTGTTAGTGTCATGTGAGCACAACATACTTCAACTTTTCACCATGTTAGAAGTAATGAGTTGTATGTTTTATTGTGCTACACTATTGTTTTCAATTCCCTTAAGTGAATCAAAGTGACATATAATTCTCTAGTTACATCTAGGTAAGTGTTTCATGTATTGCTACCATGAGTTGTCTTTATCTCTAATTGCGATTGACTCACTTCTATAAGTGGTCTACCTTTTTATTCTTCAATACATTATGGTCATGGTTGTCAAATTCAGGAAGACCAAAATACGGCTACTCGATTGGCAAATACTATGTTCAACTTGCTTAAGGGTAGACCTGTTCAGGTATGAGTTTGTTTGTAAAGTTGTTCAAGTTTATAACTTGAATTATCATGTATAATGGATGTTTCATGTAGGGTCGTATATTCCAAGGTAAGGAGCCATCACAATTTATAGCGCTTTTTCAGCCTATCATAGTCCTCAAGGTACATTGATGAAGTTTCTTTGCAAATGGCATTTAAAGATTTAAATGAAGATATGTTATGACCTAAATCTATCAAAGGTATGGTTAACTATTTTACGTGATCACCTCAGGGTGGCTTGAGCTCTAGTTACAAGAATCTTTTAGCAGAGAAAGGATTGGCAGATGAAACTTACACTGCAGATAGTGTTGCACTTTTTAGGGTTTCTGGTACTTCAATACATAATAATAAGACAATACAAGTTGATGCGGTATGTTACTAATATTCTTTTTTCTTTTTTTTGCTGGCAAGTTCTTTTAATTTTAGGATTTAATGCTGCTCCTATCCTTAATGATCTCGTATCCTTACATGTTCCTGATGACATCTTTGCATGTTATTGATATCAATTATGAAATTCTTTGAATTGGTAATATGGAGTTCACTTCTAGAAACTACTTTTTCCTTGTACCATATGAAAATTCTTTTCCCATTTATTCCTTTGTAGTGGCATTCGATGTTCACCGTTGTATCTCAAAGAAACATTTTAAAAGACATGTTTACCTTTTACCTTGTTGTTCATTCATCTTCTCTTATCGTTCTTTTGCCTTTGAAAGAGATAGATTATGGAAACATGGCTTAAGCTAGTCACATGCTTAGTCTTTGTATATATAATAATTAATTAGATAATATGGTTACAAATATATAATTAAAAGAATATCTTATATTTACAATATACTCCTCAAACTGGTGTATAATTTCATATGCACTAAGTTTGTTACAAGTATATTCCACTCAAGTGTCTCCCAAAGACTTAGTAAACAAATCATTTGGTTGCATTAAAGCTAAGTAGTTGCTCCCTATACACCTCTTCGTAAAGAACACCATTAAAACAAATGTTCCAAAAACCTTCGTAATTGGAGAGAATTGTCTTCATAATTATTATCATAAACTTGAAAAAGAGCTTAGCAATTAAATTGGTTTTGAGACAATCAATAGTGCCATTAGGAGGCACTTTAAGACTAAAAACCTTGTGACCACTGACCACAAACTTTTCTTAAGGAACAGAGAGAAGTTCTAGTGTTACTGTTGAGATACTAAACAGCTATAAATAGATTATACTTAGATATAGATAGGCTGTAAATAGATAAGATAAGATAAGTTTGAAATCCCTTAAATTAAGGG